>VWZZ01003431.1:512522-541438 GCA_013399095.1 Psophia crepitans | reverse complement strand
GGCACCCGCCGCCGCCCGCCTCATCCGTCGCCTCACTTCCGCCCGCCGCCCCGCCCCGCGCAACCACGCGCCACCCGCCGCACCCAAGGCCGCGGGTTCGAGTCCCCCGGCCCCGCCGCGCCCCTGCATGAGGCAATCTGCTCACCGCAGTACGTCACGGCAGCTCGTCCTGCACGAGGATCGCTTCCTACTTCAATCTGCAGACCTACCTCCTGATTTCCCTTCCTGAGGCTGCGGATAAGGACACATTGAACGTCACTCTCCATCACGACACAGGGGGTTGTTCCCTCCACTGGCGCTTTCTGAACTGGAACACACGGATGCAGCCAGGACGGGTTCTGGGTGCGCTGGCTGACCACTGCTGCACGCGGCACACCATGTACAAGTTCTCTGGAGGGTTAAACCCTTTAAATTAGATACAGTTATTCACAGAATTATTACTCTTTTATCGCTAATTAATGTTCTTTTTGTCTCCCTGAATACCATCGTGCAGCTATAAATGTTTCTTCAGTCTCCTTTCTTTACATATTGTCTTCTCTGTTGGCATGATGTACAACCGTTTAAAAATTAGCACTCAGACCTCTGAAATACAATGTTATGCACTCGTTTTCAACCTTTCAGGTAAAGGACTGCTTAGAATACAGAATCATAAAATCGTTTAGGTTGGAAAAGCCCTTTAAGTTCATCAGGTCCAACCACTGCCCCAGCACTGCCAAGCCCACCGCTACCCCGTGTCCCCAAGCACCACATCTACATGGCTTTTAAACAGCCCCCGGGACGGTGACTCCACCGCTGCCCTGGGCAGCCTGTTCCAGGGGCTGAGAACCCTTTCGGGGAAGACATTTGATCTCCAACCTGACCCTCCCCTGGAGCCATCTGAGGCCATGTCCCCTTGTCCCATCCCTTGTTGCTGGGGAGCAGAGACCAACCCCCCCTGCCCACCCCTCCTGTCAGGGAGCTGCAGGGAGCGATCAGGTCTGCCCTCAGCCTCCTCTTCTCCAGACTGACCCCTCAGTTCCCTCAGCTTCTCTCAAAGGAAACCGTTCTCCTTTTTCTTCTCTACCGTTTACCTATAGCTAGCCCAATGACTCCCAGCAGCTGGCTATGTCAAGAAACAAGAACTAGGTGCTTGCGTTAAAGATCTGTATTTTCTTTCCCTCCCCCTCACAAAACACTTTACGCATCCAGCCAGCCACTGGCTGCCGGGCTCATCCCTTCCCGTGCCTGAGGAAATGCTCATTTCCATGGCCTCAGACATGCAAACCGCAACCTACGGCCTTGCCACAGCACACATCTGAGCCTTTTACTCACAGACGCCTTAGGAGATGGACATGAACGACAAGGCGGCCACTGGAGCTCGTCAGCGATCGTGGCAGATGGCTGACAGGGCCTGTTCCTCCACAGATGACACTGCACCGCGCTGGGGACCAGACATGCGGCACACCACGGCACCCTGTGCGCACCCACCAGCTCACCCAGAGCTCATCCGTATGTCTACAAAATGGCACGGCGTCACACCATGGTCTTGCACAGGAGGGTTTGTGCAAGAAACATCATGTGGTCTTTTTTAGCTGTACCCAGTTTCAGGTACAAGGAAATCTCAGAGCTGCTCGGATTTTAATTTGCGTCGAGACAAGTGAGGAATAGAGAGCGAGGTCTGTGAGTCATCAGCACAGCGAGTGGCTGAACTTCGGGTGAGGTTATCCAGAGAAAAGAGGGAAAAGGAAGGGACTGAGAACACAGAGTACAGGGACTGGAGGATGCTGAGGAAGATCATCTGAAAGGCAAATTACAGGAAGGAGTGTGGGAGAGGAATGAGAAATCTAGGAGGAAGGGTACTTCTTCCTGACTTCTCTCCTCATCCTGCATCTGTGGCTCAGTGCAGCCTAGGGGAGCACCGCTCCACGACTCGCTGCATTCGTCATCCTACGTAAACTAACAGTAATTTCACAGCGTTCTTCAAAAGTCTCACAGTGGCAACCAACTAGGGAGTAAAAAAGAGCCCAAGAACATTAGCAGAAAATAAATTCTCAGAAATCTAAGAAATGGTAAAAGACCCCCTGATGAAGTACATCACTGGCATACCTATACAGGCCCAACAAGGGAGGATGGCACAAGTCCTTCCGAAAGGGCGGAGGGGGTAGGATACCAGAGGGGAAAACACGCCTGCTGCTCGGGTATGAGCTTTCCTGTCCCTGAGCTTGCCTTCCGGGCCTTCTTCAGCCTGTAGGTGAACATAAATTGGGGCAATTAACTCCAATTCTGTTATTTGGATATACCAAGACAGATGTGTCTGATGCTCATCTGGAACTAGTGAAGCCTGCAATGAAAGGGTGGGTGGTGACCATCTGTAAGAGGTACCACCGGGCAGGGCTTACATACGTATCCCACCGGCAACGTGCCGGGCCAGGCTCTCACGTGCCCCTTGACTCGGACACACAGCTGCATCTCGTGTCAGGTTCTGCACGCCTAAGCACGCCGTCAGGAAGCTGGTTTTGTCTGTTCTATCTCCTTACAGTTATTGAAGAAAAATATTCTAGCGTTACCTCCAATCACTCGGTGACTTCGACCAATTTACTCTGTTTGATCCAGCATCTCTCCATGACTCTGTACTTGGACACCCAAGCAGTGCACACATCTGAAATAAATGGGAGTTTAGTGCAAGAGATTTCCGTATGCATGCGTGTAGCTACTGCACTTCAGCCACCACTTTTTAACACTGCAAAACCCCCACACATTCTAAAGAAAACATGACAAATGTGAATATTTTTAGTAGATTTGTAGATCTAGATGTTGCAAATAAATGTGCATCTGTTAATGTAAAGATCACTTTCTAATATGTATGAAAAGATCTATTACTTTAAATGATCTCAATGGTTTGCACATTGCTGGGCCTTTTCAGCTGGGCAGACACAATAAAAGATGATCCCACGTTACAGCCCTCTGTCCGTCGAGCAAAACCCAGCTACTGCACAGCAGCAGCACTGCAGTCAATAGGATTGTCTATGAGTAAAGATTGTGCAAGGACTGAGGGTCTTTAAAATTAGTTTTTTGTATAAAACACTGAGTGTACACCCTACCGGAGCACACAGAGATGGGTACTGCAATGCTGGTCAGAGCTGTTGCTTGAGTCTAGAAAAGCAGAATTTATCCTGCTCTGAGACATCTAAATCTCCAAAATTCATTAAGAGAGAGGAATGTAACACTCAAACCCTCATCTTGGAAATCATTATAGTGATGCATACCGGGAAGTGAAATCATGTTCCAGAATATATAAAGGTAAAATAACGCATAAGTATCATTTATTATTTTTTATTAAATTACTGTATTTTGAAATAGTATGATGCTGTAAGACATCTCTTCTATCAAGATCAGCATAGAAAATCTACATTTCAGTACCAGGCTACATTTTTTATTTCAAGAAGCAGATCCTTTGAGGCATTTGGGATTCTTGGGCCTGGCCCTGCGTATTACAGATTTATTTTCCCTCTAACTCTGTTCATGTAATGTTATTCTCAGTGCACAGGAAAGCAACTTAAAGGAAACCCTGACCCACTGGTATACTGCTTACCAAAGATTATCTCAAAAATTATTTCTCAGTTTCTTGTTTTCTATCCTTTGCATTATTCAACAGCCCATGGCCTAAGAGCAGGAGAAGCCCAGGTGCTGGTTCAAGTCATGTCTTCCAAGAGGTTTTTTTCCGTCAGCCACTGTGGTGTCTGAACAGAGATCAGGTCTCTTTCAAGTCACCTTCAAATGGTCGTTGACAAACGCTCTGCCCTCAAATGTCAAGCTGCCACTGAAATGCATTAAAAGGTCAGGCAGGGGAAAAACAACTGAGGAGGGAGGAAAATGTTTTCCCTTAAAAACTATTATAAAAGAATTGTTTTAAAAATTAAGTCCAAATACATTTCATGAAATGATACACAAAGACACCTCAACCCATAAGTGAATGAACAAAGCAAGAGGAAATTTTCTCCAACAGCAAGTTCTCTAGTACTGATATCTACTAAATAATTACAACTTGGGTCTTCAGACACTTTAAATTGTTTAATGAGAAAAAAAAAATAATCAGACATGTATACATTATCAAATATACAGACTCATTAAAGACAATGTTATGCTTTAATACAGCAGCAAGACAACACTCTACAATTGGGTCAAGCTCTGGGTCACGGCTGTGTTGAATTTTAATGCCTCCAAATTTTAACCCTTCATAAATATATCCATCAGAGATCAAGACCTCAGCACATAATCTTGTTAACATAGTCCAAATCACTTCCAGGGAAAACAGAACACCTGAGCAAACCAAAGTTGTGATGGACTGCATCCTCCATCACAACTTTGTCACCTTTGCCTGGATTGGGTGTGTCTGCTGCTATGAAGAGACCTTCTACGTTCCTTCGACAGAACACAAAGAAAACCAGTGTATTCAGAGAGGGCCAAAGGCGTCTCTGCTCTGCGTGCATGAATATAGATTTATTCAATCAACTTACCACTGATCGCTCCTTCTACCGCAGTTTCTCCTTAAATCTGAAATATAACGTAGTACCTTAGAGGAACTAAGAGTCTTGAGACAATCTTACAAGAACCCTTGTTTTCACCTTGGGAAGGCAGCACATGAAAAGCACAACTTGCAGAGTGATCCATCTCTACCACGGCAACCTGCAGTCCTCGACTCTGATTTTCTTCAGCGCTACATCACTGTCACAGCAGCACAGCCCCACTGATTGCAATGGCAGGCATGATTTATCTTGGTGAAGTGAGAAGGCAAGTCACCCACTTGTTTTCGTGCCTTCAGATCAAATGCTGAGTGCCAGCGGACACAGTATTTGGCCCTTTTCCTCTGCCTGCTCATAACCTGTAAAGGAACCCCAAATAGTGTTGTGCTTCTTGGTTTTATACTTAATTCTAGGTTCCTTCTAAGTCAGTAGGGAGATAGGCCTCTCCTGACGGTGGAGGAGAAGCAGGAACTTGATTTAGGTAACCAGACTCACTGTCATGAGGTTGATGTCTAAGTTTGGTCTCTAAGTTTGTCCGCCTTGAATAGCTCCTTCCCCCTCTCCTAAGGAGTCACAAACCAGTTGTAACCCCAGCTCCTGACTCAGATCTAAAGCATGAGGGTCCATCCAAAGAGCAGTGGTGACAGGTTTACTCACAGAATATATATGGCAGAAAAAAAAAAGCAAATTAGTGTTTCGGCTGTGAGCCACCAGGACTCCTGCAACTATCTGTAAGCTACACCTACGCTCATGGCTGTGTTGATATGGGCCTTCATAGGGGCCTTGAGGAGGAAGATGACATTGTAAAACTATTCCTTGCGTAAGGACAACTTGGACGTCCTAGCTCTTCACACATTTCAAATGCTGCCTTTACCAAGATTGAGTGCAAATATTCTGTAAGGCTGGGAAACTTCTTGAATTGGTAAGAGATCACGGAGGCAAAAAAGGGGGCTCTTCAGAGTAACCAGCATAAAATTAACCAACATTTGTCACATTTGATCCAAGCAATGTCAAGCTATGAGAACACTCCTAAGTTCCACAAGGTCATATTTACAAAATGTGCATTCTTACCTTTCAGCCAACCATATTCAAAGGTCTATACAATGGCCACTTACAGAGGTATCACACATGAATCATATATAGAGCAGTAGAAAATTAAACCATTCACATACCCTTTAATCATCTGCTCAGTCAACAGAACGAGCCAGTCTTAGGTTTGGGCTACGGTTTTTCAGATAAATGCTTCAAGTCTGGCACATCAGTAAGAGCAGAATTTCCAAGTCAGCCAAAACTGCTGTGACTTCCCACTGGGGGAGGTGCTCCCTCATTTTCCGCAGGCTCCCACAGACAGACGACCCAGTCCCATCGAGCAACCACGGCTGTTTTTTGAGACTGTATTTAGGATTACTTTTAGACACAAGTGCATGTCAAATAAATAGATATTTAAATAACTTGAAATTCAGTACGCAAAGCTGTAAAGCACTTAAGCATTTGTTATCCCATCCATATATCATTAAAAGTTCTAATCTATTTAACAGTGTACCCAAATAAAATTAATTTATATGCTAGGAAAAAACAGTTGACATTGTATTTGCTGGGTAACTAAGTCCAGAGGAGCAACGTCTGTCAAATCAGTTTGAACGAATGTCTAGATTAAATGCCTTTTAATTGTTGTTGCAGTCTTCTTCACGTTTTCTGTATGCTTTATTCAACATCTGAATTTCTTCCTGATAACCAGCTCTCTCCATATGCTGCTTTTTACTGTTCTGCCGATGAGCTTCAACAGTGTCTGGAATTGATATGTTAATATCGCTGTCAGGATTGTTTGATGGTATGAAGAGGGAGTAGGAGGCAGTTTCCCCTAAATCGCATGAGACAAACCTGTTTTCTTTCCGTGAGTAACGTAAGGATGGAGACCTTACCTGTGTGGAGGACTGGCTGATATTACTGATGATTGACACAGTATCCAGGGCTTCTTCATTGTCACAAATTTCAAGGACCTCTAAATGAATTTTAACACTCGTGTCAGCAAATGTATTAGGAGACTCCTCTGGGTTTGGCTCGTGACCAACGCTTTTAGATCGATACACTTCAATTTTCTTTGACGTGGGTGTTATTTTTTGCCCTTCAGTGCTTACCTCGTATGTGGATAAAGAGAGTGTTTTTCCTGTGGGTGCCTGAAGAGATACAGTTCCTTGAAACGCACACAGAGGGATAGCTAAGGCCCCACCTGATCGCTGGAAAGAGAAAGAATGACCATTATCTAATGATAATTTCTGAAGTTAGAATTCATTATAAATAAGCCAATTACACTTAGTTTGTTAATTTATTGTACTGTTGTAGACTTTTCCTTGCAGTATTTTAGAAACCCAGTATTCGTGGTTTTAAGGAGTAGAAAGATGTGTTTGATAATTACGCACTCTAGTATGAACAGCGAAGTCCCCGGGGACTTACGGACACACTATCAGAATAGCGTACACTTCCGTTTCGTTGCAGCGGGTCTGCGCAACAGCCAGCAGCAGCAGGCATCTCCCCAGCTTGTACTCACAGGCACCTCTGAAAGCGTTTTCATGCTGCTTAAATCAGATCAAGATACCGATCTCCTAAAGCCTCTCACAGAGCGATGGAAAGACATGACACCAGAGGACTGTTTGAAACCAGGACCCTATGCTGACAGCATCTGCCTCCCTGGGGCACCCGGTCTTACTTAGTCTTAATTAAATTAGGTGCCTAAATGTAGATGGCTTAACTAACAAGCTGAACTTTCCAAAACAACTTGACAGATATTATTTGAGGAACTTTTTGTGCATTTTTGTTTATTTTTACAATGGAAATAATGTTCGTTCAACAGCGTCAGTTGGAACCTATCATGAGGATTTACAGCGCGACTACCCTGACGGCCAGAGGGCCCACGCAGAACCTCGCTCCTAGACACACTGCACAGTGGTTCTAGAAGCCAATACAGGATTTTTTTTCTAGAACAAAGATGAATTTATCGGTAGAGAAATTTTCACACACTTGAAGGCAGAGAAAGAAAATTCAGTTGCAGCTCTCCAGTAGTAAAGATCACGCTCAAACCAAGAGCTTTCAGCAGTTGCAACGAAAATAGTGTTTCAGAGGCTGTAAATAAATAAAGTCATTACACAAAGAAATCAGTGCGTGTGCCTGCGTGGAGAACAGAGGACATGGCTTGCTCCTATGTGGACTGTGGCAGCTGACTCAGTGGGAGGTTGCTGCGTGTTCCCTTTTGTAGACCTGCAGGACAGATCCTGACTCCTTTCCTCAAGCTATAGAGACCCATTTTTACCAGTGGAGGTTGTCCATGCTGCAACTTGTGTCGGACAGAACAGAAAGGATGGCAGCAGTAGACACACACAGCTAAGAAACATCGGTCTTATGTTACGGAGAATCTCACTGAGGGCTCACCTATTGCTCCATCTTCATCTGCTTTGCTACAGCTGGGCTTGACTGCTTACTGAGAAGGGCAGGGATGAGTGTTTGAAAACTTGTCCTTCTTCACTGAGAAAGACTATTAAACCAAACAGCAACTTTGCCAAAAGCAAACTCCTTGGTAGGCAGTGAAGTGCTGCCTTTGGGACAGGGCAGTCCATGAGAAGGGCTACACTGGGCTAGAGGGAAATGCACAACAGAGAAGATGACTGAAACTAGGGGAAGCTGCAGAATCCAGCTCTGCCCCCACAGACACCAGGGAGAAGTGTGCGCTGAGGGTATTGAAAAGCTGCCAGGCAGCAAGGTGAATCACCCTGCAGAGTCTTCTGCACTGCTGTCACTATGCTGCTTTTGGGACCCGCTGACAATCTTTTAAATCTACCTCGAGGATCTCCAGATCACATTGTTATGTGAACTCCAAACTTGCTTGTATTGTGCTGCAGCTCCCTGTCCAGCTAAGGTGCTTCCCTGCCTCCAGCTGCTGCTGCCTGCTGGGGCCAGTCACCAGCCCAACCCTCATCCTCCCCATCCTTCCTCCACACACACAGACACACACGGAGACCCTCCTTAGTTGCATGGAACTTCCTGGATGATTTGGGAATAAGAAACCATGCTAGAGCAATCAATGCATGAGGTGAAAAAACGACAGATTGATTTACGAGGATGTGTAAGCCCAAGGCACTTAAGGAGACTGGATAGCACTCACATTTCTCACTGACTGTGAAGGGAGGGTGAAGATGAGAGAGGGAGGCAGCTGTGTAGGAGCAGGACAGGCCTCTTCCTTTGTGAGTGGTGTGATTCATCTGCCTGCAACCGAGGGGCAAATCACAGGAACTCGGGGCTTTGGAAAGGACCCGCCTGGCCCGGGCAAGTTACAGGGGGTGCCCGGAGCTCACCCTTGAAAGCAGAAGCTCCGGTATTGTCCTCCTGGGTACTGATGTGTCTTGTGCAAACTGGGTGAATAGATAAGGAGGGACAGAAAGACCAGGTCTAATAAGGGGCAATACAGGGAAGCGCTAGCATTACTTCAGCACTGAAAGGACCTCTTCCACTCGGACCAGTTCGGTCTAATGTGTCCTTTCCAGTAAACCTGCGAAAGTGAGTAGAAGCGGAGAGGCTTAGGATACTGACTGGAAAGGTGAAACCACTCACAGGGAGCTGGGAAGGGCAGTTATTTGCTGATTATTAAAGGAAGCTGTTGTGATGAGACTTTTATTGAATTAGGCACAACTTTACAACCACACAGCTAAATCAAGTGCTGCATCACCTCACCTTCACTAAAGAGCATGGAAAGAAAATTAGAATAGAATAGAATAGAATAGAATAGAATTATTAAGGTTGGAAGACAAGGATCACCTAACCCAACCAACANNCCCGTTCCAATGCCCGACCACCCTTTCCGAGAAGAAATTTCTCCTCATCTCCAACCTGAACCTCCCCTGGCCCAACTTGCAGCCATTTCCCCTTGTCCTGTCACTAGTTATCTGCGAGAAGAGGCCAAACCCCAGCTGACCACGACTCCCTTTCAGGTAGTTGTAGAGGGCAACAAGGTCTCCCCTGAGCCTCCTCTTCTCCAGATTTCATAGCGTACAAAAATCTTGCCAGACTGTGACTTCATGTGGTTCTTCGACAAAGGAATTTGCCTGACAAGACCTAGGAGCTGGCTTGGACTGCTGGAAGGAAATCAAAGTTGTATCAGTCTCCTTAATAGATTTGTCAGAGAAAAATGGCCCTCAAGTGTCCTGCCAATGTGCAGTTACAGCAGCAGCTATCGTGCTGGATCATCGAGCCAGCAAAGCTCCCAGGCCGGTGAAGGCCAGATGACAGCAGCTCACTGCCAGCTCCCGGCCGCTGTTGGGGCACAGGGCCGTGGCGGCACAGGGGCTGCCTCGCGCGGAGCTCTCCTAAGGGTAAGCACCAGCCGCCGCTGTTTCAGAGCAATGACAAGGGAGCGTTTTTTTAGAGCATAGGTGGGTGTTGGCACTTACATCTTCTGTAGTAATTAGTAATTAGGATCGCTCCACCACGAAAGGAGAGATGTGAGAGTAACTGTTTTCTCAGCTTGAGGAAGCTCTTGCCCACTTGCCTGCCATCCCAGGTGCTTGCTAATGTGCCTAGAGGACAGAGCACAAACCCAGCTCTGGGGAAGATCAAGCAGCACAGACAGAGGCACAAGGTTAGCGTCTCGGATATCGCAGTAGATTGAGCCTGGGTACCTAACAATTTTGGTAACACACATTTCGAACGGTGTTTCTGTTGGATGCACGCCCTACAGCTCTGTTCCCAGCCCCCTGTCTAGTTTCTGCAGTCAGTTCTGAAAGTCCTTTCCAGAGTCAGTTAAGAATGTCTGTGTTTCTGGTAGTTAATCAAGCTCAGAGGCTGAAGAACAGTCTAAAACAGCACTCAGATTATAGAGAAAGACATCTAAAGAGTAGGGAAAAAAAAGTTAAGTAAGAACTGATTACTTCAGTGCAAGGTTACGTTCTGCTTAATAAAACACTGCGGATTTGTCAGACTGAACATCAAGCAGACAGAGGATATGTCTGAGGCACCTGGAGGGAGCATGAGTAATCCTCACTTGCTGGAATGAATACTCCAGTTCTGGAGAATGAGAAATTTTCCAATGACCACAGATTCAGTGGCTCTTTCCGAAAGCCTGTTTTCTGTTGAGAAATCAGTATTTGCTTTTAGAAGTGAAAGGGGCATACCAAGTCTGCTATGCCACTTCCCAGTCACTAACCAGGAAGCCAGTAAACTATGTCACTTTCCACTGGAACAATTCCAGTAGAAATGTTGTTCAATTACGGACGCGCTCACCTGTTTCTACAAGTAGAGAATCCGTCTGTCTCTCTGCAAACCGCACACCCCAACGCCGAGCAGCCAGGACTGTGCCAGGCGCCTGCCCAGTAACCAACCACCCTTGCAGGGAGCAGCTTTCCAATTGCAGCTTAAACTCCTTCAGTGCAGCAACCGAGCAGCAAGGACACCGGACTATCAACGGCAAGCTTTGACCAAGCACATGTGAGTGAAACAGCCCCATTCATCACCTATGCGAAAGGTTCAAAGTTTAAAAAAATCCAGCTGCTTACTGAAAAAACGTAAGCACCACTTACATGACACTACAAAATGTACTAAGCAGAGTTTATTAAAAATTAAATCAAACCCTGGAATTACATGATAGGGGGAGGCAGGGGTAAAGTCCAAGGAGAGATCTGAGCCACTGAACTGAACATCGACGGCTCAGTGCTGCGGGGAACCAGCACTCCCTTGGCTGGCCCAAAAGGGCCACAGCCCCAGGCACTGCGGGCACAGCCGGTGACCGTCCCTCTGCAGCCACAGCACCCGGGAGGACTCTGCCTCGCAGCTGGGAAGGAGCCAGCAGTCGAGGACAGGGACCCTCAGCCCCTCAGCAGTGCCCACGGCACAGAACAGCGTGGCCAGGCCTCCTCCTGGGTTCGGAGCTGTCCCTGCCCCGGGCTTGCCTTGTAAGCTTTGCCCTACAGCCAAGCAGCCCGACAGAAAAACGCTACGAATAAAACCACTGTTACTCCAACAGAGGGCAGGATGCATTTCTGGGTTTGTGTACAGCCAGGTAAAACCGAGCATTACAGGAATTACCTTCTGTATGAACTATTAATGAGAACAGAATGTGACCCTCATCTTGTCCTTGATACCATCATTAAATATCCATTTTTGCTTCCTATGACACATCCATGGCAATAAACAGGAATCTACTAGCACACCAGACTACAAGGGTACATCCTGTGAAGAAGTATTTTATCTTCACTCCCATTGTTACCAGCTCCCATTGTTCCAGCTTTCTGATTTTAAGCCTTACAATGCAATTTAATTCTAAAGCAGTAGGAAGAGGAAGCAATTTCAGTAACGCTTAACAGTGGCCTTCAGTTCATCCACGTTCCTCTATCTCATCTCTGCATTATTTCAGTGTGAACAAGAGCATCCACAGCTGTAGAAGGGTTATGATTCATTTCGTACTTCAGCGAAAACAGAAGGAGCTCCGCTGTGCTGCTTCTGAACCCCTGCCACCCCCCTCCCCACAGCCTGGCCCCACGGTGCCTTCTGAAGGGCTACTGCTCCACCAGCCTCTTTCTTTGGCCCACACCCTTTGTATTCCTGTATTTAAAAGAAAACCTAGCTTCATGTTAACTCCTGCCACACAACTTACACTATGTGTTCTCTTTTTAAAGCACTTCTAAAAAGCTGATTTTAAGAAGGTACAGAAAACTTACAGCTGCTTGTTTCTTGGGTCATCTCCAGAAAGACAACAGTTTGATGCTGTCTTGATAATGCATGCAGGAATCAGGCACTAGCATAAAGGTAAAGAGTGTCGTGAAATAAAATAAAATAAAATCCTACCTTTTCAACCAGAGTGCTATTTTGCAGCTTTCGTGTCTCAGCAGTTTTGCTGTATTAGATACACATATATAATTATCACTATTCCCAAATAAAATGTAGACATTTTTCTACAACTCCAGTATTGCGTTTATTTTATCGGAGTTTGTTATACCAGGGTCTGTGGTACTGCCACAGGCACCCCACAGCTGAAGTGTGTCCTTTCTATTCTATTCTATTCTACCTCTCATGCATCCCACCCGTTTGGCATCCATGGTAACTCCAGCGGAGAGGGAAGCCTTGCTGCCGAAGGCTCCGATCCCACGGAGTGAAGACTTGTCTTTCTGAGACCTTACTCACTCTCAACTAGGAGAGGTGAAGGAAGGATCAGACTCTTATCTACTTGAACACAGCAGATTTAAAATTAAGTATCTTCTGGTTCTTATACCCACTTACAGATATGTGTGCACACATGCATAGATACATACAAGTATTTATTTATTCATTGTACACATCCCTGTATGTATATGGAATATTTACCTTTTTACAACTGATTTCTGAATTGCTGGTAGGACTCAAGGAAAGGTTTCAATTGGGACATGCTCAAATGTTTCAATTACAAAAATCATGCCGCTCCCCACAGCACACTGGTCATTTTCGAAGTTGCTTTAATGTACATCCACACGCATGCCACCGCTCGGGAATGCCGCGGGACCACTGACGCCATGATGTTTGCCACGAGCTCCTGCCCAGGGGGGCCGGCCCTGCCCTTGCCTAGTTTTACTTTTTGTGGAGCGTTTATTTCTATCACGTCCTACCGCGGGGCATACCCTCTGCGCAGCGCCTGCCCGAGACGGCTGGGGGCTATTCTGTCTGTCAGAATCTGGGACAGGGATTTCACTGGAGAACGGCACGTACCAGCACATGCATTTTTAACAAGCAAAGACGAAAAATTACAATGAAATAAATCACAAATGTACTTGTTCCTTAAGGAGTGCTGATGCATTCTGAGCAGAGAAATCTCTGCATAATTGATAAAGCAAATCCTTTCGTTATTAAATTAAATTATCCACCTTCCAGATTTCACAGAAGACAGAAAGCTGTCATCGTCGTCGTTGCTACGAGGCAAACCCCTCTCAACCACTGCAGTTTGAGAGCGGGCTCCTCTGCCCGCTGACGCGAGGAGTCCCGGGGCAGCTGGGGGCGGCCCCGGCAGGAAGGTTTCTGTTTGGAAATGCTCACAGCACTGCGAACGGGCCCACCAAGAGCCATCTGGCTTCATGTTTTAAATGATCCTACTAAGGCCATTTATGGAACCTAGAAACTCCGCAGCCTTCCCCGAACAGGCAGTCAGTTTTTGATCCCTCTGGCTTGTCTGCGGGGAGGGAAGGGGAAGGTAACTCTTAGAGAATCTGTTACTGTGTTTCTCCTTCCAAACTGGCAGAAACCAAAGCAAAGCACCCTTTTCTACCTGGTTTGCCATGAAATAGATATACTTACATCAAATATTAATAAAGGGGTATCAAGCTCCAACTACACTCGAAGAAAATCTTAATTTCATCCCCGGCCCAAGCAGAGGTTTGCACGTTGGAAGCGCCTCCCGAGGGCGGACGGCACGCCCTCTCCTCCCCGTCTGTGCAATTTGCAGAGCTGGGCACTCATAGAAACGTCCGGAACGCATAGCTGCAATCGACTTCGAATGCTGTTTCTTATGTATTTACATGTGATAATCAAAGTAATTTAAAACTCTAGTTTACAAGTGATCAAGAATTTATTCTGGTAAAGGAAGCCTAGAAAATTCTTTCAGGCGAACACATTACTATTTCAAGGACCAAACATTTCTACATACTTTTCACACTTTATATTAAGTGTAACTGGATTCATCCTGTTACAAGGATCTTAAACTCAGTGGCAGTGGCCCAGGTTCTCCTGTGCTCAGCACCGCCATAGACCCTCATCCAACTGGGATAAGCACACACTTCCCAGGAAATTTCTCATTTCAGGGAGCAGCTGACTACACAGCCGGGAAGGGAAAGCACGAACAGCTCCATTCTGTTACCCATTAAAGCTTCATCTCCTGAGAAGAAAGCTGCCTGCCCCAGAAGGGGATCCTTAGCCAGGTACTGCTTGCCAGCAACTGAAGCCCAAGATACACTGTTCAGAGCCACACTGCTGTTGCAATATGGTAAAGGCCAATGGAGGAAGAAAAGGTTAACTGGGGGAAGAAAGGAAAGGTTAAGAGCCTGGAATTCACACGTGATCAAGGGGAAGAAGAACATTTGTTTTGAGGATACTGCAGTGCACCCAAGAGCACCCTCCCTCCGTATGCAAGGAGGCTGTGGACTCTGACGTTTGAAGTTGGAACTTGCTGCCCAGACATGGCTGTCTCGTGCCATCAGAGATGCCGTAACGGATTTGGGATATCCTCAAAAAACTCTCAAATGTAACAGAGGACTAATGGGAGACCTACAGCCTCCTGAAGCAGCAGCTGGAGGCCCAGTGGGACACCCTGAGGCATCTCAACTGGTTCTACACGCCTATGTCTGGGCAACGGACTCAAGCAGAAGGTAGTTTGCAGACTCTCCCTCATGGTTCCTAATTTTCAAATGTCACAAATCACAGGCCCTGCAATAACAAGATAGGTGTAACACCAGTGTTAGAGCAAAGCAGAGATCACGTTAGAGTGTCTTGTCTCTGGAAGGCAGGAGAGCTCTGATGTGAGGCCCTAGGACAGAGAGTGACTCCCAAGCCTGCGGAGCGGCACGGTGGTAGAGCCAAGAACAGACAGAAGGTTTTGCTGCATCCCAGTGCAATGCCACTGCCTTTGGGCCATGCTGCCTTCCCAAACAGAAATATCAGCAATCTAAAGAAACCTCTAATGAGTTTGCATCCCTAGTTACTTTGGTTGAATATAGTTCGAGCTGAAAAGTTCTATTTTTAGAATGTTTCCAGAAAGGATCCTGACGTTTCTTTCCAGAGACAATGTGTTTTCTGTTTATTTTGAAACAGAGGCTTAGTTTTCCACTTCCCTAAAAATAAAAATTAGCTGCAGTAAAATTAATTACTGCAATGATTTGCCCTTTGAGAGACTGACTGCAGTAAATTTAGAGCTACTAGGGTATGACAAGAATAGACAAGCTCACCTCAGACGACCCGAAAACCAGTATTTGTCATTGGCCTGCCCGATATGGACAGACCTTTATTTGGAGCAAATTAGTAACAGAAAGTGCAATGGAGGCATCCAAGGTAAGAATACTTGCATCTCCATGCCAGAACAACTGTACTCAGTTGCCTGAGGCTGAAGCAAGTGAGCTCAACAGAAAGCCCTCTGCCATTCCCCCAGCGATGCACGTGGCGCCTCCGGCGGGCCCCTGCGCTGGGTGCAGCGTGGACGGAGGCTCAGAGAGCGCCTGGCTCGAAGGTCATTCAGAGGAGTCCAGGGCTCTCCCTCCTGCTGGGTTTCCTGGGAACCACCCGCCACAAGCTTCCGCGTCTCTGTGGTCTGCAATGGCCGATGTCCTACAGAAGTCTAGATGCTCTGCACCTACTTACGTTAAAATTATCACAAGCCACCTGTATGGCCTGTAAAGATTTGCTCTTTCACATCTATTACATTTAAATAGTTTTCACAGACAGAATAGCTGATTTTATAAGAACCAACTTTCTTCAATATGGAAACAGGCTTGTCTGATGGGATTTGCTGACACGTCTAGCTTTTACCAAACTTCTTGCCTTCAGAACACCCATCTCACATCCTACAGTGACCTTTCAAAAATAACTGGGAAAATGAGCGTGTCTGTTTTGAATTCTGTGCTCATTATTTTTAATCAGATTTTTAGAACAAGTACGGACTTGGTCCTTATGTAAGTCTGGGCATTTGTTCTCACAACACAGTGTGAGATATTTATGACTATTTCTAATAATTTATTTGCACTTTCAGGTAAAAAAGAGTGCACAGAATTAAAATTTCAGTGTTAGTTTTAATTACTTGCACAAAGAAACAGAGATATTATTCAAAATCTACACTAGAGGAATTTTTACATTGTGAAGTCATGCACTCGAAAGCATAAAAATGCCAGCACTGTGGCTACGGGGGCAAATTAATTCTGGCTCTTGTATTTCTATCCTGTGTGGTTTCCTCGTGTGTATAGTGAATGTGGGCAACAACTGACCACGCAGTTGAAGGCTAAGGCCCTGGTCTATGCGTGACACCTACTTTCACACCCACAGGTAAGCGGAGAAGCTACCTGAGGTTCTGAAAGCAGAGCAACGAGGCGAGCGCTGCACTGAGACAGCCACCTCGCTCCGAGCTGTAGCGAGAGCTCCAGCCCTGCATCTCCGCTGCACAGCATCAATCAGTCTCAAGAACTATGGGTTTCGTCAGCTGGACCACAACCGGAGCAGTGTTAGTGTCCACAGAACGGACATTTCCTGCTTTAGAAGGTGCAACTCTGCAATCTACACATTACACTCTAAAGAAGGTGGCTTTTGCATGCTTAGATATACCTGCCAAAGCTTTCCAGCCATGAACGTTTGAAAATTACTTCCAACAGTCCTGACTGCCAGGGCTAACTGCGCTCCCAGCTGTCTGAAGGTTAGTACCGCAGAAGAGAGAAGAGGGCTATTGGGTAGCACATGGTAGATACAGAAATTGGAACTGGGATGTCTGGTCTGGCTCTCTCCATCTCCTCACTACCAGGAAGCAGTCACTCTGCACAGGAGATGATCTGCTGACATTTGTTCTCTTTTTCATTATAGCGGCAAAGCTGGGCCTTACATTTGCACCAGACTTGGTGAAGTTTATTTGACGTGTGTACTGTCAGTCCTGGAAAGAAGTTCTGAGTTCATTTGTAAGCATCAGACTAACAGTCCTTCTGCTAAGCTGCAGGTATTGTGAAGTTAAACTGAAATGGTGCTTTTGTTTACTAAGAAAATATAATGAAGAAGAGTATGTTGAAGAATAGCACAAGCCTTTAAAAATAGAGAATGTATCAGCCTAGAATGCAATGGCGTTATCGGAAGGTGTCTAAATTGCACTGCTTCTTCTAACTCCCATTCCATTAAGTGGCATTAGGGCCAATGTACAAGGGTCCCCTGGTCAGTGTGATATTGATTTTGTTTGTAGCATTGTCTGTTCTCTCAGAAAAACAACACTGATACCAATCAGTGGCAGCTCTTTGCAGGATTGATTCCTGTAAGAGTCTCTGCCATACAGCGTCCCTGGTCAGCTCCACAAGGCTGCCTTAGCCTCATTACTTCTCCGCAGCCCAGTTTTGCACTTCTTTTCCCTAGTTCCATGCGTGCATGTACACTTGCATCCAGCATTCATGAAAACCTGTTTTTAGCTTTTTTATCTGAACCAGACTGAATAACCAGCAGCCGTAGGAAGCTAGCTGCTTCACACCGGGGTGCCAGCGTGAGGGAAGCGCTGCAGGAGCTTGCCTGTATTCAGCACTGCCCTCCTGGGCTAATGTTTCTGCTCTCGGTATCTCCCCTGGTCATGCAATTCAGCAGAGTGCTAATGGCAATTTAGTCAGCAAGCGTCGCAAGGACCGCACCGCTTTGTCCCACTTGGAGCAAAGTCAGAAGCTGATGGTGAAATGCTACATTTATTTTCCAGCCAAGGGACCACCACCTGCAGGAAGAGATCAGATGAGAACATCACAGACTAGCATGGGTCCTGCTGTATAGGCCAGTGGGAAGCCAATATAATCCTCAAGTTCAGTGGTAACTCAGCCTCTGCGCTGTGGCTGATGTTTACTGGAATGTTTACACCTTTCCTGAAGTGACAAAGATCCTGTGTATTTATCACTGCTAAAACCCCTTCAAACCGCAGACATAGAGATACTGCGCTGACTCCTCCTAAGTGATTTGCAGAGCGTTCCCCCCGTTCGCTTTGTGGGACACATAAATAGGTTCTACGCAGAGAGTCTCTTGAAGGAGTTTGCTTGAGACAAGCCGTAGATGAGGTATCAAGTCAAGAAAAAAAATAATCAGAAAGCCTGTAACATACTGCAAGCCTGGGACACTTCAGTTGCCTGAAGGCACTTGAATACAGTCAAAAGAAGACATGACATATTTACACTCAATCTCTTTGCGAAAGGGAGATACACCGGTATTTTATGAGATATTTGAGGGATCTTTCAAAAACACAGCTGAGCAAGAGTTAGAAATGACAAGTACAGTTTTTTCTCTCCCTCTCAGTTATAGCTAGCCCGTATAGGTATTAAATAAAATCCACTGCCTCATCCTCCTTTCATGCCACTTTTATTCAAGAGAAATCACTTTGATGGAGTAACTCTTTACTCACAGAACGGATGATGATGAGACAACCAGCTACAGCATCATTCCTATCCCTCCAAGGTAGTGCCACCTTTCAAGTAGCACATAGCTCCAACAGAAAATCAAAGACATCACACATATTGTCTGGCACCCTACTCTGCAGAAAGCTAAATCGACCTTTCTCGCTGCTTAGTTAAGGTCTGAAAATAACAGAATAAAGAATATTGCTTTGGCAACATGAATTAAAATGGGCAGCCTTTTGCATAGATCATTTCTTGCTTCGAGAGTGAAAAAAGGAACAGAGGGAGAGACTTCTGAGCCCTGCTTTCCCTGAATAGCTTCAGGCAAGCGAGCAGCGCAGGTGAGCTGGCACGCACCGTCCCTCCCCGCAGCAGGCAGCACTGACATACTCCGTCCTGCTACGAGTTACCTTCCCCTGACGTACTGGGCTGGTTGCTGGCATCAGACATACGAAATACCAGCACTTTTTCAGACACAAGACTGTGACAAAGCCCGACTAAATACAATGGAATATCTACCTGACTGCAAGCTGGGATGTTGGGACTTGGGGTGCTTTGGATCAGACCCACTGCTGACTAACTTTGCTTTTTACAAACTTCAGTAAAATGTAGTGGGATTTTTTTTCCCCATTTTGATAAAGTTTGAGTTCCTAAAGGTAACCTACCCACATCTGCTTCTGACCTTCCAACTTCCAAAGCCAAGCCCAGTCAGTTACCTGAGGGAAGAAGTTAGTTTATGGGGAGAGCTGTACTTTTTATGACTATTCCACCACCAGGCTCTGCTTGCTGTCACACAGCCAGGTCAGCCTGCAACTCTCCCGCCTTGGACGGTGTGGGAAGAGGCTGTCAGCGAGGACCACCTCTACAGTGACTGCAGGATCATGTGTTTAACTGTGAAATCCTTATGCCTTTATCTCACCTTGCAGATCAGGTAACTTTAAAATCAGCAAAGACAAAGTCATATTCACAAGGATCCAGTTGCATGTAGTTTAAATTTCAAACCAGAGTCCTCAACGCTGGCCAACGTCCATTCAGCTGGAACAAATTGTCTTCTGTCAAGGTGGCTGACCAGGTTTTAGCCAAACACACAGGTTTGCACCTTTTAATTTTTATTCACAGCATGGCTGAGTGATTTGGTCCAGACCCTAGACCAAGACCCTATTTCCAGTGGTACCTGAGCTAACACTGAGAGGAGACCAGCAGCCCTAGCTCCTTACTCTGTTAGTTTTTCATCAGATGCAAAGCCTTTCACTGGATCCTTACCCTTACCTACCAGTGCAAATCCCCCTCAAACAAGATGGAAATTGTTCCCCCAAATTCAGTAAGATTTCAGCAAGTTCTTTGCCTTAGAGGTAGGCTGCACACTGGGCCAATCCGCCAGTGTACTGCCCAACGCACACGGTGAGTCTGGGGCCACAAAATGGGAAATTTAGCGTTTCTTTGTAACTGAGAGACCAGCACATATGTCCATCAGCGTGGTAACTGTAACCATTTAACATCTCCTGCTATAGAAACAGAGCTGGAAGGAGATGTACAAGACGGCTTTGTAGGAGAGGAACATAAGGGGGCACATTTCCAGGGCATGGTGTGCGGTTCAGCCTCTTGGCTTCCATTAGTGTTAATGGGAAAAATACAGCTATGTCCCTACACTCAGGATGCAGCCCAAGAGGACATTTTTGCCTGTAAACACTGTGATTTAGTACACAGCACTGTTCCCAGTATTCCCACCTCTGCCTTCGTTTCATCAGCACAGCCACTGCCATGTGCTAGCTTTGCAGCAAGACAAGATTTATGGAAGCCTTATTTTTACACTTATTTTCCCCAGATTGAAACAGAGGCAAAACCACAGCTTTTAGGGGAAAGGGCTGAGTAAATTTACTGGAAAGTGCTAAAGAAAGAAAGAAAAAAGCATCTGACACGGCAGGTAAGAGCTTGGGCGCAGGGCTGGAAGAGCTGACATTTTTCACCTCTCCATATACTGGTATGCAGGATGGTACAGCAATCCAAAGTCTTGTAATATGTAAACCAGTATTAAAGAAATACTTGTCCTCCTTGATGTGCTTTACATTTATTATGCCATGCTGCTCCTTCCATTTGCTTCTAGTCACAGGGAGCCACGTTGTGATGTGCCCCTTGAGCTGCCATCAGGTTTTGTTCTGCTGAAACATGTACTGCCGCTTGCAGTACTTGTACAGTGGAGCAATGTATCAGGCTCTGGCTATGAAAATAAAAAGAAAACTAGAAGAAAGGTCAAACACAAGCCAAGGAAATTGTTGCATTTCTTTAGAACTGTGCTATAGTACAGATAAGCACTTTATAAAAGAGGTTCAAGGATGGATTTACTGCTGTAGTGTGGAGAGCAGCTGCATCTTCCCTTTCGTTCCTAGCACCTCCTCCTGTCTGTGCTCTCACTCCTGTTGCACAGCAAGGCTCTACCAGCCCCCTCCACCCTATCCCCTTTTCCCCATCTCCATCCCCATTCCCATCCCTGTCCCCACCCCAGTTATGGCAGCCCTTCAGCTGCAGCACCGACGTCCTAGCAAGGAAACTCCCAGAATCTGCCTCAGGCTCAGCCTCATCTGATCAGACATTTCTTCCTCCTCCACGGAATGGGCTGCCAGCTCACATGACAAGAAAAGGAACAGGCAAACATTGCCTCTCTGCTGCCTTTTTGTGGCCTTGGTGTTGGGCTCCTTCCAGAAAGCAAAGACAAAACTGTCTCTACCCAGGCAACTGGCAGGCAAAGGATCTGCTGTCATTCAGGGCTGTATCAAACCTTAGTTTTGGTGGCCGCTGTAACTGCGCTGTGACTGGAGATCGCAGCCAGCAGCAGCTCGTACTGCCGCTGGGGTTCATGTGTGTTTCACCCCAACGTGACCTGTGGGAAGCTCAGTGAGTTTACCCAGATGCTGCTCAGGACAGAGCTAAATTCCACTTCCCTCCATCCTCTCCAGAGGATTTGGTACTGGTCAAGCAGATTCCCATCTCCAGTTCAGCCTGGGGTTCCTTCCCCAGGGCCCTCCCAGCAGACTGATGAGCGGAGAAGCGGGCACCGCAGAGCGCCTGCTGCTCCGCACATCGCTTTCCTCCCTGCAGAGGGGACGTGCTGCAGACACCGCAGTGCCACGAGCCTCCATCTCCAGTTCCAGTACCTCGCAGGGACTGTTCCACCAGCAGACTGTCAGCAGCAAAAAGCTGCAGGGGTATAGGAGCTGCCCGTACTCAACTTCTAAGGGAACCCAAATTTAAGAGCAGAATTAGGATCAACTCTCAGTGAGAGCAGCAGTGCCTATGATCAGGCAAGGGACCAGCTAATTGCCATGAGGTCAATTCTTTTTGATGGCAGCCTGCAAAAAACTGCAGAGAACTTTAAAGTACTGCTAGTAAGGAAGAGCTTATAACAGGTGTATTGCAAAATAATCAGAGTATTTGTTGGTAAGTAGAAGGGAAAACACAGTCTGCATAAATGGATGTTCTGGAAATGAAAAACATAACACTTCCTTCCCTGCTCTTGCGGGAACTTTTTTTTTGTGGTCTGTTAAAAGCTTGAAGAGCAGCCGCTGTACAGTCACTGGAACTGGCTAATAGCACGAGACTGGGTGAGGAACTGCAATAAATCAGCAAACACTGAAAAAAAAAATAAAAATAATGGTATAGAGTAAATTAGACACTCCTCAAAAAAGAAGGCTAAAAAAAAGACGGATCTTTCCTGAGCTGTACTGCGTTTGACCAGCACTATTTCCGTGGCTTTGGAGAGTGGTTTTAGTCTGAGCAGACGTAAAGCCCTTTCGCGCTAAACTACGTTCATGCATGGGACTGAACTTTTCTGGTTTTACCCCAGTTCTGAGCAAACAGAAGCAGAAAACTAACAGCTGCAAGATCTCTCAGCAGTTCTCTGGTAACAGCTTGCAAGGCAACAGAGAGCTGGTGCAATCCCTGCCACCCTCTCGGAAGCAACGTGCCGACCAAGCGCGCCACAGGGAACGCAGCTGCACGGCACCACCCTCACCTTACCAGATTAATGCATTTCTACCTCCAGATCATTACAGATACCTACAAAAACAGTGTAACTAATTAACCAGCTTAATATAAATCACCACACACGCACACACACTCAAATGTCTTTAAACAATGTCAATTTTACAAATCAGTGCCAGTAAAAATCTCACTGCTATGAACTCTGAAACTTGACATGGCCTTAAGGTGATCTGCAGCAGAAGTAACTTCATCCTAACTACGCTTCCTTACCTGGGCAACACTGAATTACAGGGTCTACAGAGAAAGCAGAATTTATTTCAAGTTAAATTTATTTCAAGGTAACTGTTTACCTTTTAATGATTTCACGGCTTTTTAAAATAACAGAGCGACACAACTGTGTGTTTCAGACAGGTCCCTCGAGCAAAACACGAGTGTGGATGCGCTCTCTTTTGTGGGAGAAGCCCTCCTTGCCTTGCCTCTCTGCTCACACCCAGCCCTGCACTGGTCAGACCGCCCTGCACAGCCCGCTTGGATCCTTGTCACTGCCACTTGTGCCAACAGCTTCAAGCCAGGCTGCGTCCCAGGCAACTCGTGCCACTTGAAGGGCTGAAGTGACCTGGTAAAGGGTAAAACTGCTGCCGCAGGTACCCTGAGCAGGACGTGTGCTGGGTTTGTTCCTGGACCACAGCATGCTCAGACTGGAGTGTTCTCTAGTGTGTCACTTCTTTTCTTCCTGAGCTTTCTCAGAGAAACTTTGGGCAATTATTCTTTCATGCTTGTTCAAGCCTGCCTTTATTTCCACACTGTATCTCAGCACCCTTTTCTCTCTCCTGTTCAACCTGCAAAGTGCCTGTGAGAAGGATTAACAAAAAGGCGTGACAACAGGCCCTTAGAAAGCTGGAGACACCCAGCTCATTTCTGCTGACCTGCGCAGTCCAGGAAAATGCCATGGCCAGCACCAGGCGAAGACCGAGGCAGTTCCTTGGTGCTCCATCTGCGTAGCAAAACCAAAGCTGGTGCACTGCTGGAAGCAGCAGGATGATGTTGTGAAGGGCTTGCTGTCCTGCTGGTAAGAAATACTTGTCCTCTGTGAAAAGTCTGTGTGCTGGCCTGGCTGCTGTTGGGAGATCAGGATGAGACTACTGTACTGTTTGGCCCTGACCAAAATCTCCTGGTTTGGTGCACTTGGCAAAGCGGGTTTTATTCCAAATGGGACCCCCCCCCAGCTACAGCAATGCATCGTGTGTTACTCATTCAGCAGCAGCAGCTCTCACACCGATTTCTGCAACGCCTGCCTGAAGCCGGCTGTAGTTCTCCCACCTGTAACTTCAATCGGCACAGTATTTTCTAGATTTGATTACTGCAATGCTCTCCATTTTGCTGCAGAACTGCAAATTGTTTGGTTGTGTGAGTAAAAGATCCTCTTCTTGAACACAAAGGAGCAGAGAAGCACAACGACAGGAGGGGAACCCCAGGAACAGCACCAGGGAAAGGGAGCACCCTGACCCAGCTGTCCCCAGGGCTACCATGGGAGCCCTTCATTTCAAAACCTTTCAAACCAGGTAGTACAACAGAAATGATAAAGAATTATATTGTGAGAAAAATGCATTCTAATTTCCTGTAAGACAACTCACGGTCCCTCTTTCAACAAGTACGTGCAGAAGAACTGAGATCATGTTTTTCTCAAGCCCTCATGCCTCTGCCACGTGGAAATTCAGCATGCAGGGACATATTTACCACATCACTTAACAGCTAAGCTGAAAATCCATGTGTAATTGCTATTCTTCCTCCTACTGTAAGTTATTACAAGTTCTGCTTATTGAAAAGAAAGCTGGAGGTACTCTATTAAGAACATCTATATTTATTTCTGTGATCAAGCATTTATAGTCTGAAAGCACTGAAGATGAGGAACTTTTATCCTATTAGGATAATCATCCATTTCTTTGTAAGGCTTGGTACCTTCTCCCCAGTTGGGTAGCTTAATTGGCAAATCAAGCAGAAGTACATGGCCAATACATGCTGGGGAAAGACTCCTTTTTTAACAAAGGTGAGAAATGGAGAGTGATGAGGTGAAAGCGACTTTTCTTACATACTGAGGGACCTCCAGACAGGACACATAAAAGGGGTGGCTTTCAACTTATTTAATGTTTGGCCCAAATCGATCTTTCATCCAACATACATCTGAGAAATGCATTAAAGTTATTTTTACGGTGCTTGCTGGAGCTTTATATTCTGCCCTTTTTCAGCAGCAAAGCAAATGTCAGCGCTGTGAAGCTCTGGAAGCTCATGCTGAATGTCAGAAACACAGATCTGAAACTTAGAAGCCTTGAACTTTTAGACCATAGGAGCCTTAATGCCTGGCAACTGCACACTGGGTTATAACTTGGAAAATGTCAGAAAAGGATGAATTGGGATTCCTTGTAATGCAGGTAGTGAAGAAGTATGTCCAAAAGTGACATATAAAGCCCCAGGGCAAATAGAGCCATCCACATGCAGTCATTGTCAGCTGCCTCACAGAGAGACTCGTACCTGCTGTAACGGAAGCCAGAGGTCCAGCAGCTTGAAATGGCAGCCACAGGCAATGGGAAAAGGAATTTATTTTTTTTTTAAACACCATCAGGAAACTACTGCAAGGAGAGCCACAGTTAATGATGAACCTAGTGATGTACTGACTTTATTAACCAAACTACAGGTGGCACACAAGGGGTTAGCAAGAACTAGTACACTAAAACCAGGCTGAGTCATCTCTTACTTTTGCTCACAAAAACATCAGTTCACAGCACACTGCAAGAGAGTGAACTTTTGCTTTTTCATGAAAGGGATGATCAGTCAAATTTAAAATATCAAACAAACTCCTGCTGTGTCTCAAATGATAAACTTGTGTTTATCAGAGGGCGAGGGGATGTCCGTATTTAGATACAAAATACATCTTATACATCTCCGCATGTGCCAAAGGTCCAGTGGAAGCTGATCTAGCATTGAAGCCAGCCCTGCTTGGAGCAGAAGGTTGGATTAGGTGACTTCCAGAGGTCCTTTCCAATCTAAAGCCTTCTGCAGCTCCTGTCTTGTGGACTTCACTCAGGCTCCTACCCCACGCCCACCAAATGCAATGGCAAACATCTACTGAATTCCACAGTGCACACTCAAACCCTCCGAGCTTGGTTAACACTCAGCCAGGCAGAATGGCCTTGGCTTCTGAATTCATCGTGCCCCAAATTCCTGCCTCCTGCATCACCTCGGGGTTGCAGTGGGAGGAAGGACTGGGGTTCCAGGTATCAGCATTCACATACACAAGGAGACTGTACTGACTGTGGCGATCACTGAAGTGGCATGTTGGAAAAATTAACAGAAGCTGCGGTTCTGCAAAAAATGCTACGAAAGCATGACAGTCTCACCTAGCTCAGTCAGCACTCGCTCCAGAAGACAGGGTGCTTCTAATCCAGGCAAGGTCAAGTCCTTCCCTCCCATTCAAACTTTAAAATTCAACTTCCTTAATGCAGTTTCCCTTTCCAAACATTGGCAGGATAGCTTGGGAAAAACTAAGCCTTCCAGGAAAATTATTGACCATTTCCTGTTGTTCTTGAATAGGGCATAAACATGCAACTACATCGCCTGGAAATGTGCTTCTCAGATTTAGAGACTTCTGCTTGTTTCAGTGGAGAAACTTAAACCTCTTTAACAGCAACTGATACTTTAGTTTGTGTGACCACTGCAGGACAGTGGGAGAATAACTGTTCCCATGCGACACAGGAAACAGCTTTGCCCAAATATAAAATCATTCTCCTGAGCATTCAAGTTTTCAATTAAGTTTTCGTTCCTTCCTCAGAAGAAAGATATACACTCTTGATTTCAATGTCGCAATCCTAGAGAAAAACTGAAGATAAGCTTTTCCTGTGGCCAATATAAACTTCTCACTGTGCAAATACAGCAGAAGAAAAGCAGTAATTTTGCCACATACTGCAAAAGCTCCTGAATTTTAATCAAATAAAATGAAAACTCAACCTCAAATAGTATTACTATTTATTACTCAGATAGTAATAAAATATTTTCTAAAATACTTCAATGTTCTTTCGTTTAGTCCTTTTGCATGTGCCTCCTGGTTGCTCGTGCATGATAAACCAAAAGCTGATACTGGCTCCTTTTGGGTTCCACCAAGGGAACTTCCAAAGGCGAGCGGGCAGAACTGACATTTTAAGTTGTCTCCGTTTACAGCAGCAATATGAACCCGTGACTGTATCACACATAAAACACGAAAACTGTACTTACATGTACACAGACCTGCCTTGGTTTATCTTGAAAATGGTTCTGTATCTATGCTGCCAGAAGACCATTACATACACTATTGATGCAGACCAAAATTGTGTACTGGAGCGTAAACGTCATAGCTTAACAGCCAGTGGACAAGGAATGGCTAACGATCTTCCCCTTCTTTCATTACGAGCATTCAACCTGCAGTAGTTGTCATGACATTTCGCCCCTTAAATAAACACTCATTACAGAAAATAAAAGCAAAGCCTGGCAGTTATCATAAAGCCCATGTTCTTACACAAGATAATAGCTGTCCCTTTGCTGGATCCAATTTCAGTCTGCCCTTCTGCAAACGGCAGATTTGGGCAATTCTCTCTCACAGCTCGTCTTTAGTGTTGAACCCAACTCTAGTCGGAAGTCAGTGCAGGCGATGGGCACTAACTGCAAGGTTAACTAACATGGCAGGACCAAAACGCCTCCCAGCTGAGGAATTCGGTGATCCTGCTGTTCTTGACACACTGCTACCAGCACAGCAAAGAACAGGCACATGAGGGCCCTGCAACTGGAGCAGACCATAGTCCTGCAGTCTGATAACTGAAAGTAAAGCCCAACTTCTGCGG
This sequence comes from Psophia crepitans, assembly GCA_013399095.1. Classification (NCBI taxonomy): domain Eukaryota; kingdom Metazoa; phylum Chordata; class Aves; order Gruiformes; family Psophiidae; genus Psophia; species Psophia crepitans. The sequence goes on along the minus strand of VWZZ01003431.1, from coordinate 513,985 downwards.
CAATGGTGGTACATTCAACAGGACACCCCTTTCGGCGAAAGAGTCACACAGTAACATTGGAGCACTCTCCATGAATTTTAGATGGTATGTCCTTAAAGCCTATGGTTTTTCTTCCTCCAAGCTGTGAAAAGCTCTGTTGGATTCAGTACAGTGCCAGCAAATCTGAGAGGGCAGACTCAGAACCTCTGTGCAAAGAGCCACACAAGCTGAGGCTACAGACACCTTTAACAAGTCTTCCAATCGAAGTGCTAATGTATTAAGACTCCACATCCACTTCTCTCTCAGAGCTTCTGAGAACTAATAAATTTCTCAGAATTTCTTCTTCCCAAAAACTGTCCACAATCTAAAGGGATGAACAACATAATCTCTGGAACCTTTTTGTTTGAATCTAACAGGAATCTTTGTGCCCAGACTGAAATCTACATTTCACTGTGCAGTTACTATTCATGTTTGGTTTTGCAGTTCTCTTTTATCCCCTACCTGAAATGTAAGCATGACGAAAAAAGTCATCAGATTCTTGGAAATACTCTGTAAAATGTAATCTTCTGGAGTATTTTAGAGAGAAAGTTCCTATTCATTACGATGAATTAACATAATTCATACTGAATTCTTACCATATACAGATCGTGCAGGTGCACACAAAATCACAGAATCCCAGACTGGTGTGGGTGGGAAGGGACCTCCCAGCCCACTCAGTACCACCCCCTGCCATGGGCAGGGACATCCCCCACCAGCCCAGGCTGCTCAAAGCCCCATCCAACCTGGCCTTGGGCACTGCCAGGGAGCCAGGGGCAGCCACAGCTTCTCGGGGCACCCTGTGCCAGGGCCTCAGCACCCTCCCAGGGAAGGACTGCTGCCTCCCAGCTCAGCTCCAGCTCCCCTCCTGCAGCTTCAGGCCCTTCCCCTTGGCCTGGCCCCCCCTGCCCTGCAACCAGCCCCTCTCCAGCTTTCCTGCAGCCCCTGCAGGCACTGGCAGGGGCTCCAAGGGCTCCCCGCAGCCTTCTCTGCTCCACGCTGGACAAGCCCAACTCCCTCAGCCTGTCTCCAGAGCAGAGGGGCTCCAGCTCTTGGATCATCATCGTAAGAATAATTATTAAAACCCCATGATTAAGATGGCAAGTGAGAAATTATTGCAGGATCAGAATCTGCAAATAGGTGTGTGGTTACTAAAACAGACAATGTTAAGTATGATTTTTACTAAAAGTAACTACCCTGCCACCAGGACTAATCGCAATGTCAATGTGAGTAAAAATTGTTCTTATTTTTCTCTACGGTAATTCTTACGCTCAGAAGAAAAGAAGGGCAAATGTGTATTTTACCTGCCGAGGGGTCCTCTCCGACTTACTCCTGCACCATTCCCAGTCTGTGAGCTCAGGTTTGTGGCTTTCCTCGTGAGACAGCCTCCTTTCTGGTCCCTCCGAAAACGCCGGTGCACCAGCGCCGCCGAGCTCTCGCCCCCGCGG
>VWZZ01003431.1:465769-512508 GCA_013399095.1 Psophia crepitans | reverse complement strand
GGGGCGCCCCGGGAGCTGTCCGCCGGCGCCGTGGTGCTGAGCGCCGGGCCGGGCCGGGCCGGGTCGCCGCTCCCTCTGCCGGGCTCTTTGGAGTTACCGCGGCCGTAGCTGACCAGGTTGTGGGACGAGGGAGATTTACCGTCACCATCGTGGTGGTTTTCACGGGATATTCTATAGATGCCGTACCCTTGCTGGAATGACAGGTTGAACTCGAAACCCCTGCGTTTGGCTAAACAGAGAGGGAAGAAATGTCACGTTAAACTGCGCCAAAACCAAGAAGAAAAATGGGATTAGGTATACGATGAAAATGACATTCTAAAACATGGAATAAATTATTTATCTGCTGCTAGAAATTCGAGACAATTTTCTACCCGTAAAAAGAATGAATTGTTGAGAAGGAAGACTTCTCAGCGAGAATGTCACTATGCTGCCTTCTGAATCAATTCCCCAATTATACATTCCAAAGTTAACGAGTTTCCAGAAACTGGTAGATTATCTGCCATTTTCAAAAATACACAAGACATGATGTTTTATGGGATGCACACAAGAAGAAAATACTTGAATTCTGTAATACTTCAGTCTTTGTTGTTTTCACAGCCTCTTTCAGCCATACCCCCAAAGGTGAAAAATTGTACAAAATGGTAAGAGATTTCTGAGAATCTGTAACTAACCCTCAATATTATTAGTCAAGCAAGAAAACCAGAATTCTACAATAAAAAAATAAATATTTGAAGTATTTACACAATTGAATTTTTGTATATTCTCCATTTTAAATTCAGTGCTCCAACTAATCCTACAGAGTAATTGAACAATTAAATATTCTCAGTCATTATTTATATCCTCCCATTCTTCCTCCTTAGTAACACAAATCACCTGAGATTCTTCATCCTCCCCCTTTTCACTTTACATTATCCAGTAACGAAAGAAGTGACTTTTATTTAACTAATGAAATCAACTCCCCACCAAACCTTTCACGCTAAACTATAAAATAAGGTATGAGGACACATTTGCACAACCTCTATTTCTACTCAACAGTCTGTGTGTTTACTACATCATAAATAATTCTGGGTGAAATTCTGACCTTAGCAGCCACAGCATTAAAACTTGAGAACAGACTTTAGTATAAATATCTAAAAATCACAGATTTAAATTATGTTATAATTGCTAGTTTTCCATCAGCTGTACACTCATCTCTCTAAAGCACATTATTAAGTAATCTGGAATAAACCGCCTGCTTCTGGGCAAGCGGCTGAAACGGCACCAGCCGCAGCACAATCCAGATGTATTTAATACCCTGTGGCAGACTTCTGTCCTTCAGACTTTCCATAACTGCTTACTGTCGAACAGCTGAATTTTTTAAGTTCGTATGATTTTGCTTGTCCCAGAAAGCAAATGTATGAACACATATGCATACAGTTGTGTGTAAGGATTGTAAATTAATCGCTAATAAAGTTACCAAACTTAAGTAGGTAACATCAGCTTCAATAAACCATTTCAGTAACAAATACTTCTCTCAGAATAATACTGGAAATATATTTTCGTTCATAATTCACAATGCAATCCCTCTGTGCAGAGACGTGAACACTGGAGACTGAGGGATTTCCTAAGGAACTGTGGGCAGGAACTTCAAGCAAAGCGTCAGGCAGGCTTTTAGCCACGGCATGACAACGGTATCCACGCTTGCAGGAGCCTAAATGTGTTTTTCACTAGAGATAAGTTCATGGAGCAATAGCTATATCTCTTTGTCTCCTGTTTCTCTGATCGACTGTTACCACAGGATCAAGTTCTTTGGGAAAAGAACAGAAGTCGTGTAACTGCAGGAGTCGGGCCGTGGCAGCCAGCGTGTGCAGGGATTCCTCCAGCTGGTTTTACATGGAGGCCCCCAGAGAAACAAGGCTTTAGAAGATTCCAGGAAGGCTAACAGCGAAGGCCTGGCACCCTCTGCTACACCAGCATGAACTTTGTAATCATGCAGGGAAATATTTTTAGGTAAAAACTGTGTAGGAGTTCCTCAGTTTTCAACAAGCAGCACGAACGTGCTGAGATACAGGCCCCTCCCATAAATCACCTTCCTCACCATTTGCTTACTGGTGTTGCTGTGATTTCTGGTCAGTAGCTACAGCGCAGATGTACAAACAATACCTCTTAGAATTTGCTCACAATTAGCATGGGTTTTTCCCCCCACGACACTAAACATGACTAGCATGGTCCATGTATTTGATCAGTAAGATTCTGGCAGATAAATTTTTCCCAGGGTAGGAGACCAGAGCGAAACTAGAATTCAGAGGCCACCGGACTGTGCCAAAAGATCTAACAGTGACCTGGGAAAATCAAGCTCCTGTGCCTCAGTATCCACTATTTCCATCCAGCTGTCTTGTGTGAATGTCGTGAGTCTCATTCATTGTCCTGAATAATGTCTATATAATTCAGGCACAGGATTTCAAGGAGTACAAAGTACTACTACCGACACAAACTTCCTATCCTTCTTACTACAAGATACATTCCAGCTGTGCGTCACCCTTCCATACGTACTTTTGAGTTCTTCTGAAGACACTGCGTATGAATTCCTCCTGCAATTAATGATGCAGCCACAGGGCAGGTGGATCCAGTGTTCTGACAGAACAAATACTGGGGTGACTGTGGCAGCCAGCAAAGTCAGCAGGAAGCTCAGGGTCTCAAACGAAAGGCTTTGAAAACCAGTGATGTGCTGGACAACCATTTGTATCTGAAAGACAGAGTGTTTTGAAATGTAAATCGCTTCAGGCACATGAGATACTTCCAGGAATAAACAGAACATCTCACTATGAATATGACACAAGTAAAAGACACAGGTTGTTATTAATGTTTGCTGAGCCTAACAATTTTGTTCCTAACAGAGAGTGGAGAAAACACACTGTCAGAGGCTCTCCTCCTCATTCTGCATTTCTCAGAAAAACCCTTGCTTCAGCTAAATATAGGTGCCTGAGCACTACTAAAACAAGCAACTCACAACCCAAGCAACTTAGAAGAGACTGCTAGCTCAGTCTCTCCTGCACGATACTGAGGAACCCCAGCTCCTGGTGGGGAACGGGAGACAGAACTTGGCACCGCACAGGGCTGCGCTGCAGATGCTCTGTAACGCTCTCTTTCTGTTGAGAGAAGCTGAGGTGCTGAGTCTATACGCATCCTGGGGACACGGACAATACTGCCCCAGACCCACCTTCCCTGTTCTCGAGACTCCTTTCTAACTATACATAAATGTACCTGTTCCCAAATATACCAGTGCATGCACACCGACAGCACTCCCTCCCACCCCTCCAATGCCACAGAGGTTACAAAGGTGTAAGCAAACCTCATTTTTCTAACAAACTCCTATTTTTTAACCAGCCTGGCGAAGAACGTGGCTCGCAGCTGTGAGGAGGGGCAGCAGAGCTAGCTTAGTATAATTCACAGACCCCGGAATGCTAAAAAATGCTTGTCAGACAGCTGGCAGTACAAAAGGGTGGACCTTACTCATCCCAGTATTCAGGTGATACAAACGATGTGATGACAGAGTAACATACTGATGAATCAGGCTCTGCCAAGCCTGCTGAAAGCCAGCTAAATTCATGTACTGACACAGACCTGCTTAAAAGGACTTCTGCTGGCACAACCTATACCATAAGGAACAATTGCAATGGCTACTGTTCATTTGTTTCAATACCTGGCACACCAACTCACATCCCATTTACATGTATGTAAACATCAGAAAGTAAAGCAGTCGGATGATTTACCATCATTGGAAGCCAGAGAATGACTTTTGTCAATGCAAGAATCAGCGAGAATCGTTTCTGGGCGAAGCCCACGGTGAAGCTCCTGCTCTGTATGCTGTTCATGCAACGGGCCTCGAGTGCACCGCCCCCAGCCACACCTTTCCCAAAAACTGCCTCCGAGCCTGGACACGTGTTTTGGAACTGCTTCAGGGTTTTATCCACAGGGTCCACCGGTGACAGAGAAGGGGTAGCAGTACTGCAGTCTGCAGGAGTCCCAGGGGTGACATAGCCTCGAGAGATTTCCTGGTAATCAATGTGCAATAGCTGTTGCCCATCTGAGCACAACAGCTGGTAAGTTAGAGGGACAGCCAGCACTGTAAGGAGGCAAAAGCACAGCGAGTAGACAATAAATAAAAACAAGATGTAGGAGCTGGCACAGTCAGTGAAGCAGCCCCAGGAGGTGGGGATGTACTTGCCCCAACCACAGAGAGGCAAAATGCAGATCAGCAAACTGACAATCCAGATGGTAAGAATGGCCCATACCATGCTCACTTGTCGCTTGGAAGTGCTGCAGCTCATTGTCTCAGTTCTGTTGATGGTGTAGAAGTTGTAAAAAACTATAAGAGACCCTTTCAGGTTACTAGAAATGCCCTGGAATAAATATATAAGCGCTGAGGTGGTGCACAGAGGCTGGGGGAGGACATCACTTGACCACTGGCTGAGCATGAAAATAATCACTGGCACAATGCTGATCAAATCATCTATTGACAAAGACGTTACAATCATTGAAACCGTGGTTTTGTTTTGCATTTTCAGCAGGGAAACTAGTGAATAAACGCTGCCAAGAAGTGCTGTGAATGCAATGATAAAAGTCAAGCAGAATAGAAAGACATTCAAAGTTCTCTGCTCGCTAGGTTTATCCATAACGCTCTGATTTTCAGCGAAGAAGCTTGTCCCATTGAGTGACAAATTACTAGGCATTACCGACATCGTCCTTGGCAAATTTCTTTCTTTGCTTTCTCACTGACTCTGCAAGTTTTCACTAGCTGAAACCAGAACTGTTAGCTCCACATCACAAGTTTCTCTGTTTTCCTAGACTCGCTTTTGTGGCATCTGATGAAGAAATATTCAAGTGAAAGCACCCGATAACCAGACCAACTCGTGCTCTCAAAAAATCAGGCAGCAACGAAGTATCAAAGGTACTAAAAAAAATGCAGTTCTTCATAATCCTTTCAGTGCTGGAAGATGATTAATTCAGGCTCTTCAGGTAATAACATGCCATTCACTTTTGACAGATATCAGGCAACGTGCCTTACTCACGAGTTCCGTTGAAACGAAGGCAGAATATCAGGTATGTTCAAGCTCTAGTAGCTCAGGGAGAAACATAGTAGAAATGAGAGGCTGCTGGGTTCACCCTGCGCTGTTCTGAGCTGCAGGAGGGAGGAGTCAGATGCAAGCAGGATAGCAGAGCCGGGGGGAGTGAGGATCTTCTCAGACCGAGCTGCCTCTTAGCTGGATGAGAAGGCTGAAACAGTGTCCGTGCTAAGCCCCACCTCCGATGCTGACACTGAAATCCAATGCAAATACTCAGATCTGATGTCAGCTGTAAATGTCATTCCCGTAAAGCCCATGGCTGCTCCAGGGCTGTGCATCACGAGCTACAGTGCTGCTTCTATTCTTTCACACTTCTGCACTCCAAGCTTACCACCGGGAAAAGCCGCAGGAGCCTTTTGCGAAGATGAAACAGAAGGGGTGTGTCTGCTCTGCCTTTCTGTACTCTACTCCCACCGCAAGTGTGCCTGCGTACGTGCACACCCTGCACATGGACGCTAACTGTACAGTCACTGAGGACAGCCTTGCACTAGGACAGGTAACTGCCACGGACGTTAGCCAGGGGTTGCCTGCCTATGCAGTGTCTCTGCTCAGTTTGGGGCTCATAAAACTTTCATTCTCTGCACGATTCAAACCTGAGCCACATCAAACACTGACTGCTCTAGCCGAATGCACAGACAGAATCACAGCCAAGGGCATTTTGGCACGTTATGAATGTTTTCTCTTGAAAAAGTGCAATACTGGTGAAACTGATTAGCTGACATTTTCCAGTGCTCAGATGCTAATTGGACAGATAGGTTCCGTGTAATCTTCTTGGAGAGCTCTGCCTTTCTCTTCTTTTTGGCATCACTTTCGGTTCAAATATACGATGGGGATGCAGGACGTGTATTTTCTGATTAAGGGCAGTGTTGCAAGGCTGCTGCAATTACTCACTAGCCGGGGTAACATTACAAATCCACTCAGTTAGAAATCTGTGTTATTAACAACCTGATCCTTGCTCAGTTCTACCCACTTTGAAACGCACTAGCTGCGTGCAGCCAAGAGCTGGACTGCTCGTGTGTTCTCGTCCTGCCAGGGCAGGGCAGGGCAGGGCAGGGCAGGGTGGGAGGCAGCCATTCCCAAGTGCTGGAGCCTCGAACAGGACAGTGGAAGAGAATGCACGGCCACAGCTGTATGGTGTGACAAGAGTCCACAGAACAAGGATCAGAGCTAAGCGCAGTGACAACTCACCTGAATAACCCCTCCTTCATTCCCGATTTCCAGGCTGCCCTGCCATGGCCCTGGGAAGGCTTACACCTCAAAACAGGCTAGGTCTCCTAGCCAAGCCCCTGCGTATAGCCACACAACTGTGGTCATTGCAGGACCTGTCGTAAAGCTGTGCTCCTCCTATGTAGCCTCACCGGGAGCCTCTGCCTCTCCATTCTCCCGTTCACATCGCAGCTGCCTTTGTTTTGAGGGTTCTGCATTATTTATCAGGACCAACTGTCAACCCTCATGTCAGAAATTTGCAAAAGAGGGGAGCATCCATCCTGCCTTCCACACGAGGCGCAATCCTGGATCTGGACCATCCATCTGGCCTTTAACTGTGCAGGATTTGACTTGGCTTTTGTGATTTATCTGTCCTGCTGGACAACTGATTGTTAATCTGTGCTGTGCCAGCTAAAGGCCAGGGCTCATTTCCTTCTATTTACAAATCACAGTCGCCTTTGCCCTCGCAAGTCAACTTTAAATTAAGGACAGTGTTCTAAATCTTAAGATGAACAGTGTGAGCCCGGCCAGAAGTACAGTCAAGAGATAAGAAGGGAAAGACGCATCATTCACCCTTGTTTGGACCGTTATTCTTTCGCCTGGCTTCCTCAGGAAACACACGACCACGCTGCCCGAGAGTGGATATATGCCTGCACATGTCTCCCTTCTGCTCCCCATCCCTCAATTCCTTTTGACAAAATGATCATTTTCGTCTCGATCTGGCAGTGTCAAAGCTACTAAGTTCCCACAAGTCTTATGAAAATGAGCAGCTGATCAGTAGAGACAGATCACAGCAGGCTCCCTCGAGAAGAGGCAGGTTGCAGCAGAGTTCCCTCTTCACTAGATACTAGTGAACGGAAAGCAGAGGCTTTATAAATACTCCAACCATAAAGAAAGCTTCAGCTGACATTTCAATTAACCTGCATGCTAAACTGTGGGAAACCAACTTCATTCATCTGACATGTCCTAGTGCTTCCTGATATGTGATCAGTTACTTTGATTCTTAAATTCCTGGTTTCCTTTGACTGCGTCATCTTCATTTGCTCTTCCCACATCACTGCTGGGTGTTTAGAAACAAGTTTAATGATGCTTGGGGAATTTATTTTTCCGACTTTGGAAATTTTTTCTCCTGTACCCTGAGTCATCTACCTGCACTGGATTTCCAATAGCCCTGATGGCAGGTATTGACCGCAAATTTTCTGAAAGTTCCCTCAGTACAACCCTCGCCACATACTTTGCTGACCTTGCTTTATGGGCTGTGCACATATAGCCTCTAGGCCTCTCTGTAGATCTTTGGACACTTCAGTAAGAGCAGTCCCTTCTGTGCCTTCCCGCTGTACTTGGAATGAAAAGCTCATCAGCACTGTTAAGAAGAAAGTCACTTTTCTCTGTCGCCATGCCCAGTCAAGGCAGACGACCTATTACTCACTTCAGTTTCTCTTCCCACGGAATGTATGTTACATATGAACTGCACCTTGCCGTTCTCTGGGGCAGCTTTTACAGAACTTACTGTATGTACATGTTCCTTCCTCTGGTCATTTCATAGTTACAACCAAAGGTCTCAGGAGTGATGAATGCAAGCAGCTTCCCCTCTTATTTATCTTTCTTTAATGACTGATAAATACTGATAAAACATGTGTAGAAAGACATCTTAAAACTAAAGACAGAATTTGGCTGTGGTAAAAAACAAGCAACTCTTTAAAGAGAAGCACCATTTTCCTCAGAGCTGTGCCTCCAGGTACTTGACTTGCACCCCCAGTAAGGTCTAAGCTCTGAAACTTCTCTTGTGGCTGGGGCAAATGAATCTGAACTAGATGCTCTGATCTCTTCTAAAGGATGAGTTTATATTGCAGTCTTGCAAAACTTACAGAACACTATCTTTGCAGTTGTCATTTCACCCCCAGATTTCCCAAAATCTATGAACAGACTCAAGTAGGCCTGGGGGTGGCAAGGACAAGCAGGCAAGCAGAGAGGTAGTGAGTGTCAGCACAATGCCCTCCTCCCACATCTTCTAAAGAAACAGGGCTAGAATGGAATAATACAGCAGTGCCAAAAAGCCACAGGTAACGATCTTGCAGAAACCAAGAGAAAGAAAAAGACACCTTTGTCTGCTGCTGTGTCCTTGGTTTGGACTGTGTCAAGGCAGGAATGAATTTGGAGATTTAGACCCTTACTACCTATTCCCTTTCTTCTCTGCATTGAGCCTCCTGAATCATGGGTGGTTCCTAATGCAAACACTGTCCCTTTCAATATAGGTATATATTCTTTATCCTGGTATAAATTCTCTTTGCTAAGGAACAGTCAGAAAAGAAAATATATTAGGCATGGAAATCTCCTCTCTGGCCTCGTTTCAAATAGCACTGCACAGCAATGTCTCTTTAAAGGAAGAGTCAGCCCTACTCCACACTCTGTGAAAGGATTTCTAAGAGACATACTGCATGCAACAATTCAGAAATGCTTGTAAAGAGAATCAAATATTCACCATTCATAAAACACAACCAACAAACAGGGTATTAAAAATTTATCCTATTTTGCATAGGAGTCCCATTTTGTTTTCATACCTTGAGCTACGCTAAGCACTGACTTACGGCTTTGCTTCCTTTTGTCACTCAAGAGAGACAAGGTTATTACTGCAGCTGTACAAGTATTTCATTTTGCAAGGTGATACAACCTCTGTGCCAGGCATACATTTATATATATAAAATGCCATAAATGTCTCTGTAATTTATTCCTCAATAACATAGGAAAGAAAATGTGGGGTTTTTCCTAGAATTTTTTAACGGACTTTTTAAAAGATGTCAAAATAAATTATTATTTTTGGTCTATGGGATTCAGACATCACTTTCAGATACAAGATGGTTCAACTGCAGCTAATTATTTCATCCAGTTATTTGCCTCAGATGAATTAAATCAAGGCTTCTAATAAAAGGCAGATACTCTTATACTGGTTCCATTTCCGCTGCAGCTGTATTGCTGTGCTGTAGGAAAAGGGTGCTTACTGATTTGGAGCAATTAGGGCAATGTAAATCAGGAGTAATTCCATTAAACTGAAAAATATGATTTAACTCGTGTGCTCATTATGGGCTGGACTGCACCAGCTCTACCTCAAGTGAAACAGAACCTTACCATGCAGATGCTCCTTTCGAAGCTGACGGGTTCTCGTTACTTGCAGCAGTGTGTCGCAGCCTGACGTCCCTCCGTGAGGCAGTGCCCCCTCTGAGCAGATGGGCCAGTACTCGGTCACAGCTCCCCAACTTTCGGGGTTTGCTTCTCTGCTGTAATATAAACAGGAGATTGAGGCTGCAATGAGCTGCATGTTTTTGGAGAATTACAGAATTAGTAAGAGACAAATGCAGCTAAAAGTGAGTAAGCCCCAAAGTGCCCACGGGGTGAGGTATAATCACAGCGTGCATCTTTCTCCCAGGCTTTCAGAAGCCCATAAACACCATGTCCATGGGAAACGGGAACCGGGCCAGCGCGTCAGTCAGGCGGCTGAGAGATGTGAATGGATTCGTCCGGGCTGCACTGTGTGCACGCTACCAGAGACAATTATGTGGTGTTATTCAGGAAATGTCCAAAGTGGGACCAACTAGAAGAGAAACAATTACAACAGAGCAATTCCAGGATGGCAATGCTGAAAGGGAAGAGGCATTAAGTATGCGGTGTGTACAAGGAGGAGGAAGGGACAGTTCTAGTCAGGAGGGTGCTATTTCTCTAGGGGACAGCAAGGCAGAGAGGTGGCAGCAGTCTGCAGCTACCAAAGTGGAGAGAAGCTCAGTTCCAGGTAGCATGGAGAGTAAGACATTCTGCCAGGTGTGGCATAATTGCTCTCTTGAGACAAGGCGCTTCACGATGTCACTTCTATTGAGCTCACCAAATTGATAGGAGGAGACAGACAGCTAGCAGGGAGGTAATTCTTCAGTACACCTCCGCACAGTAACTGTTTGCTTTCTAATAGCGAGCACAACAGGTTATGAATATAATTCATGGAACAGCACGATATGAACGCTTTTAATTTCGCTGTGCAGCTCTACTAGCAGTAGAACACCCCTAACGCAGCTGCATTCGCGTGATCATACCTAATCACGGAACAAATCCAGTAAATTGTGCTCGGTAATCAGTCCTATTTTAGGTGCTGCACAATGCACGTAGCATGCTGGAGACAAAGCAAACGTCGTGCAATCTAGCAGGAGCTGGGCAGCAGTAATGCCACACTCCTGTGGAAAATTGTGCAGAGAGTTAACTGGGGAATTCAAACAGCTGGGAAGAAATAATTATCCCTTTCTGAAGGGAGGGAAAAAAAAGGAAGAAGGCATATGCCTTTGAGTGACCCAGCTATGACCCCATCTGGAAGCAGCAGGAAAATCAGCTGTATATGTAGAATCTTCTCCAATAGTAATAAAATTAATACCCGCAAGAGCCATTTGTAATACTGTTTGCACATTTCACTGCCTCTGTGCAGCCTCCAGGGCTCTGCAGTGGGCTGTCTCAGCCCTTCATTTCCCTTTCTGTCGTTCCTTCCCCAGCATCTTCTCTCCCACTCGCCTTCAAGGAAGGCTGAATGAGCAGACGAGGAAATTCAGCCCCTGGAGTTAGGATGAAATGGAGTTTTAATGAGTGAAGATTGAAAGCTCTGGAACCCAATTCTGCCTCTGGAGGACCTGTATTTGCTTATTATCACTGCTTTTACCTACACCAGCAAAACTACTGCCTTTCTAGCACTAACTTGCTTCCTGAAAAGCTATTATTATTCACCAAATATTTTTGCAACAAAACCAGTATTTTAAGTGTTGCTTTACCCTGAAACCACAAATACAAATGCTGTCATAAATGATACCCAAAGAACGTGGACAAAGCATAGCAGAGAGCTTACTGCATGTGAAACATAAGGGAATCCCCTCTATTCTGTGCATACGTTACACAGACTTTAAGGGGGTTCACTTTAATGGAGAGATGGATTTTGTGCTGCAGACTGGTGCTCCTTCTCCGAAGCAGCAGAGCGGCAGGCACGTGCGACAGGAGGAGCCCCAAGGAGAGGAGCAGCTCCGCAGGCAGACGGCAGCCTTCCGCCAGCCTGAATGAGAGGCCGCTACCGGGAAATCTCTTGTGTTTGCCCATCAGAGAAGGCTGCTTAGAGCATAGAGATTTTTCTGGCACTTCTTTAGGAATCCTTCTATTTTGACTTGAAGCTTTGGAAAAGTTTGGAAAAACAGGAAAAAAAAAGAGTCTGGGGTAAAGCTGAAAAAACCCACAACTGTAAAAGAAATAGATGAGATAAAGTAAATTTGGTGGATTTCCGGTATTCTGTAACGCTGTTGAAAAAACCCCAATACATGCTTCTTTTCCATAGCTTTACTAAATCTGAAAAGATACGAAGAGTCATATGGGTTGGGAACGCCTGTGCTGGCTGCAGCCACTGCTTTCTGCGATTGCCGCGTTCCGGAGTCCCTAGAAACCACCCTTCCTAACAGCCATCTCCTCCAGCTTCTTCCCAAAGGGGACCCAAACGCCCATGTGTTTTTGAAGTGGTTTTAGAGCACTGACTAAACAAAGGGATGCTAATTAATTGTGAGTGACAGTAAAAAGGTCTATTAGCTTTGCTGATGTAAAGGATGACTGAGTTTGTATTGGAAAGGGTGCAAAAGGCAGCAAAAGAGGATATCAGAATACAAAATGAAATCTTCCTCGTTATGGAAGACTTTTGATTTTTTTAATGGAAAGCTTTAATTGAAGTATGAGCTCATCAGAAGGGCAGTGTTTTCATCAGATCTGAAGAATGCCAAGGAGGGAATGCTGCAGACTACAGAAGAAATCACTTGTACTTTCCAGCCATCTCTCACGAGGTGGTACATGTTTGAGAATGAAAATGTTCACTTCAGATCATGATGCTTTTTAGTTTTGGATTCTTCTAAACAAACTTCCCTTTTCAATAATTGCATTTTTGTCTGTAAAGTAGCTACAAACCCCACTGAGCAAGGCCAAAGGCCACCAGCTCATGAGGCAGTGCGAGGTGAGATGATGTTTGGGCTTTCTCTGTCAGGTCCCTCAGGTGCCCCGAGCAAGGCAGCGACCACCGTTCTGCACTCTGCCGAGACAGTTACATCCCGCTCGGCCGCGTACCTGTCTCTAGCTCCGCTGTTTCTGCACAGCGTTAATATTCTGTGTAACGGACACTATCATTCTTCCCCTGTGAGTTCCACACGACCTTTGCTAAAACACAAACAGTTAAACCCCAAAGCTGCTTTGTGTTACTGTCACTCCTCAGGAATATTCCCCTGAGCCTATTAAAACTACCACCACTTTTAGTATTCCAACATCGCGCGGATCCTACCCCCAGAGCCACAACAACATCAACAGTTCATTCTGGAGACGCTGGGAACAGCCTGAGTGCCTTTGTCTGTAACCATCAGCTCAAAATGCAGCTCACATAGGGGACCGTCCTGGAGAAGCTGGCGGCCCATGGCCTGGACAGGTACACTCTTCGCTGGGTTCATAACTGGCTGGATGGCCGGGCCCAGAGAGTGGTGGTGAATGGAGTGAAATCCAACTGGCGACCGGTCGTGAGTGGTGTGCCCCAGGGGTCGGTGCTGGGGCCCATCCTCTTCAACCTCTTTGTTGATGATTTGGATGAGGGAATTGAGGGCACCCTCAGTCAGTTTGCAGACGACACCAAGTTGGGGGGAAGTGTCGATCTGCCGGAGGGTAGGATGGCTCTGCAGAGGGACCTGGACAGGTTGGATCGCTGGGCAGAGGCCAACGGGATGAGGTTTAATGTGGCAAAGTGCCGGGTCCTGCACTTTGGCCACAACAACCCCAGGCAGCGCTACAGGCTGGGAGCGGGGTGGCTGGAAAGCTGTGTAGAGGAAAAGGATGTGGGGGTGTTGGTTGATGCTCGCCTGGACATGAGCCGGCAGTGTGCCCAGGTGGCCAAGAAGGCCAACGGCATCCTGGCCTGTATCAGGAATAGTGTAGCCAGCAGGAACAGGGAGGTGATTGTCCCCCTGTACTCAGCCCTGGTGAGGCCGCACCTCGAGTACTGTGTCCAGTTTTGGGCCCCTCACCACAAGAAAGACATCGAGGCCCTGGAGCGTGTCCAGAGAAGGGCAACGAAACTGGTGAAGGGGCTGGAGCACAGGTCTGATGAGGAGCGGCTGAAGGAACTGGGCTTGTTTAGTCTGGAGAAGAGGAGGCTCAGGGGAGACCTTGTTGCCCTCTACAACTACCTGAAAGGAAGTTGTGGTGAGCTGGGGGTTGGCCTCTTCTCGCAGATAACTAGTGACAGGACGAGGGGGAACGGCTGCAAGTTGGGCCAGGGGAGGTTCAGGTTGGAGATGAGGAGAAATTTCTTCTCTGAAAGGGCGGTCGGGCCTTGGAACAGGTTGCCCAGGGAGGCGGTGGAGTCCCCGTCCCTGGGGGTGTTTAAGGAAAGGTTAGACGTGGTACTGAAGGACATGGTTTAGTGGGGAATAGGTGGTGGTGGGGGGTCGGTTGGACTGGATGATCCTTGAGGTCTCTTCCAACCTTAACGATTCTATTCTATTCTATTCTTAAACCGTGCGGTATAGCCCAATGTTTGGTATCATCTCATGTATTTGCACAAACTAAGTAAACTAAGATGGGCACTGATAACAAACCTGCACTAGCTGAGCTTAAGAACATGCATTGTTTAAGGAAAACCCCCACACTTCTCCCAAAGCCCATTCCAGTCAGTTTGGCACCATCTGTGAGCATTTACGTAACAGGGACCTAGCAGTTATCGATAAATTATTTTCACATAAACAAGGGCTGAATTGGTGGTGGAACAGCCTGTGTTACATCCACAAGAAGCAGAACACACACACTGGTCTCCTGTAAATACATTCATCATTACTCAGTTCTCACAACAAACTCTTCCTTCTGTCAACTGCTCCCCAGGTTCTGAGGCCATTTCTAACTAGAGGAGGGGTTTCCAGCGCAGGGGCAGAAAGCTTCAGTATTGTGACCTAAGAGATCTGACAGTCGTTGTCTTGTAAAATCTGTGAAGAATATTATTTTGGCATTGAGGAGAAATCAGCGACAAAGAATGCATACAAAAGGACGAGACGCCCAATTCTGAGATAGTGGGGCATCTCCCCACCACCTTCAGAGATGCCCTCTGCATGGACACAGAACGCAAAGTGGAAGGTCATTCAGAACGGCTTCACCCTATGCATGATGATTCCTGAACCTTGAAATGTTCACAGAGTTTGTCTGGATTCTGCAGTAACTCCATTAGTTATTTAAATTCAGACCAAGCTACATCAATACATAGGAGCTGGAAAATAATGCCAGTTACCATAAAATCCATCTCTCTTGTGAGATGTCTGATATTTTCTGTGTTCAGCCTTGGAACAGATTAAGGAAAAAATTCTTTTTTTTACCTCCACATGACTATTCCATTTTAGAAGAGAGGAAAAAAGAATAATCAAATCTTCATGAACCTTTAAATAATTAGATTATGACAAATTTAACACAATACTGACAAAGGACGGATATAGGCTCATGTCTTTATACAGTTGGCCTTCTGCAGGCCTATAGAGCCAAACCCAGGAGCTACAGCTGACTTTAAAGGCCCTTGACCCCACGGTTTTGATGGGTAACCTTCAACCCCGCCCTTGGAGTTGCTGAACAGTATCAAAAATTACCACTGGTGGGTGCTGCGAAGGTATTGTGTTGTTGAGACAACTTCAGGCCCACTGTCAAAAGGGCTGGCCAGGCGCCTCGCCATGACCTCCAGCCATCGGTGGCACAGGTTGCCCAGAAAGGCTGTGGACTTCCACCCTTGCAGATATACCCCCCACCCTGGGCAGGCTGCTGTCGCTGACCCCCTGAGCGGGGTGGGAACGGGGGGCTGCCTGCCGGCCCCAACTGTCCTGGGATGCCACGCCTCACTGAAACCCCCGGCACGGTCAGTGCCACCGCTCTCCACAGTAAAGTCTAAGTCCCGCACATCATCGGAGGAAGGGGTGCACCACGGTATGAAGGTTTTCTGATTTGCAAGCACCTACAAGTGCAAGACAAAACTCTGCCCCAGTGTGTTGCACCCCACAAAGCTGAACTTTAAGTGACCCTAACTGTATGCTCAGCCTGTTAAAAGAATGTTCTGGCCATGGTGGTGATTTTGGTAGAAGCAGTCATAGAGTACTTCCATACGTGTTTGACAAAGAAACTCATTTTTCATTTTAAAAGCAGTGATACTAAATAATTTAAATGAACTGATCACCAGCAAAGAAGCCAAATATATTATGCAAACCAGATGCAACTTTCAAAACAAGAGAACTGTCAGTGTGGACTCCCAGATGATCTGCGCAGCTTCCAGTGACACGTAACAGCTACAGCAGTGAGTCAGCAGCAGACCTGAGCTCATGGAAACATTTCATCAGAGTGACAGAAGTTGTAAGTCAGAAGCAGAGACGGGCCCAAAGCTTGTTCCTTGTCCCCGTGGGGCCAGTGCAAGTTGTGCATGTCCTTGTGTTCAGAGATTATTTCTCCTCATTGAGAAGTTATCACAAGTTCCACCTAAAGCGCTCTGCATTGCTATGGATATAGCTTGTATTTCCTCCTCTTTGCTGTTTTCGGCTTTAAATTTTGTGGTGGTTTTTATGTAGCGTGATTTTAAAAAACTAGCTCAATGTATCACAATTATTTCCCTTTTCTTTCTTGCCAGGAATAGCTCACAAAATCTTTTAACCGACAACAGTAAAATAGAGACTTAAATAGCTACCTGTGATTGCTCCAGCCAAATTTATGAAGTCGAGTCAGAAATGAATTTGGACTTGTGTAGCAGTTCGTACCACAGGGAGAATGTGGCCAAAGCCCGTTAGGTTCCACTCATTTCAGTGAGTGTTGGATGAAGGTCTGACAGACATCTTCCTGCAGCCGGGCTCTGCAGAAAGAGAACTTCCACATCACAGTTTTCAAAGTGATTATATTGCTTTTCATAATCTCCTGAGAACTCGTCTACCAGCTTTAACAATGGTGTCCACTCTTCAAGCCAGCCTTTCCTACCAAGTTTTCAACAATTTTCGAATGGATCTGCTTATGAAAATATAACTTTATAGGGAAGTCTAAAAAAGCAAAAGATCCCAGCTGAGAAAACTCTCTCTAAGCGTGATTGTCAGTGAGCTCTCTTACTTTGGAGAGCTACCTGGGGCGAACAACGGATGAATGCAGCCTCCGCTGAAGTATCTGTGGATGCACAGAATTGAAAGGTTTTCAATTTTCTACTGACGTCACCAGCAAAGGAGTTCAGGGTCAGTCTTTCGAACTTCTCAGCTGATAATTATTTTCTCTCGATGTTGGGAAAACACTGAGTCATTAGATTACTAACCTTTTCAATTTGTCAGCCTGTCTCGGCCGTATGACAGACATTTTAAAAGGGCCAATCCTTCCCTGAGTATAAAATTCTCCATAAAATTACATCACCCCATCGCATCACTTTCTCCTACACTTCTCTTAATTTAACAGCACAGTTTAAGTCCTTCCGGCTTGCGTAAACTTGTTGATGCACATTTTTCTTTAAGGAGAGATGTAAGAGAGAGAGACCAAGGGTAAGAAGTTTCATTACCTTTACTTAGGCAAAATGCCACAATTAACAGAAGACATAAATACTTATCTGTCCTTCAACTGGGCAGGCTGCATCAGCTGTGGGCAAATTCAAAGTGGAGGTTCAGAACAGTGTTCTGGGAGAGTTACTTTTACTTGAATTGCACTAATTGAATGGTGGCTAAGTGGCAAGTTGCTCCTCGCTAACATGTACAAAGCACCCGAGCCAGTGAAACAACCCTCAAGACAGGCCGCAATATCTCACTGGTGGTGGTGATTAATGAGATCATTTAAAATTTTCTGTACAAAACTATTCAAATGCTGAACTGCAGAATTCAAAAGGGGTAAGCCTTTAACCTTCCAAGTTTAACTCAACTGAATTAACACCAGTCACAAATGTTTTCAAATAGAAGTAAAATCTAAAGTCCTTGTTTGTGTATCTAAATAAATACGGATTAATTTTCAAAATCTGTCACACACCTGCGAAGTCCTATTTACAGTTTACACATTTACTCGTTAACTTTCTGGTTAGGTAAGTAACGTGGAAGATGTGGCATCTGGCGTATTCTACTAAAAGCAGGAAGTTGAGGTACTTGTCACATACATACAAAAAATGTTTCCTATTAACAAAGATTAAACTTACTTATGTCTGTATTATTACCAAAGCATTCACTGGATACTTGTTAGTATCTGTACCACAAGTTGCTTTAGATACTATTTTGCTACCTAACACTAAAACGCATGAGAGATGCAGAACCGGGCTATCCACCCCTCAGGAACGTGCTCTAACGGCAACTATCTGGACCAGCCTGGAACACTCCCTCTTCCACCTCTCCTTTCCCATCCTCTTCGCCATCTCCTTTCTCCTCCACTTCTGAGAATTATTTAACGCAAAGTTTTGAACCACAGCAAAGTCATAGCACATGGATGCCACGAACTACTTCTTTTCACTGATTTGAATTGCTGTAGCTCTGGTTCCACCAGACCCTGCCCGCCACACACAAGGTGACTGCTCCCTGCCTCAGTCTGCAAGGAACGAAAGGTCCTGCTTACTGCACGTAACGGTGCAGAGAGGTTTAAGACAGACTGGCATTAACTACTGGCTCAGGATCATATGTTCTAACACAAAATGCTATATATATATGTTAATCTAACAGGGTAGGTGACAAATACCTATGCTTGTTACCTGTTGTAACATATTATTTGCCAGATTGCCGTATTTTACCACATTATTATATATCATTTTCTCCAACAGTCAGTAAAAGTAAGCTTTTGTTAGGTACTAGCTTCCTCTTTTACTCCTTGTTTTCCTCCCTTTGCTAATAAAACATGAGGAAAAGACTCTTAGGACCTGTTTGTACAGTAAGGTGAGGGCACAAAAACCATAGGGTACAGATGAACGTTAATAAACATGACAGGATCCTTAGAGACACAGTGTGCACACAAACCCGTAAGGTAAAACCCTTCTTGCTGCTCATACAAGGAATTTCAAGCACTTCACTAGGTTACTCATGAGGAGTAAAGTTCAGCTCCCCAACTCCCTAAAACCAAACAAAATCAAACCAAAGTCCTTGTGACGCCTGGGTTCCTAAAGGTGCCCATCCAAGGGAGCACACAGAACCCCTTGTTCCGGTATTTCTTCTCTAAAGGGGCTTCAGAGGCTTTAAAATAGTCTGACTAAACTAACAGGATAATTCTGCCACCAGTTCATCAAATGACAGGTTACATGGACATTTGAATTTGGTCTTGAAATCTATTTTAATATTTTAAATTTGTAGTAATTGAAACTTATTTTAACAACCTATGAAGAATTCAGTTTGGCAAGGACAATGACAAGACATTGTCCTACAGTTTTATAGGCAATAAAACTGTACCCCAAATCCAAGCATTTATTAAATAAACTCTTTTGTATTGCAAAAGGAGGAGCAGGAATTTCCAGATGCGTGTTCCAAAGCTATGTGCGGATTCTGCAAACTAAGAGTAAACTGAAATTGAGGAAGTTTTCTTAGAAATGTTTCTGTACCGTACTAAGCTCAGCCCAGTTACAATAAGCCCCAAGGACAGGTTACATCTCACATGTAAGAAATCCTAAGGATTCCCAGTTCTGTGCCGTGCTGCAGAGTATCTGCACACACATCCTGGGAGGTTCATGGTGAGGATTTTCAGTGCCGGTCTCAGGTAAGCAATCACCTCCTCGCTTGAATGTTCCAACTCACTTGTGTAGCTAAAACACCTCTAGAATACAAACCAGTGTACTTCCACGGTGTCCTCCAGAAGATGGCATTAGTGAGGAGTTGCTTTTATTTCTCCGCCTTGCTCAAAGCAAAATACATTTGTTTATAAACAAAAAGCTAATAAATGACAAGAAATTAAATCTTAGCTTTGAGAATTCCACCTTCTTTATGGTAATTGCTTTTTTGGCTCAATTCTGCACATGCTGAAGCAGGGAGGTTTTGTTTATCAACTTTGGTGAAATCCGAGCCAGGAGAGCCCAGCAGGCTTTTAAAAATCCATGTTTACTACCATAGTACAGATACCGTAATTCTGAGAAAAACAAGACAAAAAGGGCATAAACGTTTCCTAGAATTTTCAGCACACTTATAATGAAGCTTTCTTCTTTGATATTGCAGTTTGATTTTTCCCAGTAAAGGTATTTAAAATGGAAAATTTACAGCAGTAAAAAAACCTGTCAGATTAGTAACATGAGGAATAATAAAAGATCCAGCAAGAAGAGAAGTGCCAAGCTATGGCACTGGGCATCAAGCATTTTATTAATGATTGTAGTCAAGAGAAAGAACTCATTAATATTTTAATGAGATTGTGAAAGAAAACCTCCCAAAGAAGATAAAAAAAAAACAGCCTTTCAAATGCAGCGACAGGTCCAGCCTCTCTGATCTGCAGTTTTGGAGACTCACATTGGGATAAAGAGACTGCAGAACCCAGGCTTAGCGCCAACATGCACTGGACAGTGTGTCAGCAAGATGCTGAGACACTACAGAAAGCCTCGCCAGAAAAATCTTACATTATCAGGCGAGATGGGAACCATGCATCGCTCCTCAGAGCTTAAGGTTTCAGAGAACAAGGGAAAAAAAAAAACACTTGAGCAGAACATTAGATGATTTTCAAACATGGAATCTTTTCAATTCATACATTTATCTTACCCTCTGGGACTGATGAAAAACTTAGCTACGTACTCATAGGGCAAGGCTGAATTCTCATTAATGCTGCTGTTGGTATAACAACCGTAACTGGAACATGACAGCCCTCTCCACTGGTCTGAGGTCAGTACAGTGTCTTTCAGTGTGGCGATCTGGCAATACAAGGGAAACTCTGCAGCAGGCTGAGCTGCTGCCAGCTCAGTTTCCCCAAACGGACATAAACCAAGCCCAGCTGGGCCGGTCTGAACTGGACTGAACTGAACCCTGAACTTCTGACACATCTCCCAGGAACTTACTGCATAAACTGGGCACCGTGCTCTGCTACCCCGGCTCACTGGGGCAGCGTCAGGCGCAAAGGGCTGAAAAATCCCAAATCTGCATTTATACCCCAAAAGTGACCAAATTCCCAAAATGCCCGTGCACCTGCTCCTGCAACTGCCACCACAAGAACCGAAATGCAGGCCTCTCAGTCAGAGGCTCCCAACCCCGATCTCCTTGCCATGGTGCCGGGCTCCGGTGTGTGTAAATCGCATTCGGAGCTTTAAGCTATCGACACTACTTCCACCACATGACACTCGAAAGAGCCAGGAAATACATACTAAAAAAGCACATAACCCATGTATTTTTCTGGTGAACAGACATTTGTGATCAGCTTGGAAAAGCCAAACCTCAATATAAATGAGCCCTCCTCTCCTCCTGAGAACAGGTGGGGTTAAATAAGCGTGCCTGGGCACGGTGCATGGCATATTAACCAGGTGGAAAGTGAGCAGGTTTCTGGTTGACTTATTTAATAGTAACATAGGAATAAATTATCTCCATTCCCTCCACACTCCATCTGGCATTCTCAGCAGTTTTTAAACTATAGGTGGATAATTTTAACGGAAAAATTAAACACATTCATGATTGCAATCACAAGCTAGAAGTACTTCTCTCTGCTACGCTCCACATTCCTGTGTGTGTGCCAGATCTACACAAGAACACAAACGCTGTATGTCTCAGTGAAATGGCTGGACTTGATCTTAGAGGTCTTTTCCAACCTTAAAGATTCTATGATTCTATGAAACACGTATGGGATTTGCTCAGTAAAGTCCACAAAACGCATGGATTTTGTTTATCACTATCTAGCAAAAAGCATACCACAGAAAGCACGGATCAGGCGCTTAGGTGCTGGTAACTCCATCAAATTCAATTTCTGTCGGAATGTCTAGCTACATTCTGAGGAGAAGAAGCACTACAACCCTTCCGATAAGTAGGAGAGAAAACGGGAACTTCACAGGAAAGCAAAGCACTTCGAGGTGTGCAATAGAACTTTTTCTGGTGAACATTACTTTTCATCTCAGAAGCGTTCAGTGATTTGGGTCCACTCCTGGCACCTTACAGAAAACCGTATCCTCCTTCTGAGGCACTGGAGAAGCTGACATTTCATCAAGTAAGCATCTACACATTGACCCTAAAAATCAGAGCAGAATCATTAACACGAGACTGATAACTCAAGACTACAGGAATGCAGCAGGCCAGCCACTACCATTCATGGTCCAGCTTCCGCCAGGCTCCGTCTGTCCCAAAGTAGTTGAACCCATGGTTCCTCTCCTGTCAAACAGGCCTGTGACCCCAGGGACACTAGACCGGCTCTTCTGACCATCAGCTCTTCTAGCATTCCAAGTGTATCCAGGAGCGGTAGCCTGCAATAACTGCACACGATTATCTGTAGTTCATGACACAGACCATTAGTGTGCTCTGGAAACCATCATGGTTTGCTATTCTGCCAGCGGCAGAAGAAACCTTGACTCCTTCCACAGTGATGGAGGATCTCCTTTCTGATGAGATAAGGAGAGGGGACTGTTGGCGGGAGAGACAGTTACCATTAGCATTTATTTCCGTCTCTGCTTTTTCTCCTGAAGCCACCATCAGTGCTGACAGAGCTTTTCATAACAGCGATAGCAAGCTATCTATGAGGTATTGAACTAGATCTTTCATTTCCAACTGAATTTTGTATAGGTAATAAATGAACATGGACCACAAGATAACAGTGTGGCCACGTGTATCATCAGGACTCATCAGTATCACTTCCAATCCAAAAGACCCTTGAACCATCTAGATTCACAAGACTTGATTTTCACTCAGTCATGGCATGAATACGTTACCTGATGTTACAGAAATAGGGGGGTTTAGACATTCAGTGACCTGAGCTGTTACAGTGTCTCATTTCCTCCCTTGTGTTCAATGAACATGAAGAGTTTTCAGATGTCAAACCTAATCTCTGGAGAACTGCCCATATCTTTTTGAAGTGTTTTTCATACCTTGTTCACTCATGGCCTCTGATTCACGTCATGAATTCCCAGATTAACATCCCAATTTATGGCAGACGTCTCGACTTCAGTATGTTTCTGGAATGTATGAATTACGCACGTTCTGTTGCTGCTTTCAGATCTGACATACAAGGCAGTAAGCTTCTTGTGGATTATCTCCAAGGTGTGAGACAGAACACCTGCTCCTCCAGGTAAGCTCAGGGCCCAGGGTGGCTTCATGCGAGAGTTGTCTGGCTGACAAAGACAGACCCAGGTGCTTGTGCTCCACAAATACCAGAAAGGCATCAACCAACAGCCATTTGGGGAATGGAACGGTTCTTTCTGTCTCACCACTGGATGCTGCCACTCTATTCCCTGAAGGTATTAAGACAACAAACCCAGCCAAGCCACCAGCCTCCATGTAGCATACAGCGTGTTCACCCTTCTTCTTAGCAACTGTTTCAACCACCACGGAAACAATCACTGATTAAACACCAATCCATAAATCTATCATTTTTAACTATTTGAATACTACATTTTGTTTACAAGGAAGCGTAATTTTGATCACAGATTTTTTCAGTCCGTAGGTAGAAAGATTACTCTTTTCTACACCAACAAGCACTTATTTGATACTACTGAAAAACCTAGTATCATTAAATAAGCTCTAAGCAGTCAAGTTCTTACGGTTGTGTAGCCTGTGGCTTTGTTGCAGTAAGCCTACTCTAAAAGATAACTCAAATTTTTAAGATTAAAGAAATCAAGCAGTGTATTTTTTCTACCTGTTTGTAAATATACAGCACAGTATCACACCATCATAGATTCAGCAAAGCTTTATCGTAACACTCCAATGCTTAATGAATATCTAGATTTTTTTCAGGAGTTATTTTACATAAACCATATTCAGTGAAATAATTTACGAAAAGCCTGTGAATTAGATCAGTAAAAGTATTTAGAAAAAATGTCTATTTGTTCAAAATCATAGTCACTTCTATGCAAACATTTATTCAGAATGCATTAAATTTAAGTTTCCTTAATTAATTGATTGTCCTAAATGATAGGACAAGAGGGAATGGCTGCAAGTTGCACCAGGGGAGGTTCAGGTTGGAGATGAGGAGAAATTCCTTCTCAGAAAGGGTGGTCGGGCATTGGAACGGGTTGCCCAGGGAGGTGGGGGAGTCCCCGTCCCTGGGGGTGTTTAAGGAAAGGTTGGATGTGGTACTTAGGGACACGGTTTAGTGGGGAATAGGTGGTAGGGGGATAGTTGGATTGGATGATCCTGGAGGTCTCTTCCAACCTTAATGATTCTATGATTCTATGATTCTCATTTCTTTTAAGGATAAAGTCGTAATATTGACTGCAAGGCAGTAGCAACCTGCGAAAACTCTCCTGCAAATACATGGAATTTAAAAGGGATATGTCCATCTGCAAAGTCCATTGGGCCATGCAGTTTCCCACAGATTGATTTTCAGTCAATTATGCCTTAAATGTTGAGGTTTGGTTGATATATTATAAATATCCCAGTCCGAGGGTTATTGGTATGAAAGAAATTGCTTAAAGGCGCCTCTGATATACTGACAGCAGTTCGCTTTTCTCATGTGCATATTACTCTTAATTTAGGTTTGCTAAAATAATTCTGAAGGAATATTAAAAAATGCCTCAGATTCAGTTGTCTATGTGCAAACACTCATTCACATCTAATGGGAAAAGCAATGACTGCTCATCGTGTGCCGTTTCAGTAAGTACACAACAGGGCTTTTTGGACTGAAGCAGAAACAGAATACACTGTAATTAACATAAGAACTGACTCAAGGTCAGGCTCATCATCTGTTTCTTAATTAAGTTTTAATGTGGATGATCAGTAAAACATTTAAGACCTTTAACTTAAAGCCACAGCAGATGACATATTCATGCCCAGGAATCACAGGCTGGTTAGGGTTGGAGGGGAGCTCTGGGGCCCGTCTGGTCCAAGCCTCTGCTCAAGCAGGGCCACCCAGAGCTGATGCCCTGGCCATGTCCTGATGGCTTCTGAGTATGGCCAAGCATGGAGACTCCACCACGTCCCTGGGCAGCCAGTGCTCGGCCACCCTCACAGGGATAAGTACTTCCTGATGTACAGCAGGAAGCCCCTGTGTGCCAGTGCGTGCCCATCACCTCTGGTCTTGCCCCTGGGCACCACCGGGAGGAGCCTGGCTCCGTCCCCTCTGCAGTCTCCCTGCAGGTGTCTATGCACATGGGTAAGATCCCCCTGAGCCTTCTCTGCTCCAGGCTGAGTAGTCCCAACTCTCTTCAGCAGCCCTTCACCGGACTCTCTCCAGAGTGTCCATGTCTCTCTTGTACTGGGCAGCCGAGCACCGGTCCCAGCAGTGCTGAGCAGAGGGAAGGATCCCCTCCCTCAACCTGCTGTCACACTGCTAATGCAGCCTACGAAACAGTCAGAAAACAAAGATGCCCTTTTTTGAGTTATTTTTCCCCAGCCTCAAAGCCAGAGCAGCGTTACAATGTCGGCAGGCCTCTCCCTAAGCCAGACAGCTCATTCCCGACTTTCACATGATTCTTCTGGTCCGGAAGGCATTAGAGCAGATCTTGCTGCTGCAGCATCGTTTGTAACGTCCTACAGGTAGTCACTGGACTGGTAGGAGCTTAATGGAAGCACTACATTTCCCAAGGAAACACACAGGCAGTATCAGTTCCTCTTACAGGTATTTTCAACTAAAACCCTTTCTGTTTTAAGTCAAGGTTGGCAGCATATAGAGTAAAACACACAGTAGCATTTTTTCCAGTGAAAAGACTGAGGATTGTATTTCCTCATGATCTGACTGACAGACAATGCTACTTTTTTCCATTCCTGCTATGAATATAAACAGTCTTTGAAGTGGAATAAAAAAGGTTTACAAATCAGCTGTTTCCCAGTTGAACTGTGCAGTGAAAAAGCTGCTGTCAGCGACCTGCCTTGATCAAACAGGGCTGAGTGTTCTTGTAAGACAGTGCATGAGGAGGACAGAGAAACAAGAAAGAGACGACGTGATAACATTGTAAGAGGAACCTTTAGAAGATACGGATGATAACAGGAAAGAGGAAGAAGAAAAAACCCTATTCTCAGCCTTACATACTATCAGACTTTTTTCCCTTCCACTTTCTTACTTTCATCTTTTTACAGTGGTTTTCTCATAGATTTTCCATTACTCACTTCTGACTGACTTTTGGTCTCACTCCTCCATTTCATTTCCCCACACATCTAGTTCTTCGGATTTTCTGTTTCCTGTTACTTTTTTACCTTTTCACCTCTTGTTCTTTCTCTTGACTCGTTATTCTGTTTACATTTTCTTCTCTGTCTCTGTTTTCCACATTTCATCTCACCACCACCTACACTTCATGGCACTGAACAACCGTACCCTCATTTAGAGACACTCATCTGCACAAACAGACCCGGCAGTTACCTTTGGTCAGTAACAGGTAACATTCCTCTTCAGAGAGATCAACTTCCAACAAAATCTAACAATACTGCAATCCAACATCATGCTCTACATACAGTCCTAGAAAGAGAAATCGGGTAAAATGATTTGCAGCCTTCTTCTGCAACCCAGGATTCTGGGACCATGTGGCAATTCCTACTGAATTCTTCTTTTTAAATAAACAAGGTTAGCAATTTCAGTTCAATTGCAGGGTTGAGACTATCTTTTCCCTGTGCATCGGGGAGGAGGAATGCCATTCTCTCCTACTGATGAAATGAAAGTGTACGGCAGCCATACCGAAAATTACCCATTCCACAAAAAGGAAACAGTTTTTGTTTAAAGAAACTGTAAGAAATCGTATAAGATTTGTATTAGTAAACATGATTTTCTAATGTGGATAAACAAGAAAAATACTCAGTCAGGTTTCATAAAAGCATGATTGAGTTACGAGGATAAAACCAGAAAAATGCAAGCTGATTGGAGAGCTTTGTGGCTGCAGATTTGAAGCTTACTCAGACATTTCTCTGATTTGCAGCATTGCTACGATGCCAAATTGGCCAAAGGACTTGAATACATCATTAGTTAAACTCAAAATATTTTCTGTCGCTTTATTTAGTTACAACGCTTTAACGCAGAACTTGAAACAAAATCACAAGAGTTATCTTTAAAAGTCCAGGAATATCCAAGAGTCCTGCTGCGTAATGCAGCGAACCCCCAGACCTAAGGGCCTTTTCTGAATTCCTCTTTCCACCGGGCAGAGGCTGAGCTGTACAGTGCTCCCAGCCTCGGGCAGCTGCACGGTGCCTCACATGAGGAGGCAGGCGTACCAGTGGCAAGCTCTGAAGTATTGCAGTCCTCTCATCCACATTCCTCACTAAATTTTGTTGTGCAAAAGGCAAGTTAATGAGGGGGAAATCCTCTTTGATCTCAGTCAACAGGACATCAGTAAAAAAATCAAAGGAATGGGAAGCAACAGCAAAAGTGTTAGCTGGAATTTAGAGCTCTCCATTTTTTTTGCCAAACTGAAAATATTTTTTCATTCAGCAAAGTGTCTAAAGAGGAAAAAATCTGTCGGCAGTGTGTGTGACAACTGGAAGTATACTTTCAAGGAAAACCATTTGAGGGCAGACGACAAACACAACTGCAGCCAGCCCATCCACTGCTGAAGCACGAACCAAGGCTGAAGGCTTGGAACAAGTAGAGAAGGATGAAAGAACCTGCACTGCATATCAGCTTTCTAAGACGAGTGTGGCACATTGCAGGTACCTGCCGTGTTGTTCTGTAAGCAGGTACCCTTCACGGGCACTATGTCTGAAATGGCTTGCTTCGTGCAGCAATGGGTAAAGAAAGTCTGTAAAGTAAAAGTTTGTAAAGCAAGTTTTGGACAAATCCATTCACGTAACAAAGGCAACAAGAACCTCAGCAAGAGAGCAACACAAGGCATGAGCCAAGAAGTGCACAGCTGCATTACCTCAAGGGAAAACTAATTACTGCAACTTCTTCTGGTTTCACTGCAGTGTGGTGGTCAGGCTATTTTTACCTTTTTATTTATTATAATACAAGCCAGTGAGACTTAAGAGATTGAGAAAGCACCAGATCATCTCCCCAGTGTAAGACTCTGCAGCATGCCAACAAAGTTTAACAAATCTCTCAGCGGACAGCATTTCACATTCCGATCCACACCCAGCCTTTCGGTAACTCCGAAGTGCCTCAGTTCCACGGCCTTCAATTTCAAGGACTTCCTGAAAGCTTTAGGAGGTTTTTGGTTTGGTTTTTGCTTTGTTTTTTTTTTTTTTCCCCCAGAGCAAGGGCCAGAATCATATTAAGGTAATTTAATCTGTCGGAGTCAAAATGCAAAGTCAGGTATTCTGAGGGCTAGTCAATGCCAGCACAAGGATTTGGCTGATGTGTGATTGCAGCCACACGTGTCAGTACTGCTTATTTCTATCTAATCTTCTCTGTTCAGAAATAAAAACAGTAGACAAAGGTCCTTCGAGTAGCTTGGTAGAAAACTGAAGTTTTCTCTAGTCCAATAAATTGTGGGATTTGGCCTTGTGTCAATTCAATTACAGAAGTATTTGATTTGCCCTGTTTCAAGTTGCCCTTATTCATCACACACCATTTCAGACTCCACAGAGTATGGAAGGCCGATCAATTTAACAGCCACTTAGTAAAAACCACTAAACTAACATAGGAAAGAGTCAATAAAGGCAGGATTACTATGGTTTTTACTGTGTTCTGTAGTCCACTCAGCTAGCCTCATTGAGGGGTTGGGAAATGGGCATCGTCTTTGATAGCTAATTTAGGATGAAATAACGTTCCAAGGTAATTGAAGTCACAACTGCAGATTTTGGGACACCAAGAGCAGTATACCGCACTGTCTTTAGTACGGGAAGAAACACTATCAGACATGCAGTAAAGAAGAAATGGAGTTTTAAAATTCACTTACTTAGCAAAATGACAACTAAATCAGAATCAACTCAAATTTTTCAGCTACTCTGACTGTTTGATAAAGTCTTCCCATATGCTTAATTTAAAGGATAAAATTCGGCCACATAGGGTAGCATGGGGTTTGTTCTTTTACCAGATAATAACTGCTATACCAAAGAGCATTTAAGTAAAAGAATATTGACTTTCTACATGTATCATTAATACTTCTTTACGTCTCCTGTCATTTTCAAGTCCGGCTGTAACTCTTTCTGTGCTGATGCAATAGCCAGGCACCCTGCAGGGGTCCAGCCAGTAAAGCCACCACACGGATTATAATGGTAGACCACAAATTCTCACAAAGCCGACTTTACAAAAGTCCTTATCCTCAAATACTGAGAGGTGTTTCAGAGCGCAGTGGAATACAGGTGTCCACTTTCACAGGCAAATGTTCGAATCACCGGGCTGTAAAACCATCAGGCAGAAACAAATACTGATGGCTGAGCTTCACTTGGAAGGAGCAGACAACAGAAACGTTAAGAGATCGGTAGCAAGCACACCCATTTCTTAGTGCTGCTAAGAAAACTGGCTGCTGCCTGCAAGATGTTATGTGGAAGTAGTGTACTGCGCATTTCAAACAAGCCTGTGCATGGGGAGAACTGTGGGGTTTATTAAAGACATGCCTTAAAAACAGGCATTACAGCTTATTCCCATTTCTTTTTAGAATGCAAGGAAAATGTCACAGAATCACAGAATAGTTTGGCTTGGAAAGGACCTCAAAGATCATCTAGTCCCATCCCCTGCCGCGGGCAGGGACACCCCCCACCAGCTCAGGGTGCCCAAAGCCCCATCCAGCCTGGCCTTGGGCACTGCCAGGAATGTGGCATCTACAACATGTCACAGCCAATCTGCGCTCGGTCAGCACACAAGGTGAGGCAGGACAGACTGTATGCCATAGTCTGAAAGCATTTACCGGCTGGGCTTTTCCAGAGCTTTTTAGAACATCTCTGGCAATTGTCCCTTTCTGCCATTTAAAGGTTTCCCACTACAGCATGTCAAACGTTACCTTTAGATCCGCCCTGCCCTCTACTCACACACAGCTACTACAGCGTTCAGTGCAGAGAGTCTATGTCAAAGCCAGACTTGTCTTCCCCAATTATTCTGTGTAACACAAGAGATACAAAGCTCTGCATCCTCAGAAATCAGCAAGGTTTTAGTAATTAAAGGTGCAAACAAGGACTTGTTTCAAAGGTGCACCGCTAAACTGAACAGAACTGATTCATCTGTTGAAAAATGACACAGGAAAGTAATACCAAAAATGCAATATCTTCTATTTTACCAAACTATTTTCCACATAAATTAAAAAATATGGATCGCATTATCATTAGTTTATGCAGCAACAGTCTAGTTTGTGTTGAAGCACCTAAGGAGATCAGAAGCTGTGTGACAGCAATCCCTTATTCGGTATTTGCTTTGCAGAAAACGTCCTTATGAAATATACATGTGCTGAGATGTGATTAGGATGCAGTTCTTCATTTTGATTAAAATGCTGCTTCCATTGTGTTTACTGAGCTTCAAAAAACAGCCTGATTTGAATGCTTATATAGTATTTTCTGTCTCTCTTTTTTTAGAGCAGGACTAAATTTAACTTCACTGCTACGTATGCAATAATGAATGCAAATCTGAAACTAACTTTAGCTTACAATTATTAATCTGAGAGGTAAACTAGAAAACTATTAACTCAATGCTCAAGATGATGACTACTGCTAACAGCAGTAACTCCAGTAGCCTGGAATGAGGTCTGGGATCTGCTGAACAAACACATCCCGAGAGACGCAGCACCTCCCCAGAGAGCACGAAGCCAACTGGGCCAGAGGAAGAATGAGAGAAACTGAGGCATGGAGCAATGTTAGAATCACACCTGAACAGCTCCACATGTCTGTCAGCAGAAAAGAAGTTTTTCTCTTATATTCACTAATTTGCAAGATTCGTTTAGCACTTTTTGCTCATTTTACCCCTATGCTGTGGGCAGTTTCCACTACAACATTCAAAACGTATAGTCAAAATGTGTACATTGTCCTTTACCGTCAAAGGGTCTCAGCCTTGACCAGTCACCAGCTATGGGATGTGCAACATTATTTCAATTTTCATCCCAAGTGAGTGAAGCTCCATGAGTCAATGAAGCTTTGACTCGATACTGTGGAAACAGGACTTGACTTTTCTGGGGGGTGCTGGTATTATTTTTAATCACTTGGGACCTTTTTTTACCTAGAACTACACGCAGGGATGCTGCACTGGTCCTGGAAAATGAGGTTAGTGTCAGACCTACTAGCTGGATGTAGAGTCTTAATTTTAGTGTCTTCTCACCATATTGAGAAGTTGGACTAGATGATCCTTGAGGTCACTTCCAATCTTAATAATTCTATTCTATATTCTCACAAAGTAATTCTGTGGGTGTGTGGCACGCTGGGAGGACAGGCAAGGCCAGGGAAGTCAGGGAGCCAAGTGCCAAAGCAGGCAGGAGGCCCGTGAGCGCTCTTTGCAGCTCTACCAGGGCTTTGGCCAGCTGGGCCCAGAAGAGCCGCCCCACTGCCCCGTGAAGAACAGTGTCCTCCTCACAACATGTGCCACAGGCATTGCTTTTACTGTCCGCAGTTCTTTTATTACTGACCTCACTGATGCAAAACAATAGCACATGAATATCCAATTCTTGCTCTAATGTTAAGGATTGGGTCTAGTTCCTGTAGTATTTGGCTCAGAGAGACGGAATGTTACGCTTTCCTCTATCTATGCACAACCCCGGGTCTGCACAGGCCTATGAGGCAGGAGGAGACCTCTGCTGACCAGCTCCACACCGGTTCCAAGGGAAGAACGCTGCTGACAAATGCCCCACAGCCCCCGATCCAAAGGCTTTCAGGTGAGGTCAGAGTCCAAGCAAGTTGACTGGAAAAGAGACTTCAGAGCCCAAGTTGTCTTTTTGACTCTTCTCGCGCTGCCATCAGTCTCTGTGGAGGCCAGACCGTTCCCCTCACATCACCAGGAATGCCAGCACGCCCCTTCCTTCTGGCCAGAGCTGACATGAAGAGACAGAGCTGAAGTGTTTTAAGATGATCCATTTAAAAAGTGAAAGAAATCATTAACTTTGAAATATGAAAAGATGATCTATATGATGAAACAGATAACTAATGGGAACTTTTTCAGTCAGCAGGACCTGGAAATACAGCTGAAGAGGGAGCATCCATGTGGGGGGCAGGTCTTGTGACCTACAGCTATCCCCCTGTGGAGGGCTCCACGTCTGCCCACAGGTCCCTGAATGGGGAGGGATGTGCTCCCATGGCAGTGTGAGCTCCCACCCTCACTGAGAGCTGTGCAAAGCGTGGTGTATTTTATGGATTCTGCAAATACATTAAAAAAAAAAAAAGCCCCCTTATACAATCTGTGATTGATGTTCAAGGCAAATATTTTACAGCAGTCAAGGCAGACATAATTTCAAGGGATAGTCCGTACAGCACTTGACATACGTGGCGCATGCTCAGCCCTGCCCCATTGAAGAGTGTGAGCAGTACATGGCAGCAGCATCCAGAAAACCCCACTGATTTCTCACATTCACCATCCTTCTAGAAAATGTCACCTCTAATGTCAAACTATTGCACCAAGATCAAAGCTGGAAATGTAAAAAATGCCTCAAAATGTACCTGAAATACATTCAGAAAAAACTAAGTAGATGAACTAGCAAAATACTGCCCCTTTCCCCCAAAACCTCACTTCATCCCAAAAGCTTAGCTTTGATCAGAGATTTTTTTAAAAGCATTTCACTGCCATGCAAGTCCTTGGCAAGAACTACTTAGCTGAATGATGTAACACCCTCCAAAATGATGAACTGATCAATAAATCAGGTTAACCATAACTAATAAAGAACTCCTCTAGGATGTAGCCATAACTGCATCATTAGCTTAATGCAGTGTTTTTAGGGAGCTCTAGTCATGTATGAAGCCAAGGACTTGTGCTGCATTCGGCTGGGGTAAGGGAAGGTGAACAGCAGGGTAGGGTCCAGCCTCAGAGTTGTGCACACCGCAAGGCCAGCTCTAACAGAAGGGCTGAGCAGCACCAGAGTGGCACCCGGAGGGAGACAGGGTTCTCTCAAAGCTAGGGAAAATAGATGCATACATCCAAAACAATGTCTTAGAAAAAATTATTTCCCATCTCAAATATACGGGAGATGGACCACACTACAGAGAGCAGCTCTGCCTGTCCAGTGCTTCACAGGGGTCCCCAGGGCACCTGCACGAACAGCACGTGCTTTTAATTACATCTAAGTTACTCTATGGACATAGCTATGTAAAGATACATTGGTGGGTGGATTCAAATCATTCAAAAATCAGTGTGCTTTGATTTTCGTATGCTCTTTCCCTTACTTTGAGCTCTGTTTTGGTAGCACTTATTGATGTACAAGCTTCATTACTGCTTGGAAAATTCTGGAAAAAAAAATCACTGTAGCTATTCTGTGGTCCTTCATTCACAGCACTAAGCTGCGTAACACCACTGTCAGTATCATGTCAGAAGCCTTTTCTAATGGAATTCCTGAAGCTGTTAATATCTACCCCAAAAAATCATAATACAGAGAAAATGAAATAAGGAACCCCACCTTATTTGATGCAAGCCTTTCTTTCTCATAAATGACATAGAAACAAGAAGACAGAAAAGGGATTTTTTCCTAGGGAAAGGAGCAATGAATATGTTTTCCCGGGAGTTTTAGCAGTACTTTCATTACAGGTTTTGTATTATTCACGCCTGCGACTGCGCTCAGGCAGGTACCTGACACACATTCAGTCAGCACAGCGTTCTGAACCAGAGCTGCCTTCTGAATCAGCTTCTGTTATTATTTTAATGTATCATGTATCAACGCCTCCGAAAGACCTGCCACAAGCCTTTTTAATAGTAAAGATATCTTGTCTTACAGCCCCTAATGGTCTACTCTCTGGTATGGTAAGTATTTTGAGGAGATGGTATTCAAGTCTGTATTTGACAGCTTGAATTGACAGATTGAAGTCCAGCTTCCCTTCAATCCCTTGTTTTAATTGAAATAGAATGAAAATCTTAAGGCTACAGTTTGGTATTGCTAACGGAGGATCTCTACCCGTCAGCATTAGGCACCTGGGAAAACTGGTAGTCAGCCAAATGTGGCATGTTTCCTTGCTCAGTGAAATCAAATCTTTTGAAAAAAACAAAGATGTTCTGACAGAAGTTATTATCCAACCCTCCCCTATCAGAAAATGTCTGCCCATCTCGGGATCCATCCCCCAAAAACTTTTCTCAGTCGGTTACTTTTCACTCCCATGGAAGCAGGGTGACCTAGAGGAAGCCTTGTCTGGTCTGGTCTGCAATAACCCCGTGCCCGTTGCCTCTCACCCTTGAGCCGGACACCCCTGAGAAGGGCCAGGGTCTGTCTTTGCTCCCTTCCATTAAGTATCTATTTATACCTACGGACAAGTATTTATACCTACTGACACGATCCCCCCCAAGCCTTTCGTACACGGAATAGTGCCTCCTCAAAGCCTTTCTGTCTTTAGCTTTTCCTAATCTTTCTGCTATTTCTGCCAACCGTACAAAATTTTCACCGAAGGACACCCATAACGGTACCACACTGTGCCTGTAGCCTGACGGCAGTACCGCGTGCCTGTGTTTGGAGGCCACTGCGTTTCCATCTACCCGGCAACATAAAAAGCTCCTTCCAACTTTCTGACATGAGTGCCAAGCCAGTTACTGCAGTCTTTAAAACGCGCTGTAAGAATTCTGCTTTACTGCTAACTTCTTGGTCATGCAGACTGAGTGTAGCAAAGCTCTGTACTTTAAGTTTTGCTTCCACTGGCAAAGGCTTTCAACGCATCTCTCTAATTGTGCAGACGACGCAAAATGACTGCTGTTTCTACACTATTAGAATGGGTTAGTGCAGTAGTTTTTATGGCACAGGCAATGAAAACATCAACCTGTCCCTTTAAGAATCCAGTGGTGGCTGGCACCTCCATTTTGCCTCCTGGTAAGAGAATTCAGGAGTATAACTACATGTTTTCACTTCACCACTCTTCAGTGAAATATTTATGAGCATTTTTTATTCTCAGATTCTCAGAGTTGTTACTCCCTTTATCTACTGCTAGATCTGAGTAAGGAAGACAGCAAAGGTCATCATGACAATGGCAGCGTTAATCACAGAATGTATTTTAGCACTGAGCGCTGCTGCGTTCACTTACAGATAGGGTATGAATCCTAAATGTCTGTGCCCATTTAAAAAAAGGGTGATGCTAAATATAAATAATTTCTAAAACGTGAATTTTAACTAAAAAATCCTGCAGACCTCGCTAGTACCCAGATCATACTTGATCTTGCATAAACCACTTTGAAATAATTGTACACAAATACAAAGTGGCTCCATACATCCTACAAATACCCCAACAAACATATGCAGTGGGGCACTGTCAGCTCTATCTCCTTGTGTTAGCACACTTCTGCTCCATCTGATGCACGGGTAACGATAAATAACGGTACGGGCACTAAAGCTTTCCCCTCAGAAAGTTGCTTTACCATCCAGCAGGTAAAAAACAAACTTGCACACGAAGTACTCGTACTACCAGCACTAGGTCACTGTGACGTACCACTTACATCCCAGCCCAGCACAGGAACGTAACACACACAGGCAGATGCCACCTAGTTTACGTGATGACAGCACGCAGGCATTGGCATATGCAAGTTAGCAGTAGTGACGGGATGAAGGACCTCAGCGAGCCTCCTGCCATAAACCCATGCCTCACTTCAGGCACTGGGGTAACAGCTGCCGCCCCACACTCCGGTGATGACATGCTGCTCTTGGTTTGTTCTTGAGCTCCTCGCAAACCAACATACAAGTGTCAAAACCACGAAACAATATGCCATGTGCGAGGGAAAATCTGAAGAGAGAACCACAGCATTTAGAAGGCTAATACTGAAGTACCCGAAGAAATTTTAGGAGAAATTTCTTCTCAGAAAGAGTGCTCAGGCATTGGATCGGATTGCCCAGGGAGGTGGGGGAGTCCCCGTCCCTGGGGGTGTTTAAGAAAAGGTTGGATGTGGTACTTAGGGACATGGTTTAGGGGGGAATAGGTGGTGGGGGGCAGTTGGATTGGATGATCCTGGAGGTCTCTTCCAACCTTAATGATTTTATGATTCTACCCAAAGGTTTGTTGCCTGTTCAACCTACATCATGCAAGCCAGAATATCCCCATCACTCTTTGCAGGCAGTCATGGCTATTCCCTTAACCACTCGCTTCGCAGCTGGATCCAAGCACCTCAGCATCAGGAATGCTGTGAAAGAAACAAACCCCAAAACAAAAGCAAAAAGAGCTACATAAATTAGTATCAATGAAAT
This sequence comes from Psophia crepitans, assembly GCA_013399095.1. Classification (NCBI taxonomy): domain Eukaryota; kingdom Metazoa; phylum Chordata; class Aves; order Gruiformes; family Psophiidae; genus Psophia; species Psophia crepitans. The sequence goes on along the minus strand of VWZZ01003431.1, from coordinate 476,910 downwards.
GATAAGGTTTGTGTCCAGTTCATACGTGTGCTTGTTGAGAGCAGGTGGTACGAGATTTATCCCGGTCACCCCGATGGGAAAGGTTCAGAAGTGAACTGGGAATCATGGATAAGGTCTGACATGGGATACACTCGGTGTGTGGTTCTCTCACTTGGTCCCTGCACAGAGATAACCAACCGACAGAAAATCCACAGAAGGAAATGAGAAGATGCTTTGTCTCAAAAACAGTTCCATACCTTTAATTTCAATATAAATTCCAATTGTTATACTTCAGCCTTAAGAACCTAATGAGGGTTTTTAGATTTTTATTTTAAAACAGAGATCATGTCTTGGTAGAAGGATTTTCCCACGTTCTCCTAGTCTATCTGAAAATAAATACTTCACTTTCAGCTCACTGAAACAGAGCATGTGGTTATCATGTTTTGCAAACCATTGAAGAATTGCTGCCAAATTTGCTGCTGGGAATTTAATTTGCAGGAAGAAGCATCAAAGAATAAATCAAGAGTCTTTTGTATGGGATGGCTGCCGTACAAAACATATTACATTATGTCCTGGAGGTAAACAAATGCCAGTTAAAATTTTCTCCCCTTTAATGTAAAGACAATCACTTGTTCTACATTCATCCCCTCTGTGAAGTGCCAATAACCACAAGATAACAGTGAATATCAATCTCCTTTGTGTTGCATGAGTATACGTCAGTATGAAAGTCTTGTGATGTCTTGAGTGAATGATGAGAGAAGACACTTCGCCTGTCACTTATCCTAAAAAATTAACATGTAATGTTAGCCTGTAACGTTAGCATGTAGTGTAGCATGGCACTGACATCACCATCAAATGGAAATCCTGTCTGTTAAAATATAAATGCCAGAGGCAGATGTGTTGAATTTGGGCTGCGTGTGTGTAGAGAAGAGAACATCCATAAATTATAATTATCTTGGCCATCTGACTGAACACAGAGCAAGGTTTTCCAAAGTAACTGATATTTAAGTGAATATTAAAGCAAGGGCTTTACTCCAATGGCCAACATGATCCTTGGGGATGCATAGAGTCCATGACTATCCCAATGCAAAAACAATTAACAATAATCTCTGAGTGGAAAAGCATGAGTTGGCTCTTAGAGAGCTTGCAAGTGAATATGGCCTGGTGGCTGCCTGAACAATTGGCTGGTTTAATCTGAGTAGCAAATGGTATGAAGAAAGCGTACGTTTACCGTCGATGTGTCAGCCTACAGGTACGACACTGAGCAGTGAAAAACCCAATCTTTCCTCCTCCATCTGTACCTCTCCCTGCCCCAATAACGCACCGTGCAGCTCCAACCGTTATGACACCCGATCAGTGATTACAGTGGCGAGTTAGCTCATGGTCCCAGATTACGTGTGCGTGCACGCCTTCACACAACGCCAGACTACAGATTCACTCCAGCACGACGTTATTTTCTGTGCTACTTTCAGCAACAAATAACGTCAGCAAGTGCTACACATCTGTGCAAAACTGGATGTGCCTTCCGTGGCTCCGGGCCCCTGGGCTCACTGCAGGTAGGCGGAATGAGTGCTGGAAGACAAGCCAGAAATCTTTATATTCCCACATGAAGACACAGTCCACAGAAAAGCTGAAGGTAAGCTCGGAGCAGCCTCCCAGCACACAGGCTGGCTCCAGCCCAGCTCTGAGACTCGGGCGCAAGCAAACCAGCACTCCGAGGAAGCAGCGACTGCCCTTCCCTGGCCGTCGGAGGGGTGCGTCAGGCGTCAGGCGAGGTGTGAAGCCAAGCATCTTCATCTTACACTGCTCTTTATGCCACAACTGAGAGCAGCCTATATGCTGAACATTTACAGCTATACCTTTAAATTTTGGCAAGAATACATATGAGCACAGGAAGTTCTCGGCATAATTAGCTCTGCAAAGTCCCAAAGCTCCTTTGTTAGTCATACATTGAGGATGGTAATGTGGTCTGAACACCTCTCAGAGTACACAGAGACTCATCTCTGGCAAAACACAGTCTCGCTCCTTGTTTTCCCTTCTAAATCAGCAACACTTTCCATTCACTACGGAGGGTGCTTCTTCCACAGCACCAGAGCAAAGATACACATTTACCACACAGCATTTACAAACATTACTCTTCCAGAACCTCATTCCTTGATTCAATAATCATAATTAAAAAACATGAGCGGTGTGCTAGCATGCAACTAGAGAGGCCGACAGGTAAGAGGGAGGAGGAAAGGGGAAAACAGCATCGACAGCTGTGGGACTCCTGTGCTCCAGGATGCCATTACGCATTCCAACCCAAGTACACAGTGAAGACCCCCAGATAATGTGGTGTATAAACTAAATTTCCATTGGCAATTTATTATTTATTTTCAGTACAATGCACTTAACCAGCAGGGAATCTGTCCATTATGAATTTATCAAACACACTGTTTTAGCAAAGTAATTCATACGTTTGCTTAGGAAACTATTTAATGTATTCATGCTCCTCATAAAACACTCTTTCTACAGAAATAGTAGGACCAGAAGTCGTCTTCTGTGATTCATACACAGATCCTCACTATCAAACAAAAATGATAATTGATTCATTTCCATTACTATCACTTTGCATTTTTTTGTGCCAGAAAAGTCAAATTGACATAAATATTCTGACATAAAATCACAAAGTAATCATACATTTAATCTCACTTAAATATGCACAGACTAATAAAACAGTATTAAGAACATGCTACCAAAAAGCATTTTTAAAAACCAATTTGTAATGCTGATTTCTGTAACTTACGAGTTACACAAAAACGTGGCATTACAGAAAGAAACATTAAACCTAGAGCTGATTATACCGGAGCAGCTGTGACACATCGCCGCTGTGCATTACAAGCATTACTACACTCTTAATATTCAGCAGCAGGCAATACAATTTGAAACACAATATTGCAATAGCTGCTGTACTGATTTTAGCAAAGATTCAGTCAATGTGGAAAGTTAACTGCATATCAGAGAATTTCATTTTGTTAAGCTTTGGCTAAACTGACATGAGCCCCAACAAGAACGGAAAGTGTCTCGGAAGGCATGAAATGGCATTAGTGCTACGGCATGAGCAGCATGTGCCACGGGTACGGGACGGATGTGAGGAGGAGTCTGAAACATCCCTGGTATCAGGCTTCAAAGAGGTATCTTCCACCCTTAATCTTAAAGTCACTGCCATTTCACGTAAACTGCTGAAAATTATTACCTCTTCTAATTAATAGGAAACCGAGGTATGGCAGAGCAAGTCCATCAGAGGCAGCAGCAAGTGGCAGGCGATTGGTGCTCAGTATTTGTAAATACTTGAAATTTCTATTGAACTATCATGTGGCTCATACTGGTAGTGACAGAGCAAATCACCCGTGGTTTGGTATGCTATGTTATTCTTGAAGTTGATGGCACAAGTTCTGGACAAATCCCCTAGAATTAGGTTTCAACAGATTACAGCCTACCACCCAAATCGATCTCCAACACTGCATCGCTACATTTCATTCCTGTTCTACCATTGTTCTGTCCCTATGCTCATCATCACTAGTTAGTTATCTTCAGGATCTACTGGGGCCGTGGCCTCACTTCTGCCATCATCCTCTCCTCTACCTCTCCATGACCGTGGACTCCCACAGTAGTTCTCTTCATTTCCTTTGCCAGATCCATCTCAGTTTGGCTTCTGCAATTATCTTTTACCCGTAAACTTCCTGAACTCCAAGATCTAGGACTTGGCTTGTATTTAATCTCTTTTTCCACTCCTCGTAAACTCTTTGTTTACTCCTAACAACCTTTCATCTTGAAATTGTCCTTGAAATGGACAAAAGTCACTGTCCATGAGTGGTTTGTAGCCCATCCTACGTTTAAGAACACGAGGTGATGCAGTACGACCCCTGTAAGGAACATCAAATCCATCTTTATGCTGAAAGTATCAGCATTCACACATGGGAAAAGCACTCAGGAAAATTTGCCTTTAAGCACAAAAAGATAATGGATGATAATAGCCTTCTCATTCCCTTGGATCAAGCACTGTGCTGTCCAGAATTTCTGCCAATGCAAATGCAATTTCTGCAGAAAATGTACTTTTTACGTACTCACATTTTTAAGGATCCAGTTCTTTTTCCTGGAGTGTGTTGCCTGTACCTGAACATAAAGTATACAGCAAGTTCAAAACATAGTGGCAAGAGTTGCTGTATCAGGCACAGAATTACTTTAATCTCATTTTCCTATGTTAAAAAGGAAACTAATTATACTGCAACCAGAATGAGACCTGGGTTCCAGATTAAAAAATGATGTCTCATTTATTAATGTTCAACAACGTCGTCAGTGACCTCAGCCATTTTGCTCCTCCTTGCACGTCTAGAATCATTTGCCAGTAGTCTTTGAAGTTTCATAGTCATCTGTGGAATACTGTTCTCCACCACCAAGGGATTTATTGCATCCCTTGTGAGCATTCATGTCTCTTATCTCTATCTGCAGCAAGACACAGGGAAACAGACCCCTTAACTTTGAGTATCAGTGGTAGGAACACAGGGATCCTGTAAACACCCTGATCCCGCCCCGTCCCCAAACGCACCTCGACCTGCCCGTTCATCCCGCGCGGTCTGCACACACAGCCCGGTTGGGTGTTCATTCACAGGAGCAAAACACTGTGCTAGAAAACATCTGATGGAGCCTAGATGACAGGCAGTAGAAAATCTATGGTGCCTGTCCTCCAGTCTAATTGTCTACTGAAAGGAAAAGAAGTGGCATTTCTAACATTCATGCTCCAAAGGAAATGGCCCGGCTCTTGGGTATGTAGCCGAGATGTAAGCAATCCATAAAACGGTTTAGCATCACGAGAATACACGAGACAGAGGTCTTTGGCAGACACACTGGTGGTATCTTGTCCTGAAAGACCGCCTGTGCTGCCCATTTACAGCAGGTCTTACTTCACCCCGTACCTGTTCATCTTTCATGGCTGTCCCTCGGGTACTACCTACACACGCTGCTTGGCTGCACCCACAGCGTTTGACCTTTCTGCATCAACATTCAGCAGCACATAACTACGATCTCATCACTGGAAAACAATGCTGCTGGAGTACTTGATATTTGCACGCACTCTTGGCAGAGTACCTGATAAACAGTTCCTTCACTCACTCACTCACACACACTGTGCAATCCACAGTCGCAGATAGGATAACTAAACAAAACCAAACCAAAGCAATTTCTCAGTTTTTGAAAAACGACTGTGACAAACCAAGTGCACTGACCAGATGGCCAACAGGGGAAAGAGAGTAGAAAAAACGTTCCATTTATTGGGATTCCACATTATGCTATGACAAGGTGGATCCTGTGTCATTTATGTGGTTTTAGTCCAGTCTACTATACTATAAAACCAAGAGAAAATTACCAGTCACTTTACAGGAACCAGCATCTGCTCCCATGTTGCTCAAAATTACCATAGATTAAAAAAAAACAAAATAAAATTCCCCATTAGGTTCACCAATAGAAAATTATACTAAGTTGAACGGATACAGAAATTTGTAATGGTTTTAGTAATGTCTAATGGCAAACTTGTATAAAAGAATATCTGAAAAATGGTGTTTCCAAAGCAGCTGTGCTGTTTGTCCAGTTGCCAAACAAAAATTGACCATATGCTCTGTGCATCAGGGAGTAGTTTCATTCTCTTTTTCCAAATGTGCACTTAGAAAAGAAAAAAGAAAGCAGATAGGTTCTTCAGACATACTACTACTTACTAAGCTCCAGCTGAAACTGTAGTGTGAACCTATCAAAGCTATAAGCTGCAGAAGACCAACAGTTAATGCCATAAAATCAAAAGCTTTTGTGTTTTATCCCTAATAGAATAAATAAATTTTTTTTAAAAAAGTGAACTATTGAATTCTGTCTAAAAATACATGAGGCCAATTTCAGAAGTTCTTAAGGAGTAGTGGGGAAGGCCTTGCAAAAATCAGATTTTTAGTGAAACCATGAATTTGGCATTCCTTTTCATTTGCCTGCCTGTTTATGTCATGAGGGCAAATAATCAGAAAAATTTAAAAACTAAAAAAGGAAACAAATCATAATTCTGCTGGAGACTTTCAAAAAAATATGAGCAGCGCCTCACCATCCAATTCTAACAGTAGTTGCATGCATTGAATTTCTAAACATTTGCCACAATTTTCAAAAAACGCAAGATTTTGGAATAGCATCCTGGCCATTCATGAATCTGAGCATGAGCCACGACTGCTTTTGCTCCTGCCATGCCGGAGAACAGTCTGAGCCTATTGATCTGAATGAAATGTCGCTTCTGTAAGTAACTAATAAAACTCAACCACATCATTCAGGCTTCATTAGGATCTCACGGAGTGAAGACAGAACAGCTGTATTAATAACACAGCCTTCTCACAGCTCTGCTCTTCAAAGCAATATATCATACTATATTTTCACTCATTTTGGTTTCACTTTATGAATTTTTAATCTTTCCAAACCACTTGAAAATGCAGAAAGAAAATGTTAAAATTCAACATTTAGCAATTAGTCTTCCTCGCAAATTGCTGCTTTTAAATATTTTAGATCATTCACATCTACTTATTTTTATGGAAGGAAAAAAAAAAGACCCAACAAAACAACCACTCTGAAATCTACGAACAGCAAATATATGTCAGGAATTTTTGTTGCTGTGGAGCAAACAAAATTTTCCTTATCTTCAGAGAAGGCAACACTGAGTCTCATCCCTCACCTCAGTCTCTTGGAAGGTGACAGATAAAATCTTCCTAAAAACCATTTTGAAGCACATGAAGGACAAGAAGGGGACTGGGATCAGGCACCGTGGCCTTTCAAAGGGGAAATCTTGCCTGACCAACCTGACAGCCTTCTACAACGAGGTGACTGGCTTGGAAGAGGAGGGGAGAGCCACGCCGGTTGCTTACCTTTACTTCCTGACACTGTCTCCTACAACACCCTCACGAGCAACCGGACAAAGTCCAGGTTAGCTGTGTGACCAGCAGGGTGGACTGAAAATTGGCCGAACAGCCGGACCAAGAGGGTTGTGATAAGCAGCACAAAGTGCAGTTGGAGGCACATCACTCATGGTGCACTCCGGGGACAACACTGGGGCAAATACTGCTTCACCTCTTCATTAACGACCTAGACCCTGGGAGAGGCTGCACCCTCAGCACGTTTGCGGGTGATCCGAGACTGGGAGGAGTGCTTGGTACACCACCTGGCTGTGCCGCCATTCAGACAGACCTTGACAGGCTGAATACCGGGCAGATAGCAGCTTCACGAAGTTCAACAGGGGAAAATGCAGCATCCTGCATCTGGGAAGAAATAAGCCCAGGCACGGGTACAGACCTGGGGCAGACCTGCTGGAAAGCCGTTCTGCAGAGAAGGACCTTGGGGCCCTGATGGACAACGAACTGACCGTGAGCCAGCAATGCACCCTTCATGGCAAAGGCGGCCAGCAGCATCCAGGCTGCATCACGAAAAGCATGGCCAGCTGATCCTTCCCTCTACTCCAGCTCTGGTGAGACAAGTCTGGAGTGCTGGGTCCTTGTCTCCCAGATTTTTCTCTTTTTTCCCTACTCCTCTCCCTCCCTCCCTCCCTTCTTCTCTGCTCTCCTCGCAAGGGTTACGGTGTAGACAGGCGAACTCTGCATGCAGGATGATTTGTGTAGTTAAAGTCTTAAGACGTTTTCTTAAGATCTTTGATTCCATTCAAGGTGAGAGGTGACAGGGTTACCCTCCGTGTTACCTATGGGATATACTGCCAATAAATGATTCAACTGACTCAGGTTGAATCAAAGTAACTTAGAGGACGGATAATTGGATTAGATTAAGGCTGAAAGGAGGTCTGATTGCTAAAATGCACATCAGAGGAACACGGCGCTGAATGGCAGGCACAGACACACGACGGAATTAAACTGCGTACAGATGTGTGTCAGAAGATAGAAGGTTTGTGACTATTGCAGCAATCGGATGGCCTCTGGTCCTTGGAAGCTCTACAACAGTCATTCACCTGCTATCAGAGGATACCAGAATCCAAAAAGCTTTGCAGATTTTGAGACAAGGCTGGGTATGTGTAGTGGTTTAACCTTGGCTAAACGCCAGGTGCCCACCAAGCCGCTCTATCACTCCCCTCCTCAGCAGGGCAGAGAGGGGAGAGAGAAAAAATAAGATGGAAAAACAACTCCAAAATAATGGGTCAAGATAAAGGCAGTTTTAATATAGCAAAAGCAAGACCGCGCATGGAAGCAAAGCAAGGAAAAACAAAAGATTATTCTTTACTTCCCATCAGCAGGCAACGCCTGGCCACTTCCTGGGAAGCAGGGCTTCCAAAAGCGTAGTCATTGCCCCGGAAGACAAAACGTTGAAAAAAAAAATGAATGTCCCTCATTCCTCCCCCTATCTCTCAGCCTCCCATTGCTGAGCAGACGTCATATGGTATGGAATATCCATTTGGCCAATTTGGGTCAGCTGTCCTGGCTGTGTCCCCGCCCAGGATCTTGCCCACCCCCAGCCTACTGCTGAGGGGGTGGAAGAAGGGTTGGGGACACAGCCTTGATGTGTGCCGGCACTGCTTTGCAGGAGCCAAAACACTGGTGTGTTATCAACACCTTGCTGCTACCAATGCACAGCGCTGTGAGGGCTGCTACGAGGAAGCTAACTCCATCTCAGCCAGAGCCAGTACAGTATGTTTGTGAAAAATATGGCAAGGTCTCTGCCCACCAGCAGACAGTGGCAAAGCAGGACTGTGCTTTGTGTGCTAGAGCCATCAGTTGGCGTGATCTTGCATTTTTTATTCATCCAAGGGGCTTCAAGGCAGTGCCACTTCTCTCACCTGGCAGAATACCAAGTCCTCCGTTGGCCTTCCAATGTCCTAAAAAGAGTCTGTGATGGAAAAATCCTGATTTCATTCAGGAAAAGTGATTTTTCTTCTGTCTGATCATCAATCAGATCATTTTGAAAGCCTACTACACAATATTCAGTGTTCACTTTCTTACTGATTTCAGTGGCAAAAGGACCAGGTGATTGCTGTTAATCTTGTTTTTATTCATGTTTCACTATTAATGTAATGATTTCTTTTATAAAAACATGTATTTTATTACAATAAAAGCAAATCACAGAAAACCTTACTAACTCTTCTGCCTTATGGAAGATAACCGCTTAGGGAGAATACCCATCTGCCTGAAAGTTCCGTTGGCAGTAGGTAAAGTAGGTACCCTTGTACAAATAGCAAGTCCAATAGGACAACATCAGATATAATTTTATAAGTTTATTAAAAAAAAAAGATCCTATTCAACTGGGCAATTCTGGTCAACTACATTAATTCATTAAAAACTCAAATTAAGTGTGTTCTGGAGTTGCATGTATTTGCACACATAGCACCGAGCCTTGCCAAAAAAAAAATATTCAGCTGTAACCCAACAGGTATTATGCTGGATCTGTTCTGATTTCCAAATTACAGCCATGTCTGTTCTAATAAGCAAAAGCACATTAGAAACTCCCCATTGTATGAAGAGCGTGCAAACAGGATACCTCCTACAGCTGACGTAGTCATCAAGAAGGAGAAAAAGCCCTTCTGGATAGATGGCTGTCACAGCAACAGCTACTTCCTCCCCCAGAGACACCACGGTAACGTGTGATGTTGGAGGAAATGGATTAACACAATGGAAGTCCACAGCATCTGAGGTCCTGCAAGAAGTATTCTAGCAGCGACATGAAGAACATCTTTGGGCTCAAGATGCCTCCCACGTGAGTTCATCAGGTGACCAGAAATAAATGACTAATGAGAGACTGGAAGAACTAACATCAGACTTTCAATTCTGATGTACAAGGGGCAGAAAATTTTCTGCGTGGGTTTTTTGGAGGCAAAGCAAGGGAAGTACTGATAGTTTGAACTGGTTTATGTTCATTTTACAAGCAAACTGTAAAAATAATCTGGTTACAAAGATAGGCTTGGCCCTCTTTTTCCTCAGAGAAAGTTTTTTTAGAAACTCATTGTTTAATGAAAAATTTGGAAATTATTTTTGAGTCAAATGGAGTATTATCTGAAAAGCATTGACCCAGACTCAGTGCCAGCATGAACAGAAGACTTACAAAGCAATTTTCAATCAGACAGCATTTTTGAAGTTATTTACCTGTCTACTAAAACAAGCCTGCTTCTGAAATTTCCCATACAGCCCAGCCTGGACAGAACCTAACTGTGAAAAACGATGCCATGAACTTTTAATTTAAAGATTAAAACAGCTGAAGCAAAAAGCAAAATAGCTTCTTTATTCAGGGACATAAATCATGATTAAATAAAATATGAGAAAGTAAATCCAATCCTGAAACATTCCTGGCTTAATTCAGCATTTCTGTTTCTCCAGCAATAACTTAGAGGAGAAAAAGAACGGGCAATATCTGGGAATTAGGGTGCGCTCAGCATTTTGACGGCCCAGTTACACATGCGACCTCCCTGGCCCTCCTCAGCAAAAAGATATCTGGAAAAATGAGTGAAAGTGATGGTGGTGGGGTCAAAAAATTAATGTCAAGAGAAGTTAATCCCCAAATCTTCTCACCGTGTAGAGTAACATAAGGCAAGATAGGGTAGTGCTTTGGAGAGATCCGTTCAGTGACATCAGCAATAGGACTAGGTGTGTCCAGTAAGAAAATGCCAGTCAATTGTGGCGACATTTTCAGGGAAAACGGCTCAGCCAAGAACAATGACAGAAGGTGGCCCCCCACGCACTCAAGAAGTCCCCTAGATCAGTGTCAGACTGTTGCTGACACAATCTGTTTGCTACAGATGCAAAGATCATTCCAGTAAATCACACTTCATCACTAATTTTGGGGTGAATTTATTCAAAGATGGCCAATATTGGTAACTTTTACAGGCAAAGCCAGATATTTTGTCCAGATCTACCATGGCTTTTGTGGTCACTCCACTGCTCTGGCTCTGACTTTTATCTGAATTTCTTGCCTTCTCCCAAATGCAGACTCCTCTACACTGTAAGTTCATCTTACACATGGAAGAGCAGGAGGAGATGTACAGCAGAAAAGGTTAGTAACAGAAATTCTATAAAGCGAGCCTTCTCCTTCATAACAGTTTTTGCTTAAACTCACCCTGCAAGAAAACTGGAATCACAGAAACTCAGACTGGGGGGGGGGGGGCGGGGGGGGGAGGG
>VWZZ01003431.1:439000-465651 GCA_013399095.1 Psophia crepitans | reverse complement strand
CCCCCACCAGCCCAGGGTGCCCAAAGCCCCATCCAACCTGGCCTTGGGCACTGCCAGGGAGCCAGGGGCAGCCACAGTTTCTCGGGGCACCCTGTGCCAGGGCCTCAGCACCCTCCCAGGGAAGGATTTCTGCCTGAGATCCCAGCTCCATCTCCCCTCTTCCAGTTTAAAGCCATCACCCCTTGTCCTATCATTACTTCCTCTTACAAGAAAAGCCAGTTGAAATCTTAGAACATAAATCTTCTCAAAGATAACATGAATCTCTTCTATCAGTTACAGTAGACTTTAGAAACAGGTTTTCTGAACAACTTTCTCCATTTTTATGAACATCTTCCATATAATGTTTTCAGTCAACTTCAAAACTGTTAAGTAGTTTTTAACAGAACTTCAGGAGGAGCTCTAACACAAACACACACGTTTATGATCAAAAGGAAGAACTGGCCTTCATTTAGCATAAAAAAATCTAAGCAGATTCACATCTTACAGAAATGTTGAACCAGGAGTAGAACAGACCCTAGAATAATGCTTCTTAGCTCAGATCAGTATAGGAAAGGCATACCAAGTGACAGATTTTCACTTAAAAGAAAGCATGCTACGTTCATGTAAACTAGAGGAAGAACCTGTCTGACCAATCTGCAAAGACCCACAGGAGTCAGCAGAGCTGCAGTGATGCAAATTGGGCAAAGATCTGTCCCAGAGTGTACGTGTGGCTGGGTGCCGGCATTTGAGTGTTTGTTTACATGCCAACCAAAAAAGATTTTGTGCTCTTCACTGCACATCGAGCTGTGTTTTAGCACAGAAGTTATCTATCTGAAAGAGGAAGAGCTGGAAACACAGAATGGTGGCAAAAATTGTTTTTAGGGTGTACCAGTATTATTTTCATATCTACGAGCTAAGAAAGCTGCAGGACACAAGAACAGTGTAATACCGCACAACACACACAGGTATCTGCTTTGTTTCATCTACTACCTTTTTTCTTCACAAAAACCCAATTCTTTAATTAAAAAAAACACAGAGAGGGCACAGGTTATGCACAGTGTTGCAGCTCTGCAAGTTGGGACTCTCTGGGGTCTTCAGTCAGACTGAAGACCTCAAAAGAACCCCGGATTAAATTAAATTTTCAGCAATAGCTCAATAACTTCTACAGCCTTCTGAGAAGCCTTCTCAGAACCAAGCAGAAATACAGGGTTAGATTCTACCTTAAGCACCTACCCAGAATAACTACAGAGAACCTGTGGAGTTATTTCAGAATTACAGCACAGCAAACCACAGCTTCATTCTGGCCTATCTGCGGTGCGACGGCGTATAAATTCAGCATTCAGTCATCTACGTAAAATGGCTGGTTCTTTCCTTGGCAGAACAATCTAATGAAGTACACAATTAATAGATGACAGCAGCTCAAGTCCTGCCCCTGGAGTTTATGCTGCCCACCGATTACTCAACATAATTACATTTCTAAGAATCACCGTTTATTTTCTGATGTAAAACGTCATGGTAAATGTATTCATAAAAGAGCGAAGCAGTCCTGAGGTAGATGCTGACAGCATCTGATGGGGTGACTGCCCACTCCAAATGAATTGCCATTCTTTTATCTATTACTTTCTTTTGATCTCAGTGCTAGGAAGCTGTGCATTATTCCAGCCCGAGCAAGGCCCAGCTTAGTGCCATACACACATTTTCTCACTCAAATTTCACTGAAATTATGCTGAGTCACCACCCACTCCTGGTACCAAAATTGTACATTGTGTTTTAACAGGTACTCCACTTTTATTTAATACTTGTATTTAGGTAGCAATTCAAGGTCAAACAGGTCAAAATTAAGCTATGCTCTGTGCTGGACTAATACAGTCAGACAGTGAAGGTGCTGGGCTGCGGTTTGGGCTTCAGCGTTCATTGATAGAAGATACTTTATCACTCGGTATTAGTAACCATAGCAAAACCCCTGGGAAATAGCTATTTGCATACCAGCCCTACAGAACAGCATACAACAGTGTGCCTGGGGTGCGATTTGCCAGCAAAAGGAAAATATTAAGAAATCCTTGGCAGAGTACTCTACAGATGTTCTGCCCTCCACCTTCCCCCCAAACATGTAGCACTTTGCTGACATTCCTCAGCACCTTTCAGGTCTACCACTAATCCAAGTGTTACTGGCAATAAGAAGACCTAACAGCTTTACATATTTGAGAGCTAACGAAAGGTTTTTATAGTCCTTTCGGTGAAGTTGGTGAAGAAATAATGAAGATGCGCTGTGGAGCTCTGTGAGAGGTGAGAAACTGAGACACTGCAATAACGCCTTCAAAAATACAGGCCGTTCACACATAGTATTGGTGCAAGTGATCTGATGCCTAAATATATAGAAAAAGTAAGTTAGTAGATCAAAGATATTAAGGTGAGATGGTGTATGTCTTACCACAGGAGAAGTAAGAGATAATTAGGGCTCATTCTGACCTAGTCTGTCACTAATGCCATTCTTCAGTATTTTTGATAGGAGGGTACTGTGCTGCAAAGTATCTACTGGGAAAAAGACATCTGAGAAGATACTGTTCCAGTTCCTTCATTGTTTTCACATATACAGAATAAATCCTAAAAAAATCAGACATTTGAAACTCTTCTTGTATAATTTCCAGAGTCATTCTCTTCCTTTTTTGATCAATAGCTTTGAATATACTGAACACCCCAAAGCTCACGCTAACAAGTGTTTATTTGCACACACAGCCCCTGGAAAGCTGTCCCTCCCTGGCAGCAACAGCCCAAAAGATCATCGTTGCTGTCTCTGCTGTCCCGTGTTCTGGAAAGAGGAGGCAGGAAATTAGAGGAGAATTGTCTCACAGGAGAGGTGAGGTACAGGTGACCTGCAGTCCACCTGATGGCAACTGTGATTTATATCATTCTTAATGGTCTTACATTATTTGAATGGAATTACTATACAGTTTTAAGCAGGTCAAAGTGGCTTTTCTTTTAATACCATCCTTGAAAAGATCTGAGTCAGTAATTACCCTTCTAGAAGAGAATAATAATAATAGGGAAGGTTATTTTTTTCATCTGTACGGAATAAATGCTGTGCCGACACAGAAAGACAGCCTAAATTAAGAGTAAGATTTAACAGGCAGTTGGAATGAATGGGGTGTCAGGAAAGATGAGGCAGTTTTGGAGGTACCTTTTCATACAATCTACATGTACAGAGATTCTGTCCAAACACAGAAAGTCTCCCACTTTACATGCAATGAAAATGTGTCATCAAGAAAACATGCTAAAGACTTGAACTTTTCTCTCTATGCAGATCTATGAAAAATGGTTGTTTCAACTGAATTCTTGTTATTCCAAAGGCAGAAAATTAACTCCAAACCCAGAAACTTTCCCTGACATCAATTATTTGTCATTGTTTTGCAAAGAAAACAGGACAGAATATGAAGGTCAGAAAAAATGCGTTGGGATGTGATCCTTTATATTGTCTGATTACTGCAAGTTTTCCCAGCTAGGAGTTCTGGGGTAAGATTGTCCCATGCCCTCCTTCCTTCCCCACCTATGATGGGAAGGAATTTTCAGGGTAGCTAAACCATATTTATCTTTTGTCATTTCAGACAAAGCCCATTTATTTCATTGGGATAAGCTAGTACTACCCTAACTCAAGTCCGTCAGTATGAAAAAGGGCAAGTTTCACTGCAGAATTGGTGAAAGACTTGGTTAAACTGTGTCATCAGAGCAGTAACTTACTGTGGTGTACGTCAGCTATTTAACAGAAGTGCAGTAACGCCGGCACAAGCAGACAATAAATATTAGTCCATATAAATGTTATAAAGACATTTAAGAGAAACAAGACATTCAAGTAGCAAAAAGGAAATGAAAGAACTAAAATAAATTCCAGTATCAATTATATCATAAGCTGAAAGAATAAAAGCTAGTATCTTTTCAAAGTCAGAGAAAATGGCAGATGTTTTCCCAAAGCAACTGAAGTTGCAAAACAAGTTACAGTTGAAACAACAGAAGGAACATCTATAGTGAAAATGAACGAACACTCGTCTTCAACCTCAGGGCTTAAAGAAAACTCTTTGCCTGCGAGAAGAGTAATGATCCATTTTGTCTATTTAATGAAAGGCATATGCGTCAGCATGATGTACATGCGTAAAGGATTGACATCAATGAGAAATTCACACTATTCCCTTGATAGCAGCTGTCTTAAGATCTGCACATTGAGAGGAAAACTGCTGCACAGTCATGCTTCCCGTCCTCACAGCCTGTACCCTTCCATCTCACTACCCAGAAAAACGTAAATCAGAAAAATTAAATTTTCCCTAATATACCAAGGAAAATTGAAAGAAAGATGCTTCGCTTATTTACTGTCTTCCTAGAAGAAAACAAACACAACTGCTTTTTTAAAACTGCATTCTCCAAGCCCAAGAATAAACTTACGTCTTACATGGTGGATAGGAAACACCGAGTTTAATGGATGATTTTTCCTTTCCTCAGCTGTTCACAGTCTGTACAGGAGCAAATTGCATAAACTCTCCCAAAATCACCACAAACACACCAAGTAAGGCTGACATTAGTGTAAGTGTAATACGGGGGCGCATTTTTACTTCTATTCAGTTTTGTCCCCACTGATTTCCACATACTGTCTCATTTTTTCTTACCTGTTTTGTAAGTAATAGACCACTAAGATATTCCTGAATTCCAGAGCTTCCACCCACTCGGAACACAAATATTTGCAGAAGTTAAATTATCATAATGCTTAGTAAACCATGTCTCCTAAAAGGAGCTCAACACATACACTGTTTGTATCTAAGAGAAAAGCAACTGTAAGGCCTCCTGAACTCCCTTATTTGTGTTGGTGTGCTCCTCAGAACAACTACCCCCATTTGCTAACACAGTAATTCCATTCAGGAAAGTACAACTAGAAGGATGTCTCCAGGGTTTTGCAGTACCTAAGCTTGCATAGTGTTGGCTACTGGTTGACACTAACTCTTATTTACACTAATAAACATTTATCTTAATTAAATCCCTTAATTGGTGGGTTTTCATAAATTTTCTTCAGGGTAAAAACCCCAGAAGAATGGCATTGTTTTGACTGTGCATTGGTAGGAAAAAAATTTACTGCAGGTGCTTTGTGGCTCTACTGTAAGAAGGCTATACACACCATCACCCTCCTGCCAAAGGGAGCCTGTCCTGGGCGGTTTCTGCAAACGACCTGATGTGTGAGAGGAGAGGGAAGAGCTGAGCAACCAGACCGGCAGCCCCTAACAACTGCTAAATGTGACGTACGTTCCAGCTCATCTGAGAGGGAGAGGCTGAAATGCCCCTAGACCCCTCCACGTCCAGCACTGCACACAGTCCTGGGACAGGCTTTGTCCTACATGCTGTACATCTGCACTGCCTTCAGTGTGGGGAACACTTCACGTCTGCAGTCCGAACGTACCTCCCTGAAGGGGTTTTACTGCAGTGTTTGGTACCTGGTGCTTAGAACTGTTCTGAAAGGTTAGTCTTCAAAGAATCATAGCCCTTTTTTTTGAGAAGCATGCTCTTCTGATTTTCTGCAGACGTCTACAACTGAAACTAAGCTCAGCAGCCTCCCTCTATTAATAACCACTCAGTTTCCAGCTGGCAGAGTTTGATTTAAGTATGTGAAGTTCATCAGCTGGTTCTGACCATAACCTTTAAAAGTATTAAGTAAAAATTCAGCTGTTCATTCCCAAAAGCCATCTTCTGAAAGTGGGCACTTCTCATCCTCACGTGGGAAAACAAAGCTGCAAAGACTTTAACTGGATTTACACCTAAGGCTGCAGAATATGAGCTCCTACTAGAACACGCAGATGATGCCAGTCTGTGTTAGTATCGCAGTGCTCTTTTTTCTGCAGGGTGGGCAAAACACCATAGCAGAGTTGTATCAGTTTTCTGCTAAGGAGACAAAAGGGACCATTTCCTACCTCAGTGGGATGTTAACAGCTGCTCCTCTACAGAAGTCTTATCAGTCAGTTTTACATCTCACTTTCTTCATTCTGGAATGAAACATAACAAAGTTTGAGAAGCTTCCAAAAAAGCGGTTATAGAATCCACACATCTACTGCATGCCTGTCATGTAAACAGCAAGAAGGGCAGCAACTGAGAAGAAAGAGAAATGACTGATTTTTAATGCTGAATAATCAGCAGTATCCCCCATGGTTTCCTATTTGTGCCTTTGTCCCATTTAAGTTTTTATCCACCATGACCTTTGAACAATAGAAGTCAATGTGGACCTATATATACCGCAGAGAGAAAAGGTTCCACGCATTAATTTCTGACATTTCTCCCACAATCCACCATTTACTCCAGAGAAGAAATGTAAGAAATATAATTTAGATTATGCACAGTTTGCTGATCAAATGAGAAATCATTTCACTTTTTAGTACCAAGTAGAACACGTATCAATAAAAGCCATGCTATTACCCGCTCCCTTGCTTCTCTCAAATGCCACGGGCAATGACTCACTGGTGATCTAAAAATAGCTTTTATCTTGAATAAAACGTAGAAATCCAGCTGCTTATTTACATGCAACCCCATATTTTTCAGTTTCTGCTTGAATAAAAATGATGTGCTGGCAGGAGTGATCTAATAAAAAAATGTGTCAGACCTGTAACAAAGAAACCTTCCCAAATCCTCAAATCTCGGACCTCTAGTAACCATCTGGACACAGGGGTGTACAGCCTTGGCAACAGGACAGTACTAGCTGCACTCCTAGGTGTACTCAGTTTAACTCACTGTTTCTTGAGTATCTTTTGTCTTCTACATGGATCTTACATGGGAGAGACTCTATATTCACTACCCACTTTGTGCAGGGTGAAACCCCTGCTGCTCCGGGCAGTCATACACTGTTTTTATGCAGCCTCTGTAACCGTAAGTAGAAGTGTCCTTTCTTTTTCATATAAAATCAAGCCATAATCTGCTGCAAATTAGGTAGATTCGTCAGCCAGGGAGACTAATGCTATTTTATACACAGATATGTAATCTTCTCTGTAACTTTAGTTTTGGCTATTTGTGTATTCTGAGTATACAATTCAACTACAGAAAAAAAGTTGGTGGTGGCATGAAAGGTTTAAGGGAGCTGAGAGGAAAGAAGTCAAACTTCCTCATAAAAGATCTGAGGTTCTGGACACAACTGGTTCCAATGCACTTAGCTTGTCACTGAAATACTATTAACATACCAAAACGTATTCGAGACTATCCCAAGACCTTATCTCTCCCTCTCCTTTGCATTTCACAGTTGCTCTGCACTTTAAGGTCCTTTGAAAGAACCAGGACTGCTGTATCACCACCTGCATGATCTGGTCTGAAAACAGTGACTGAAAGTACAAGGACTACTGGTCTGTTACGCAGAAAGCTCTTGTGCCTTGTGCACTAGGTACAAGTTGTATGGTACCGTGGGTTAACTGCGTACGTACAGGTGACAAATACAGCTTAACTCTCACATCCCTGGATCTGGTCTAGGTATATGGCTGCTAAATTCTGATATTCCAGTAGGGTTTCCTACAGGAAACTAAGTGCTAGCTTCACATTAGCATCACTGCAACATTATTTCATCCTTTGACCTATTAATTTTATTAATAAGAATAAACTAAAATCATACTGTGCAGAATTCTGCCTGCTTTGAATCCAGTTTCAGAAGTTGTGGACTAGCTGGAGGAGTAATCATGAACTCAGGTCCTTGAGTTTAAGAGAAACAATATGTCTTGTGTGTTCAATAGTGCAGCTAGAAGAGGCAAGCAAGCAGTGTCCCCCAGTGTTCAGGAACGCAAAAACATGGTGCAGAACACTCGCAGTGGCTCAAGCAGCAGCCTCAACAGAGGGTACACCATTCCTACTGCCTTGTAACAGACCACATCAGCTTCAGAGGGAAAACAAGGCTTGGGATGGCAAGGCATGTTCTAGTGCCACTCAGAACAAAGAGAACAAACGGTAGAGCTGTCATGCACATGTAGGCACTGCCACCACAGAAAACACAGACAGGGACTATATGGATAGTGAGTGACTAGGGCCACGGTTTCTGTAAAGAATCCCTTATCAAAGGAAGATGTGATCAAGAGTAAACGTTTCAGGCTCAGTTCACTGAACGGAAAGCATTAAACGGTTTCTCTCACCTCTGACAAGTCACACCTTTCTGCTCAGTTCAAAGAGACCTCACAGCACCATAACAAGCATCAAACTTTTCCACTATTAATGATAAGGACATAGCAGATGAAAAGAGTATTTGTGGTCTTCTCCTATACCCTAACTCATTTCAAAAGCCTCAGAACCAACTGAAACTCCAAACTAGTACTCAGAATAAGCCAACACGAATGAATTTTCATTACTCACTCTGATATCTGTCTGAACATCTGTATTTTGTTGGGATTTCAAATGTGATTGTTCAGACTTAGAATTTACTGTGTGCAAGAGGAAGTTCTGGTATGATAAAATGAAGAAAATCAAAGCTTTACAACGTCTTTTATGACACCATTTAAGAACTTTACCTTTCAGGATACCCATATGCACATTATTTGTTGCTTGTTATAACTGGTTCAGGGATGCATAATTCATAGCTCTCTTCTCATTTTCAGTGTGTAAAATTTCACTGTCTTCAGACAGCAAGGTTGATTTCATATTCTGAAAAGAATGCCCAGTATATTTCTAAGCAAAGGTTAAAACAGAGCAATCAAAGAAACATTAATCTTCATCACATACAGTTACTTCTCTGCCAAAAAGCTGGAGATCATGGAAGGGTTAGTGAGATATAAGCATATTTTACTTCTGCTTTGTTCAGTCATGATATATTGAGTTTAGGTTTTCTTAACAATACTGAGCCGGTTTGTTCTACTTTTATCTTCTCAAACATAGGATAATGTCCTTAGAAGCAGAGTGAGAACATCAAAACAACTTTTGTAGCCAAAGTTCAGCCACTGGAATCAAGGAACCCAATCTTTGTAAAAAGCTCCTCAGTACAGGCACTAATGCCAGAAAACGGTTCTTAGACTTGCTATCTTGCAACGCTAATGCTCAAAGCAATCTATTAGAAACCTGTATCCTGTCAAGAGACATAATGCTGCTAAAAGATTTCAGGGAAGTGGAGCCAAGATGCCTGAAGCCGAAGGAAGATTTCCTCTCAGGAAGGAGTTTGAGATAGTCTTGAACTAATTATAGAAGAATTTGGAAGAGGCAATGAGAATTTTCAAAATAGGGAAATCCTTAGTCCTTAAATTGACTGAATTTACTTAAGAAATAAAAAAAAAAAAAGAGAGAAAAATTATGGATGGAGTGAAGTAGTTGCCAAGTTGTCATGGGGAATACTGAAGGATTTTCCTTTACGAAGTGAAACCTTGAACTACTCTGGGTTTGCTATGAAGCTATTACTTGCCTGCAAGTTTAGGCACCACAGAGCTGTCAGTTTTCCAGCACGGGGAGAAGGGACATTCCAGAGAGTGGCTGAGGTGGGGGAAAACGAACAACGGGCCACTTTTCAATTTGTTTGGATTTCTTTCCTAGTGTGGTAGCTGGTGAGCATCAGCTTATTGCAACGTTTGTCCTTACAAACTGCCATGACTACTGGCACAGAATATGGGCTCGTTTTCCAACTTGCTTTTCTGTTTTTTTCATCTCTCTCAATTACCTGTAAATTTATACTACTGATATAACTTTTCCACTCTAATCTCTGAGTTCTGACTTAGCTGCTTTGAGCAGCCAGAAAGTCTGGCACCAGAAGTATGTTAGATAACTGCATGCACATAGAAAAATAAACTGCTATGACACACAAACCAGAACAGATCGTGCTCATATGCCCCATGCTAAAAAGCCAGATTCTGCTCTTAGTCACCCCTTCACAGGGGTGAGAGAAACCCCAAGTAAGGTCTTACACCACCACTGCATACAACGGAATTCATATTCATTTTCATGATTAAATGGTAAAATTGGGCTGAACAGATCTGGCTAAGTAAGGGAAGAGTGAGAGTTAGGTGCATTTCTTCACTAGGGACAGCTTTTTCTTAAATGAAATCCTCCAGTCTCGACTGAGGTCTGAAGCTGGCAACTACCTTGGAAATCAAACACTGCTAATAGTCACGTTAACAAAACTTTCCTAATTGAAACATGTTCATTTTCCAAGTGCAGACTTCCAATTGACCGTGGTCATCTGACATCCTGAATGCAGTTTAATCTCTCCAGTTAAAAAATCCTTTCACATGATACAGTCAAGAGAAATGGAACAACTGCCTGTGAAGTCATGTGAATGCCCCAAAGCCTAGATGTGCAGTCAGCAAAGCAGCTTTACTTCAAAGGGCTGGAGGGAGGAACCACTTTGAAAAATGACAAGTAGCAATCGAGCTTAAAAAGCTGCTCAGATCAACCGGTTGGCCTAAACACACTGCTATTTCTGTACAAACAACCAGAGGCATCCAGGTAAAAGCAACTTTCACATCGCACTCTGTAGGCTGTTGATGGGAAAATACAGAAACCCTTCTCTCAGCAGCAGTGTAAAAAGTAGCACGTGTGATGGACTAGTTAAAGTTGGCTGAAGAAATGGTGAAAGAGGCGGCAGCAGAGCCATGTGCGTGCCCTCGCTCCAGCTTAGATCCGTAACTACTTCAGTAATATATTCATTAGATTGACACAGCAACTAGATTTTTCCCCTTATTGCTTCACAAATCATATTACTGTAATGAATGAAGTATACTCATTTTCAGACTAAACTACAATCACTGTTAATTTTCATTCTATTAAATTCAGTGTAATTACTTAAGTGCTTCCTCTAGAATGAGTACTAGTTATCAGAATGGCTGATGTCCGGTGGTTTGAGCGATTTTACCACATATTTCTTGTTTTATGTTTGGCTCTATGTAACGAAATAAAAATGACATTTTGACACAGTATGAGGTAAAATGCCTTCTTTCTCAGTGTCCACTCCATTTAGGCATTTCCTGTGTATATTTTCCAGAGTGGGTGTTTGATCATGTTTTTCCTGCAGATTTTCCTCCTGTTTACCAGTGAATGATCAACTGACACACCACAGAAGTGGAGCAGCAATCACAGCAAAGGCTAACGATGCATTAGAGGACTGCTAATAAATATACACAGTATGAGAAAACTACTGTGACTTGGAAGAAACTAGGCCAAGTACCGATCAGTTCCTGCGGGTTTCAGCGAGCCATTTTCTTCAGATACAATGCCACCAGCATTCATGACAGGACACAGAGAAAGGGCCTGATAACAGAATATTTTTTCTCATGAACCCCCAGCAGCCATAATTCCTGTTATGCTAGTGATAAGACAAAAGGTATCATCTTCATCATAGAGAGAGCATACAAGTATTTCTCACAAAATCATGCCATTGTTTAGATCTGTGCATGTAAAAGAGAAGAAATTTCAGATTTAATGTAGAGGGAATATAATTTCTATAAAAACACAACTTCATACAGTGACATGGAGGAAAAAACCCACAAACAAATAGAACAAAAATCTACAATAAAACTAAAAGGTTTCATGCATAAACTCTACCTCTTCCTTACAAGTGGTATTGACTTGAGCTTAAAATGTTCCGTGGTGAAACTTACAGTGCAAATTATTTTTGAAACCTCAGGGAGGTTTAAATAAATGCCACTAAATGTCAACATTAAGGGGCATTTTAAGAATAGCTAGGCTTTTCTGCATAAGGGGAAAACAACCCTGGAAAAACTGTCACCACTCTAGCCATGGTTATTATTATTATTAACCACAATCAGATTCTTTATGGCCTTAAAGTTAAGCAGACAACAAAATCAAGCAGCACCGAGCTGCTTTGCTGGAGCCACGCAGAATGCCCAGCACCTTTCAGCACAAAGTCCTCAAAAGTTTTATGGTGCTCGTAAGAGTACAGATTGGGCTCCGTGGAAAAGGAGGAATGGTAATTATAGGCAATTTCAATCTCAGCTACACGCTGAGCGAGCAAACGAACAAAATTTCAGTGGTTACTTTACATGAGGGAGTAAAAGTAGGGAAGTAAGTTTGTGAAAACACAAGAAAATAGAAAGTACAAAAATCACTAAAGATTTTTGTCCTCATGTTAATACAATTAAAATGCCATCTGAAGTTATTTTCTGAATTCCATACGCCCCGCAGTACTGTGCTAATTAACAATGGAGTGTGAGCTCTTGGGTTCCAGTTCAGCAAGTCACGTAAGCAAGCTCATGAAACCTTACGTAAATCAATGGGTCTGTGAAGGAGCTATGTGTACGTTTGTGGAACCAGCGTCACAACTTCCAAGCCTTTTGTTATTCAACTGCATTTGCATTGGACAGATGGAAATTATGAATGTTTCTTATCACTAGAGGGAGCTACCTTCCCATACTAATAGACAAACAGCCAAACGCAAACACTTGCTAGAATAATTTGGGTGATCTTTGCACAAACTGCAAGTCACACTGTCTGGTTCACAGATTCCACCTGAGCTGGGCTTAACTCGCAGGTCCAAGGATAAAGTTTATGTTCGCTGACTTTGAAAAGAGGCTTTAGGAAGGCAAAAGCTGTGGGTTGGTTTGGGGTTTTTTTTACATCTCTCATGTGGTCACAGCACCAAGCTTGGCAGAGTTCAAGCAGCATCTGGCCAACGCTCTCAGCCATCTGCTCTGATGGGGCTGGGCCTGTGCAGAGCCATGAGTTGGACTGATGGGCCTGATTCTGTGATTCTATGTCTTTCCTGTTTAGTTTAGTTTAGCAAGATGTGCCACGGCTGTCTGTGCTTATGTGTTACAGATTACTCTTATGTGTGCTGTGCCCAGATATCACAGGAGACAGCACCTAATAACAAAACTGAAGAAATTGGCCAGTTACTTAGTCCTCAACATATAAAACTACATCTTCCTCAATATTCTCATTTTCTGTAGCTCACACTTCTTGATCAGAGTTCTCCCTTCCTTCTTGTACATAAAACCCATGCTTAAACTCAGATCCCTTTCCATCTCTGTTGCAGCAAGAAGTCAAAGCAGCTTAGGGTGAATCATAGTTTTTCTGCAGGCAATAGCGAGGTGCATTGGTGGTTTCCATCACAGCACACAAGGCAAGAAGCAAAACAAATACACAAGTTAAATTCAGCAAGACTGCCAGCCGCTGCTTTTTAAAGATGGTTTAACAGGGCGTAGTTTCTTTGCCCAGTAAGATGCTTCTGTGGCCTCCAAATACGTAATTAAGATGAGTGGCAAAAGAATGAACTTCTGTACTTATTTCTCAACCTGTAGCCTAAGGCCTGGCTCCAGCTGTTCTGATGTGAGTTTCCCCTGAGGCCAGAGTCAGTTTGTCATTACCATATGGGGTTTACTCCTCATTGTGTGCGCACAGTATCTTCACTGATACATTGATAACATTGTGATTGTATTTATCCCCAACTTTCACTCTTGTACTTGAATTTTCAAAGCAACAAAAGTCAAACTTACACAAGGCTGGTACAGGGTGACCAATCGATTAATTCCTCAGAGCCTCCTTATGCAAAGTTAAGCATCAGGAAAAATCACTTAGCACGGAATGGGAAGACTAGGGACCTCACATAATGTCCTCCTTGGATGCTGAGGAGTCCAACCCCAGTCATACTTTTATCTCATTATAACAAGGATGAGTAACTGGAAGATGCAATGCCTACTCTCCTCCCTTTCAGTTACTTTATCAGTAAAAATGTGACACTCAACATGTTTTCTGCATCCACAATTATTTGTTCAGATTCCAGGTCACCCAAAGAAACCAAGAGGAAAGACTGAGTTACTTCCTAACCACTCTGTCTCAGGGGTGATATTATAATCCACTTACTGTGATATATTTACTTAGACTGCAGGTTATCTTGAGTAATGAACCTCCTGATGTTTTCTTTTACCTTATTCACAATACAGCAGGCCAGCAGACTAGCTCTGCCTATTGTTGGGTGACATGGTGTAAATCACTGGGGAACCTACAAACTCAGGTTTTGTTTGCAGCGCAACACAACTTGTAGAAGTGCAGCAAGACTCGGCCTGCCTTGGCCTCTCTGTGCTTGGATCAGTGAACCACTTTCTGTCTCCCTAATCCTGCCAACAGCGCATATACTTCAGGGATCTGTGGAGTTAAAACATCTTCTCTCAGTTCTGCTGCTGCTACGGAGTTGGCTTGAGTGGGTTTGCAGGGCTGTGAGAATCTGGCTGAAGGCGTGTTTTCTTTTGTGTCGCTGTGGCATTCTTACTGCTCACCCCATAGCAAGAGCAAAACAAAACCAATTTGTGAAGTCAGTTCTTAAAAAACCATCTCTGCCAAATCAGAGATGCCTGTGTTGTGCAAGTTCTGAAGGATGTTGGGGGAGTTTAGCAATACAAAAAAGTATTTGTTTGCACTCCCCTTTGTTTCAGGGGAACAATGTCAATAAGGATCTTTCTTGCCTCCCCATCCCAAAGGCTCTGACAAGGGAAGGCCGCAGCAGGAGATCAGAGATGCCCAGGGGGTGTATGTCTCAAACCAAGGTGTCCCAGAGATGTCTGCGAGACCTCTCATGTCTTTCAGTTCCTAAAGCAAAGTGCAACTGTCAGAACTTCTCCATGGACTGCCTCCTCTTGGGAACCCAGAACAGAGGGCGTTTTGTGGCGAAATCAAGTATAAACAAGAACTTGTAAGTATCCCAGCTTATAAGCTGGAATAGTACAGGAAATTTGTTTAAAATCAACATTTTCTGTGTATTTTTTGTTTCTCTTGGTGTGTTTTCATTCTTCTGGATAAGCAGATGGGAAAGGCAATTTTCTGGGACTTTTTTCAAGCAACACATCACTCTCTGTCTGATGGAGTCCCTTTTACCTTTTGGCACAATATCCACTACTCACTAGTACATTTTTTTTCCCCATCTTTTTAGAGAAGCTTCACATGCTACAACCTTAAGCCTGAGCTGACCCTTTTGTGAGAACGGGAAGAAGAATGGAGAGTGATAGCTTTTAAACCTGGATTTGCATATTTTCTGGCCTTAAGGCTCTCAGGCGTCTCACAGAGTTTCCCCCAGCTGCCTTTGGGCTCATCTGAGTCCCAAGGAGGAATAAGCACCACACTCTGGACATCCCTGCTCCCACGTCCTGTCATGGGACTACAAAGAAACCTCTCCTTGTGGTGGGGTTAACGCATGGGATAAGTAAAATGCCTGGATCCAGGTTGGATCTGGGGTCATAACTCTTGCTCTTCGAAGCTTAGTTTTTTAGGCTGGCGAGTGCTGATGGCAGCAGATCAGTGTTAAGCATGAACTGATAACAGCAAGGAAATGGTGCCTAGAAGGAGAAGATTTCTGTCTTCGATGCCCTCAAGCTTTCATTCAGAGATTAAGTCCTGTCTGACAGGTTAAGTCTACTGACATGATCTCTATCAAAACATTTTTAACTGCTGTTTGCCTCACGTCACCTTCTCCTCACCAAAACAGGACATGCTGTCACACTACCATTCTTCCTAACTAAAGCATCGGTTGCACATTGCCCAAGTTAAAACACAAAACGGCAGCGTGACAGTTAAAGGCAGATCAGGTATTCTGCCTCTCACCACGACTTTGAATCGAGCAGAGCTTTTCCTGCCTCTTCTGTGATTACACAGGTAATTACTGATAATCCTGCGTCTGTCTTCATGCTCATTACTGCCCATCAGCAGCAGTTCATGCCATACATCATACATAAATCTGCTGAACGGGCTGGTGTCTTTGTACCTGAGGAGATTTCCATTTGACCACCAACACCGGGAGGATTTTTTGACACAGGTAAACATGAATTAAATACTTTTTCATACAGGAAGAAATCTAGATATCCTTACACCTTATCAGTCATGCAGAGCGATAACCTCTCCGAGGCCTTACACTCCCTAACACAGTAGTTTCTTCCACAGTGTGGAAGGAACCGAGTGCTGCCAGAAAGGACTCAGCATAAGCAGCAACCGAGAGACAATGGTCTTAATGAGGAGGAAAAAACCCTCTTCTTTTTAAAATATCCCCTGGCCTCTGGGGAGATGAAGCACTTGCCACTGTGATTCAGTCAGCATTTTTCTTGTCTAATCTCAACTTCATGAGCTTACATAGGCTTTCTTAATGATTCAGTGTGTTTATTATTTTTAACAAGGAATCTTATGGTCTCTCATCTACTTTTAGGCCACCGTGTTACTTTTTTTACACTTCGTTATGGAAAGTAACCTTGGAAATTTCTGCATGTGTTTTAACCTAGCCATAAAAGAATGCTACAGCACTGACAAGGGTTTGAAGAGATTGAAAGGGACTATAAAAGACTCAAAGACTTTGGACCTTTGATCACAAATGATATTCTAAGTCATGTTATTAAATTAAGTCTAACTTATATGCCTAATATATGAAATACTTTAATTGGATGAAGGTTAATATATATGAAAAACATTTCCTACAACTTTTTTTTTCTTAAACTGTGTTCTATCATAAATAAATAAAATTCACTGGAACTCAATAATTCTTCCTCATTTGCAGTAATCAATAAACAGTAACATTATCTAAATTCTTTATAGACCACTGGTGGTCCCTAGGCACTTCCAGGCGACCTGTGAAGTTGTTCTTGTCAAGAATTTGTCAGCCTTCTGTCAGTGTTTGCTGTAAAAACGGCAATCTTTAATAGTTTTCAGGAGTTTTTTGGAACACTTAAGGTCTCCCTGCACGTCTGCTCCAAGTCCTTCTCTCTTGTGTATTTCTCACCTGGGAATTTAATTACAGTAAAGTTTGCTGTAGCAGAAGTAGCGTTGCACCGAGTAGCATCACTATGTACAGATGGGAACAGCTGGAGCTGAAAACAGCAACAGGAGGACTCTTAATAAGCATAAATCCTGAAAGAAGAAATAAATAGCACAGAATGTGTGGGAGAGAATGCTGCACACCCATAATTTCAGGCAGGAGCCAGCTTATTTTACTCCTTCTCTTTAAGGTCATGATCTATCGTGACTTAATATTATACTGCCACCAGAAAGGGGAAAAGATAAAAAGCAGGGAAGTGCCACTTAAGGAGAGAAATATGTATCTCAAACCCTTTCCCATTCTTGTCAGAACAGGAGGAACTGCAGTAGCAAGGTTGCAGATGCTTACGATCAGCATAATCAGCATGTAGTGAACTTCCCTGGACGGGCAGTCTTGAAAAAGGAAATCTCAGGTGGATTTCTGTGTGGAAATCAATTCAGACACAAGGTGGACATGTCCAGAAGAGTAGCTTCTCCCCACTTCCTTCTTCACCTCACAGCATACAATAAATATCCCTGCTCTTTCCTCAGCGTGCACTTGGGGGCTCCTCAGGTATAAGCAATTTTCAAAACTGTTAAACTGAATTATGTTACCATGAAATTTAAACATGAAGCAAGTCTGGTAAGAATGACTTTTACATATAATGCCAGTTTGAACAGTTACACCCCTTAGACATTTTCCAGCACTTCATCCACTCAAAGATCACGCCTGCCAACTGCCTCAAAAAGAAGAAAAACACCCTTAGCCTGCCAGAGGGGTAAAGACAAACCTCTCATTCTCTCCAACAGCCCCAGTTACCTCTGGACTGCACAAACACATCCTTCAAATTGTCCACAACCTTCCAAAGGTGAAAGGAGATAAAATACGCAGAAAGAGCAAACAGGGTTACACGCTATTGCAAGTGTATTCAGCTCTGTATTCGTACAGGGCTCTCCAATGGCATGTAATGGCAAAATGTAAATGGAAAGGAGACTGGAGGAAGGAGGACCAAGCATGTGGAAGTCAGGAGGTGGAAGAAAGACAAACACTGATGAACGGCTCTGCTGGAAAGGCCAACATGGGAAATGGAGAAGAAAAACAGTTAACGGATGGCAAGAGAGCAGGTAAGAGCTGGCTGCAACATGTAACTAGTGAAGGGACAAAAGTAACGTCCCATCGCCAAGCGTCATGAGGTGAAACAGACACCTTATGTCATGATCTGCATTCACAGATCACAATGCTCAGCTTCTACTTCCAAACTGCTGTTACCTCCCTAGAGGTCCTCCGGGATGAAATCCTGTCACTGCTGAGGGATGAGGTAGGAAGCAGAGCTGACTGCTGCTCTATACATCTCCGCTAGCAGACGGTAATGTCCACCCTTGCTGCTGGGACCCTTTGATGCTCTAGCACTTCCTTGCATTAATTTCCACAGCCCTTACGGGTACTTGCAGGAGGTCCTAATGACTAGGTGACATAATTATAATCCCTCTCTTCCACAGACGTTTTCTGTACCAGCCAGAAAGTCTTTTTGACCTCTCCAAAGCAAGATTCTACCTGTCTTTCATGTGAGTTTCAAGCCCTAGTGTGTGAGGAATAAAACCACTGTAAGTTGAGTGGTCAGTACTCCCTGAAATACCTTCACGCTGTTTCACAGTGTCTCAAGAGTTACATGGAATTGTGCAGTTTGGTTTTGAAAGAAGACATCTGAAACTGTGGCACATGCACATATTGTATCCTGAGTAATTTTTATGACAGATTATCATCTGCTTTTTCTCACCAAATTCTGTGGGAGTCTGACTGAATCAGATATGAATAAGGACTGAATCAAAACCTCAGGACCTGGTTCACTGGAGACTTAAAATGCAGAAGTAGCATCCCTGAGTTCACTTCCGGAGTTACAAAAAAATCTAAAATTAAACATTATTAGTTTTCAGTGGAAGTTCACACGACTGACTCACTTGAGTAGGTCTTCTCATCTTCCAGTACCCAGACTAGAAAAACTGTGTTGACTGCAGCCTACATGGACTGTTCCGCTGACATTGAAACAGCTCAATTAGCCCAACAAACACAGCATCTTCAAATCCAGTGTGACCTGCAAGATCACCCGAGTCCCCAGACAGTCTGCCCGGTTCACTGCAGTTGTCTCTGCTAGCCACACCACGGTCTGCACTGCATCCATGTATGTTTAAATTAGTTGGAAGCACAGGAATATTCTCATTTACAGGACTTGTAATCTCATATTTGACAGCTTTGGAAAATCTGTTTGAAAACCACCACCCTGGAAGCACGCTACAAAGAATCTCTGTCTTTCAAGATCATATGTAACACCAGCTCATCTGGAAAAATGTCCCCAAGTTCTAATCATCTTTCATAGAAGAGAATTTCCTCTGACTGCCACTTCCCTGTAACTCTACAGGCATACCAATTTGTATGTTACACCTTCAAATATGCAACTTCCATTTGCAACAACACTAATGAAGATCTGTGGTTCTGTATCTTTTCCATGACTGAACATCAAAACTTCCAGACAAGGAAGGGAAAGCTTTATAATCCTCATCAATAGATGGTGAAACTGCTTCTCGGAATGATAATGAGGTCAGAACAGCTGAGTGCAGACAGAAACCACAGCTTGCAAGCCAGGACTGGATGCAGTTCTGAAGTATTGTAGCTATTCTTGAGTAATGCCCCAGTGCTGCTACCGTCCAAAATTTCTAAGGGGGAGTAGTCCTATTTGGGACAGCTGGATGTGTGTTTCTATAGATGTGATAGGGAAGACAAGAAAGAACTGTTAGAGACCTCTTTCACCTTCGCCCACCCACAACAGTTTGGCTACGGAAGGTTATTCTCCAATAGGCAGTAAGAGCGGTGCTAGTCAACATCGCTGCGCTTTGAGTCGTCAATTTACCGAGATAGGAAAAATGCCGATGACAATTGCGTGTTATTCTCGTTCTCATATTCTGATCAGCTGCAAATGGGGACCGACGTGACTCTGAATGACCTTAGCTGCACTCTAGACTACACTGCAGGGAGATTATGTCTCACAGCTATTTTTTGGTGTGATTCCAGCAAAGTACACCAAGGTCTACCCCACCTACAAATAAATGCAAACTTACACTCTAACATGCCCTTCTGATTCCCTTTCTGTGCAGACAGTGACTTAAAAGGAAACTCTCTGGCTCACTGCTACATAGACAAGGTCAGAGTTACACCATGTACTTCTTTCTGCACCTGGCAGCTTTGCAGGACTGAGAGCCAAGGAACTAGCGCAGACAGCTCTAGCAGCAGCTATCCATACCGTGAACGTCTCTGCGCCAGGGTCGGAGTTAGAAGGCACCTCAAGCTGCAGTTTGACCCATCACGTGTGGCCTGAGTGCTGCCTTTGATTAACTATTCCATGCTGCTGCATACCATTTCTACTTCAAACAGAGATTTCTTCAAGAATGTGTACATATGTGGGAGTTGGAGTGTAGGAGAATGTACGCAGATTTGAAAACAGGATGACTTGACTTTACTTTTAATTCCAGCTCATCACAACTTGCCAGAAATCACTGCCCCTCAACAGCTGTTTCAGAGCGCAGACAGAAAGGACATGGGAATCTCAAGCCAGCCAATGCTGACAACGCTAACTGCCAGCGTGGTGGGCATGACCCTCCTTGGCAGCTGCAGTGGATGCTCAAAAATCTTGTGTATGGAAATAGAGGCTACTGAATTTTTCACTCAAAGATTAAATGAAAGAATTTCAGCTGAATTTGATTTGATTCCTCTTTGAGGAAGTTTTGAGGAAAAGCTAAGTAAGAACTTAAGGACTGTGCACAGATTCCTCACAGATTCGCAACTCAAACAGAGGCATGTTGACTGAATTGTGAGAGAAATACTCACCAAAGCTGTTCACTGTGTAAACAGAATTTTAGTCTCCAGTGCTGAGAAATCAGCCTTTCATTAGCATCGAATTCTCTACGCTGTTTTCTAGAAGGGAGAATAAAAGTTTGGGAATAATTTATTTGCAGTGAGCTCTGCTAGTGCAAGTGCTTCTCCATCAACCCTTCTTTTAAATGTTTCTATAATAGGATGCATGTACTCACACGTGTTAAGTTAAGGAGGTAATTTGCACCCACTTAGAACTCCATTTGGAGAGGTATAAAAATAGCCTGGTAACAGGAATTCGGCCCATCCCTTACAATGATTATTAGAAATATAACAAGAATAACTATTTTAGTTTCACTAATAACATGAAAATCAGGCAGAAGTACACCTTTGAACATTTTGTGACAATCTCTTTTGCTATTAGAGATACGAACTTGGTTCCCGCAAAGTTCTGTTCACTCTTTCATAGCACTCCTGTCCTCTCCAGCCAACCCTTCCAGAGGAACGGAATGATTCTGGAAGGAAGGAAAATCTCCCAAGTCTGTTCCAAGACATCTCAAGACTCAAGTTCACTGAACTGTCCATTTCAATTACGTGCTTGATGATAGAATCTGCATCTCTGCTATCATTATTTCACAAAGATACCAATACACATGCTGTAGTTTTCTTCTATAATTCATCTTGCTGTATACTGGCCCAGAAACACAGAATATTATGGATGTGGTAATACAGCACTCAAAAGAAAGAGAACCGAGTAACAGTCTTCAGCACAAATAGGTCATTTGAGTATGTCAATCCTAATCAGGTTACTGGATCACACAAACAGTACTGATGCCTGTCACTTCTCTATTGCTTCCAAATAATGCCCCAGAATTTTGATTTCCTGAATCATCTAGTTTCTATTTAGGGAAAAATTACTTTACCTATAGTACAGTTGTTTTGTGAAGTGTCCGCTAGCCATGTTTATTTTCATTATAGGCTGGTGGATATTTTGGCTATAATTTTACACATCTGAAATTTGGTAATATATACTTCATGTACAAAAGGAATCATAGAATAGAATAGGATCATAGAATAGAATAGAATCGAATCACAGAATCACTAAGATGGAAAGGACCTCTGAGATCATCAAATCCAACCGTCAACCTCACACCACCATGCCTACTAGGAGCTAAAGCCTGTCCTGTGATCTGTAGTATCCTCTGGAGGAAACAGTTATCATGGACTTTCAGCATTTCAGCTCTTTGTAAACTTTCAGCTAAACTCCTTTTTTCGTACAATGTTCCAGCTCCAGTGTAACACCTCAGCCCATTACATTTTCCAAATTTAATAGTAAGGCTTCTTCCCTGCTTCATATTTTTTTGTGAGAAAATATGCAAGGATTTCCTAAACATTAAACATTTAACCATAGAATTAGAACCTTTGTTGCGCTATACAGAAGCTGTTCAATATTTGCATTTTTTTACTAAAAGCTTTTTCTGGAGAAAGCTAGAAAAAAAATTTGTATTATGTTAAAACCCCAATCAAGCACTAATTTTTCATTTTTTTCTTTTTCCCAAAGATTTTGCAGAATGCTATGCAGACAAATATCTTTGCAAAATTGAACCAGCAATGTCTGCTTGTGGCTGCTGACGAGAGCATCATGACATTTTGCATGTACACGTATTTATGATACAAACGCTGAAAAAACAGACAACTTCATTAAAATCTTGTAAATGAACAAGTTCGAACTTTTCATAAAAAAATGCCAGGGGGACAACAGATCTTTTCTCTGGGGATTCCTCCACAGCCCTTTTGCAATACTCTGGAACAACATTAGAATATTTTGGCAGTGGGAATGTTGCTCCCTCTGTAAAATTCACTCCAAAATTTCTGTAACAGCTAATTGTGGAAGGTAAGCACAGAATACTACTT
This sequence comes from Psophia crepitans, assembly GCA_013399095.1. NCBI lineage: Eukaryota > Metazoa > Chordata > Aves > Gruiformes > Psophiidae > Psophia > Psophia crepitans. Next base: position 443,195 of record VWZZ01003431.1, on the reverse strand, counting down.
GAAATTGTCTGAATAGATCCAAGTGAGCAGGAAAATGAAAGGGTTTAAAGCCAAACCATTTGGATCATCCCTTGCTGCAGCTATACTTGTCACAGTCCACATGGCAGCTACAACTTAAATTTCTTTCAGCTTGATTTGATCCTTGTGTGACAATCTATCAAATTCAACAGTCAGTACCATAACTGTACCATAACTTCCCCTAAAACTCATGGAAATCCCACTGCCTTAAATTCTTTTAAAAGAAACTACATGAAATTAAAACTTTCCGCAATTTTTATTTTCAGTAAGAGTGTAACACCTCCCTAAGCGAATGTGCGTACTAGGGAATTACACTCATACCAGCTAAGTTATAGCACTGTAGTTTTACTCACATCTTTTGCCATGTCCTGAAATTTCCTTTTTTGCTCTCCTCATGAATCACTTCTTTCAGACATGCCTGTATATTTTGACGTTCCTCTGAAAGAGGGCCTCTCTTCAGTTTCAGGGTGCATCTGTAAAATAGTTAATAAATAATTCTGTAAATAGTGATTACTGTACTTCAGTGATAGGTAATTTGCTTCTCTCCACCAAACCTTCTGTACTTCAGGAGTGCCATAAACGTATCCTACAAGAACAAGAAGTCAGCAAAGAAAACCCATCAGGAGAAAGGAATATCAGAATTAGGTGATTGCATGTTGGTTGCTGTTTGTCTAGAAAGCAGAAATGCAGAATATCCTCTACATAAAGCAGCGCTTAAACACATAATAATGCAAGTGCAAGGTCTCACAGGAATCCATCACTGAGTAAGTCAAGACCTCAAATAAAAGATTTAAGCAGCATCTGCACTGCGGAACAACGCAGAGCGTGGTTAATCACAATCCTGGGCTAACTGGCATGGCACTTATATCACAGCCAAGACCCTTGAGCCCACTGCGTTGTTTGCTGAATCTGCTGTGCCTGGCAGCCCAGTAATCCTCTGGTGAAGGAGCATTCATTCACAAGTGATGCTTTTGACTGTTGCTGGTGGGCACTCACAAGGAACACAGTTTACCTTCCCTGTTTTGTGAGTTAAAATGTGCTGTCATGCAGAGGATTGGTTTCGTGATTTTACCAGAGTCTCATTTTAAAAAGTGGGTAAACGTTCACAGAGAGGCCACACAACTTCCAATCCTGTCACCAGTACCTACGCTAGCTCAGTCACACCCACACCTCACCAAGTCACAGTACAGCTACCCTGGCTCATATGCAGACGCACAAGACAAGGCAAAATAAGAAAACTTCTCTCTCAGCACTCCTCTTCAAGACCCTCCATTCCAAAGATCCATAGATTCGGTCTGGGGCAGCTTACATATCCTGGGAGAAGACTGAACTTCCTCCTGGGAAGATCTACTAGCTCAGCTGGTTCCTTGTGGAAAGCATTTGAACCTCCCCACGCTTAACTATTCAAGGCATCCAAAGTAATTTCCTTTGTTTACAATGAACAGATCTTTATTACGTCTCAGCAAAGGGCTGCTGGTGTTTGCCCGGAAGGTTGCCCCTACAGCATACTTCATCCCTGGCACCTCTGGCAGGCCTAACAGGGCACATCCCAAAGAGGTGAGCACAGGGCAGCCAGTCACCCCTCCCGGTGGGAAATATACAGTGCTGTGAAGCACTGAACATCTTAAAGGAATATGATGTTACCTGAGCTCAAATTCATGGGAGGCAGCACAGGTTTCTCCTATGTACTTTCTTCAGGTTCAGGCTGTCAGTCGTGATACAATAGCATTGCTTCAAATTAATCACCACCTTTCTTATTAACTGCTTCTTTTGGGGGTTTCACCAACACCATCCCTTTTCCTGTTGTTCCATTCTCACTCCTCCTAGGATTTCTTGCTTCACGTGTTTACATCTGACATTACACTCTGAAATTTCAGTGAGTGATCCATCACAAGCAAGCCTTCGTGGGGAAAAGCAAAAAAAAAAAAGTTTTGCTTCAAATCTAAAACTACCCAGTACACAGTGGACATGCATACCTCTCTCCTGGCCCTAAAACTAGAAGCAAATCCATTCGTGTTAGCGGACCCTGCTAAATGTAAAATAAAGGTAGTAAGGAAATCAAATCCAATTTTAGCCCAAGGAAAACAAATCTAAATTAAGAATTTAAATTCTTGAAAAGTATATGGGACAGTGTTGCAATACATGAGCACTGCTACAATGTTTGATTTATAAAAAAGAAAACATTATTTTATCAAAATCTGTTCCGCATAATAAGAAATATGTGAGATAACTCTAGATGATCCTTGAGGTCTCTTCCAACCTTAATGATTCTATGATTCTATAACTAAGGCCCACCAAAACAATTTATTCTCTTAAAATACCCCATTGCAGTGATATAATCCAGTGGTAATACAGTCTTTTATTGCAGGATACAAAAAATATTCTTAACATTTTTTTACTTTTATTTTCACTTTGTTCAGGGGGACATCAAATGCACCAGCTTTGTCAGCCACAACTGAATAAAATGGAAGTTGGAAGCACTAAGCACATCAACACTAATTTTCTTGGCAATGGCAGAGCAGCAAATGTCATGTCTGGATTTCTCTAAGTATGTCATCGTAATTTATATACCGTTTATTGTCATCTGACTGCCACGAGATCATACTCCAGAATCTAGTTCTGTGTTGTATGCTGTGCAGTATTTTAATCTACATAAAACTGTGGTTTAATAAACACACTTCTGTAATAGATTGTATCTGTGCCTTGCAGAGCAAGATCCCTTTTCCGCTGTGAAGGGGGAACCTCCCAAAGCAGACTGCCAGGGAACAGTATAATCTGAAAGAATTCCACCACATATTAGCAGACGATCAAAAAAGGAAGCCTGCCCAGATTTACCGTTGCTTTCTGCTTATGCAGGTATAGATGTAAAACCTGGAGATGGCATTTGAGGAAAATCTAAAGTACTATCAAAGCAAAAATCCCAATTCTTATTGTCGTGCAACATCGATTAGGTTTTGATAGAGATCTAATGCTTTTTAACACGAATGATTCTCTTTCAGCAAATCTAAAACTCCCAATATTTTTAAACCAAATGTTTCTAACTGGGTTGCTGTATTAGAGGAGCAAGAAGAATGCTCTGCCATTAGACTGTAATACACTTCAGAGGCTGTTTTTGGGTGGAGGAATGCAAAGATGCATATCATTTCATTCACTCTGAGCTTTAGATGCAAATTCAGCTAAAAGCTTACAGCTATATTCAGTCAGTTACTCAGTCTAAAAACCACATCACTCCTGCAAAAGCATCTCAGTTTGGTTGCACAGTGATACTGCTATATAAAACCTTTCATTGGAGCCCACTTAAGGTTCAGCTCAAGAACAGAAAAGATTTATGAAGTTCCACAAAAATTTTATCAAGTGTGAGCTGAACACTGAGTTTTTGATAAAGTCTGGAATGCAGTCAGTGGAATATGACTTCCAAGTCCTGCTGCGTACACTTTGGAAAGTCTGCGCTATTATTCCACAGGATTTAGAAAGTCAGACACTACTCAGACCTCCAGGATTTAAATACATTAACAGAATTTCTGAGAAAGCTTTTACAGAGCTCTCTATATTGCAATTAGCTATTTCCATTAGTCTCTCATTTCTATAGAAGTCAAGCACATCCAGTTAAAAATAATAAAGAGTGAACATGGAAACCATCATTAAAGTATTATCATTTTTAGTAATGGTGCAATAAGAATTCTTTCACATTCAATTCTTACTGGTTTGTGGAGAAAATCTAACACTAAGCAGGGCCCAGCTTTGGGCCCTGAACTCCCAACACAGATGAAGTTTGGATGTGAATTGATTGGCCAAATGACTGAAATGCACAGAGTAATTAAGGACATTTTGTATTAGCCTCTCTATAACAGAAAATTTCCCTTCCACATTTGTAACTCACCCTAATGTTCTACCCAGGGAACTCACGGCACCTGTTCCTTTTTAAGAGCTAAAAGCTAAAACCTTATAAAAATAATTTTACCATAGAATTATTAAGGTTGGAAAAGACCTCCAAGAACATCAGGTCCAACTGTCAACCCGACCCCTCCCATGGCTACTAACCCATGTCCCACGGTGCCACAGCTACACACTGTTTGAACCCCTCCAGGGATGGGGACTCTCTCCTCCCTGGGCAGCCTGTCCCAAGGCCTGGCCACTATGAAGACATGTTTCCTAATATCCAATTTAAACCTCCCCT
>VWZZ01003431.1:402686-438685 GCA_013399095.1 Psophia crepitans | reverse complement strand
TTGAGGTCTCTTCCAACCTTAATGATTCTATTCTATTCTACTTGGAAGAACTGAAAGCTAGTTTCATACCTCCAGAGAGAAGAGGTAAGAAAACATCATGATGGAAGTGAGGGACAGGACAAAGAATGTTCCTCCCACATCTGTTGATCCTGTCCTCAAATGCAGCGGTGAAGTTAATGGCATTGTGCTGACAAATCAAACAGAAACCTATTTTCTCTCCCCATTCTACTGAAGTAGTCAAATGTTGTAAAATATCAAGAATGACTGAAAGTGTCTTTTCTGGTCACTGTGTCTGGGTGCTAACTACGAGACTCAAAAATGTTTTGCAGGAAAACAGAGATGGGACTGTCATACATTCTGATTTCTATGCAAGTTTATTTTGCAAATTTTTTTTTCCTCAGAAAAATTCAGATTCTGATGTTTTACCTTTTTTTACTACTGATTTCAGCAGAAGAGGGCTAGTGATAGCCCAAAGTGAGGTTTTTTAAAAAGGGGGGGAAAAGAAAAGAAAGCATTGAATTAACTTTAAGAACAACAAAAATCTGATGCTGAGCAATCTCCTTCAGCTTTCAGAAAAGGGTCTGCAATAGGTACAGACATCCATGAGGACGAACATGTCACTGGTGATAGACGTGCAGCAGAGGGAAGCTGCAAACCTGTTATTTAATGGCAGTGAAGGGGAATATTTCACTCACAAGGGCTCAAGTTCTCTATTTATAGTTCAAATAAAGTAGAAGCAAGCAGAATGTGATGCCTCCTGAACTGCCTGCCAATGACATCAACAATGACCCAAAACGGCTGGGTAGATTGTCAGGCAGTCCACGGTTTAATTTTTCTCCGTCAGACCCTAAACAGACTCACAGAGTATTTCTTGGTGCCTGAACCAAACCAGAAGTGCAACAAACTGTTGGTGAAAATAGAAAAGCCCACAGCACTCAAAGTCAAACCTTTTGAGGTAGGTCTTACACAGCAGCTGACCAAGGGCAAACACACTGCTTTCTATTACCCACAAAATCTCCCATTCTCTCTTAAGCTGAACACCTCATACCTTTTCCTGTACAGAAAAAGATCCAAATGAAGAAACTAAGGAAAATTATATTCTAAGATAATTGTGCTCACCTCTACGATGTTTTTTAAGTGTAGTATGATGCAGCTAACCACTTCTGCCCTTTGAAAATGGCCAAGAACTATAAGCTGCAAAAATTGCCTTACAAATTCTTTCCTTTCTAGGTGTAAGATTTTTTAGTAAAATTATCCATAAAACCCACAGTATAACGTTGCTGTTTGTCAAATTTCAAGTATGTATGAAGAAAATTCTTAACTGCCCAGTTCATGCAAGTGCACATATTCCCTTTAAGTCCTTGGGTATAAAAATAATTTTGCTTTACCGGTATATGAAACATTTATTTAAGCATTTTAAAATAGACTCTGGTGGTAAGAAAATTATGGTCTTTGCCTCACTTTATTTTCAGGAGTTTGTAAGAGCTTTTCTGCAACACAAAAGAGCTGAAACCCAGCCCCTTCATAAGCAGAGTCTGTAATATGTGTAATTACCAGAGGATCAGGAACCAACTTGGACACTTCATCCACACTGCCCTTATCAAAGGGCTGACTCACAGTGGCCTGAAACTCTGTTTCTAGTCTTTAACAGAGTACAGAGCAGATGCAAAAAAAACACCCCACAAATAAACAAGACAACAAACAATAGAATCACAAGGCATGCACAGATGCTATAAGTACTTTCCGCACTGAGCAGTAGCTCTGTACAGGTAGCAGCATTTGCAAGACTCAGCCCAAACCTATACGCCCAGCGCAAAGGACACAAGCATGCAAAGGCCTCCGACTGTCAGCGTGCCGTTGCTTTGTAAGACACCTTCTGAGACAACGTGTGTGCCACATCGTGCATTATGCAACAGAAAATGAAACATTCAAAGGTTCCTTTTCTAGACTGGCTGTGTCTCTTCATTCATGTAGCAGCAATGATCTCCCAGGATCCTCTCAGAAAAGTAAATGGGTTAAACTGATGAAGTATTTTTAATGTGTGCTGACAAAAGTCCAGAATGAATGTACAGTTACATTAGTTAAATTGGGGACTACTGTGCTCATCCCCAGCAGAAATGCCTTCCTCTTTTATTATTTAAAGCTTCTGGGTTTTTAACCTTTTATTATGTAGCAAGAAGCAGTACATCAAATGCTAATTCACTGGGAAAACAATTCTGCATTTTCTGCAAAATTGCACTGGAGAAGCCATGGAAAATGTATTTGTTTAATTTTCACGCTTCCTTTACACTTAATTTGTACACAATCTTTTTTTCCTTTCTTTCCCTACTTTCATTGTAGGGTGCAGGGACAGAGGAAAGGAAAAGTAACTTTTTGTCCTCCTAATTACTGAAAGCACTAGAGGAGGACCCTGACTAAGGATGCAGCCTAAGACATCGAAGTCACAACCTGTTTATGGCTCTTTCTGCCCAGCTATAAACTCGAGCTAAAAGCCATCTCGCAGGTAACCATGTGCTGCATGGAGGATGAGCAGTATTAGGAACCTGGCACTCTGCTGTGGTATTTCCCGATGTCCTGACAACGCCTCTGCCTCGCCTGATGATAACACAAGATTTCTGAACTCGCGTTGCATACGCGGCCCTCAGAGATGAGGCTGTCCTACCCGGATCGGTTAGCAGCAAAGGGAGAGCTTCCAGTGATCCACAGGAGCGACCAAGAACTAGTTTCCTCCCTGTGTTTCTCTGAGCTATAGACAGAAAGCAACACTGGTTTTGTTGCCTCCTACTAATAAAAATGATGACACGCTTCCAACATTTTAGTTGCATTTGTCTTATGTCAGAGTTTATGAAATTTTGACATTTCTTGCCAGGCTGTGCCCTCTCAGTCTCACCAAGGGCAGTGCAACTCCACAGAACAGCTGAGCAAGGTATGTGGGGCACTCTGCCTATGGCAACGTGACCAGTGGCTTCAAGGCAAGCTGGGCTGTCATCCTCTTAGTTTATGTCAAACTTTTAGTTTATGCTAAACTAGGTTGGACTAGTTCAGCTGTGTTGCAGTAACCTTTCATTTAAATCAGTCAGTTCTGAGTTTATTTTTAACTAAAGATCACTGACACAGTAAAGTGTGAATCCTATCCAGGGTGTCAGAATATTCTGACATGAGCCTATTCACAGGGCCTTTCACTTCAGTATGCAATTGTCAGTACATGCAAGCAGATACTGTTAGAGGCGGCTTTGCTCTTGAAACACCACTTTCTAATGACTGAAGTCATGGCAGTGCAGATAACAGTGTCTCCAGTAAAGCAGTGAGGTTTTTAAAGAAAAATCTTTGTTTCTTTGTTAAAGAAATCAATACTAACTTGAAAAGCAGTTTGGACACAGTATTCATTTATGTCAATGATAAAAATCAGTGGTACCATTTTCAATCCCTGTGTTTTTAGTCCCCACAGGGACAAGCAAAGAAGTACAACCTAGAAGAAAACCCCAGACTGTGATCCTCCTCAGGATAAATTGCCTATCTCCACCTAAGAGTACGAGGTTACATGGATTTTGCATCTGGCACACGAAGATAACAAAGTAATGCTTTACCAGTGGCGCTGAGGAACTGAAGTGTTTTGTTAAGGTCAAAAGATGTTAAAAGGATCATAATTTAATATTTTCAGACACCTAAGGAACCCCCATTCCTTTTCAAAAACTTCTCCAAATGACATTTCACATCCCACTGTCATGTAGTGCTTTGACTACATTCTTCTTTCTACAGATCTGTCTGCCTATTTGCCTTCACTACAAACTGTATTTCCAATGAATTGGGAGGCCACTGTGTTGTAACTTAGTCTGCCAACAGCATTTCATTTGTGGTGTGAAGGGATTTTGAGTTTGACCACAGAACCTGGGCACGAGGAGGAATTCCATTTTGGTGACCTCAGCGGTTTTAAATTGTGACACCAAACCCTGCCCAAAAACTCATACATAGACACAGTGTCATCATTATGGAAAAAGAAATGTAGGAAAAAAGTCATGTGTTCTAGAAGCACTGCCAAAATAAGATGAAGCATCTTCCTACGATCATGCTGATTTCCTGAGGAGGAGGAAGAGGCAGAGAAACAGAACCCAAATAGGCCTGACACCCCCGTTCATACACCACACACAGCATGGTTCTTATCAATGATAGTACCAATTATAACAATATCTTCTCACAGAGTTTGTCGAACGTAACTTAGAGTCTTCTTCCTCTGCAGCAGATGATGGGCCTGACCAGTTCATTAGGACAACTACACAGGCAAGCCTCTTTTGGCTTCCCCAACTCATCAATACTCATCTGGTACGATGTGCTGTCTCCTTCTCCTCTAGTCCATCTTTCAGTCTTTGCTCAAGACCAGCATGTCTCAGACATCTTACTCTAATGAGGTGATCTCAGCTGACTTGTCCAAAGACAACACTAATCAGACTCAGTTTGTCTCCTGGCAAGCTGCTCTGAAAGCATTTCTCTTGCTAAGACTGACACCAACACAGTCTAACAACTCTTCTGCCCAGGAAGGTGACATTATTCCAGCTCTTCCTCCCCTCAAAGAGAATGGTGAAGAATAGGCTGGGCTAAAGGCATTAGACTGTGACTGAAAAGTTCAGAAGTGTTTGAATTCCCACACTGCAAAACTTTGCCCAAATGGTCTCCTTTGAACTTCAGATCCCTTTACTGCATAACATAGAGATTTCTACTTTGGGGTCATGATTAACATAAAATCATAAAGAAATGACAACTTTAGATATTATTGCCCATCTCTATTTATGAGCCTCAATAGTTAAGAAGAAAGGATCTCTATCAGTGTTCCTGCCTGTAGCCTCCACAACCCCAAACTTTCAAGCAGAAACATCCTAAAACAAAGTTCCTGTCATCACTTTTACCCAACTTGTTCCATCAGTTTGGCTTGGTTTTGTTTCCATCACTGATCAGTACTCTTTGAATTCCCATTCAGAGTAGTCCACCTTCCCAGCTCCTCACTAAGCTGCAAAACGGGAGAGAGAGATTAAAAGTAAAAAGTGGGAATCTGTTTTCACACTTTCACCAGGAATTGAGTGTTTAGGCACATAATGGAACGTTTTTGTCTGTACAAAGACAACATACTGGTCATGATCTTAGAACGATAAATTGGCACCGCCACTGCCCATGCATCTGGGTATGCACTCACTGGAATGGCAACTGGGGCACATCCCCAGTGGGGCTGGGGGGGCGGGTATGGGGGTGCGTGTACACACACAGATATGTATGCATGTGAGAAAGAACCTGAGAGTGAGTGCAAAGCTTTTCCCAACACAGCCCAGCCCTTCCTTAGTCCACTAAGCTTCACTAAGTGTCACAAAGTTTGGTGCTCCTTTTCCCCACAAATCTCTCCAGACAGTCTCTGAATTTATTTTCCTTTTTCTACCCAGCTTCACTTAGAACACTGTCAGCATCCCTTCACCATCCAGTCACTAGTCAGATTTTCTTCTTCTCCAAGTTCTTTAATTCCTCTGTCTCACAAGGACAGAGACTGCAGAGCCTTGCTTTTCAACCTCTGCAGAGGATGGCTGGCCGAGTCCTGTGTTCCTTCACACACACACATACTCTCTTACATCAGGGGGGAAAAAAAAAAAAAAGGGGGAAAAAAGTCAGTAGACAGCTAAAACTCATACTGGGAACTGAATGATGCAGTACCATAAAGCTGATAGTTCTCCTTCTGAAGTACAAAACCAATGCAAACTACAGCTCTAACAGTACCAGAACACGTGGCATCGTGATTCAAACAACAATTGTTACACTCAACTTTGAAGAAACTTCTCAGTTTCTGAATTTGAACAGTCGCTCTGTTGACCCTTCAGAGTTGTGGAGCCCGTAAGGTCTCTTTTTCTAGAGATCAGGTCTCTTATGGTACCCAAATTACTTTGGATGTCAACAGGATGCTTCACTAGGCAAGGGAAGACTACACAAACCCACACTGTCCTTAACATCAAACTGTCCACTCCTGAACTCTTTCTACAGGGAATTTCCTCCAGCTCACTGAGGGCAGAATTCAGGGCTGACTGGTTTTGATCAGATGGTGACTGCGACACCGGGCTTTTGTATCCAGCTCGTGAGCAACCTGTGAACACACACCCAGGACTCACTCCCACTCGGGCCTGCTTGGCATGCTAGCTAAACTGCACACGGCCTCCTCTTTCAGTCAATTCTAAAATAATCAGCTATAATTTCCAGTGAAGAACAGCAGTTTGGGTACATTTTAGGGAGATACAAATCCTTATACCAACTGGGCTCAAAATTATTTGCTGGAAACTGGACCAGTGCCCTGTCTTCTGAAGCTAACTTCCCAAGATTTTCCCGGGATTGCCAGCAAGCAAAGGATTTTGGGATGTTCCCAGTGTCTTTAACCAAACAGGCAAATGGCTTAAGAAACAAACTGGCACTCACAAATAGAGTAGGGAGATGGCTGATCCTGAGGGAAATTTTTCTGCTTTTCATCATATATTTGATTGTGTTCTTATTCTCCACCACCAGTGATGATAACTAAGACTTCACTGTGCCAAGAAGTGGGATTTTATTGCCTTTATTTGATTCTTTTTAGAAGCAGAAGTGGCAGGTTAGAAAACAACAGCATGTAAGAAAGCAGAGAACCCCACTGTGTGAGTTTCATGCTCCAGATGAGAGCACAGCCCTTGTTCCTAACACAGGAATGTGAACAGTGAAAGCACAACTAGAACAGTTACGTTTCTAGAAGCTGTCTGCCCAGCAATACTCCCTCCACTTGTCTTCCTGGGGCATCAGCAGAAATTGGTCAACCAGCTGGCAAGGAGAATCAAACTGTAAAAAGATTTGTTGACACTTACCTTGTGTCAAGCATCATTTGTGTCACTGATTCTTTTCCATTTAAAGATGAAATGCAAAAGTACAAGAGATTTGACTTTTTCCAAAGTTAAAAAAAAAAATTTAAAAAAAATAGACCTTTCTGACCCTTGAGAAAGACTTTTCCCTTTCATGGTAACACAAAAGCTAAGATCACTACTACTAGGTTAGGCAGTGGTATCTCAGACAAGACTACACAATCTTTTTCCCTGAGGCTGAAGACTGTCCCAGAATTTGTGGCAGGTCAATGCTGAACACTGTCCAAAAGCTGCAATAAAGATATATTGTATTGGGCCTTTTGTTATACTTTCTCTCCCCTGTCCAGCTGAGAAAGGGGAGTGACAGAGTGGCTTTGGCGGGTACCTGGCCCCCAGCCAGGGTCAACCCACCACATATGTCTTTATTAATAGACACATACTGCATGCTTGCAGTGACTGACGGCAAATCGAAGAGTTGGATGGCTGCTGAAGTGAAAAGACACGAGGAGGTGGGATAGCTGTACTGTATTTATCAGCAGTCCTATTTAGAATTTATTGTTTCTGTTCAAGCTGATGTTATATTCACTGCTTCCTTAATATATTCTTTGCTTGTTTCAAAACAGACCTATGTTTGCAAAGCCAGAAGTGTTTCCTTCTAAGAGAACCCATTTCCTGTATTGCTGAATTGAAGCTCAGGTTAGTATGTATTTTTAGGTTAAAAAACCCCATTCCTAGATACCAAGCTAGGCCATGACTGCTGCTGAAAACACCTGGAAGTGCTAGGTTCCCATTAGAAATACACTGGGAATTAGTCCTGTATCGCTTTTTTCCCTGTCCACAGCACTTCACTGTTCTTCCTAGATGAAGTTTGGCAGAGAGGGAAGAAGCAGTGCAATATTGCTAAGCTTGTTTTACTGCAAAATATGGCCCATCTATACATATCAAACCACAAAGATACAGATGTAATTCTGATCAGAAGGCAGAAACTCTAGGCAGAAATTTCCTGGTGAAAGGATGCATCAGTCCTGCATTACAAACAGCCTGGACATAAACAGGTTTTACTGTTATTGCTTTAGATAAAATCCTTCTCCCCTTACAAGGGTTTATATCATTTCACACTTACAGGAAAAAATCCCAGAAGTTTTTCAAATGGGATTCAGCCACAGCTGCTCTATCATAAATCTAGAAAATTAAAATGTGCAGTGAGACAGTTTGGCTAAACAACATCTTAATTTCCTTCACGTGAACCAGCTTGCATAAACATTAACAACAGCAGGGTTGAGGAACTTTTTCAGAATATGTAAATGGATAGAAGGAGACAGCAAAGGCAAGAGGAAATGTAGCAATAAAGGAGGCTAAAAGAGGAAGGCTGTGGGAATACACAGGGGAGTCAATAATGAGAATTAACAGACAAACAAATTCTCTGGAGCCAGAAAGTACAGGAGGGAGGGAGGGCACGCGTACATTCCCCTCAGCCAGATAAAGCAAGATCACCAGTTCACAATAATGAGAAAAACCCACAGGAGCCACTGAAGGTAACAATGGAAGTGGGACAGCAGAGAGGTGCACAACCTGGCACCATCTGTGTAACTGGGAGAGGAACTGAAATTTTACAATCCGAGAAAAAAGTTGTAGTGATTACCTTGCCGTCTTCCCACATCAGTTACTACACTACTGAAACACACTTCTCTCTAAGGGCCACTCCTGAATCCTGACTGAGTTCTTCACTTCTGACTGTACAGTTTCTCTGTAAGATACATGTACGCATCGTGCCAGCCAGTAGTGGACACCAGGTGTAAGTGACTTTTCAATGTATTGCAGATTTTACCAGGCACACCAATGTACTTTCTACGAATGACAGAGTCATTAAGACTAAAACCAAATGCAACATACACTCACATGGCACACAAACTATTTCCTACTCTTGTACAACTAGCTAAACTGGCAACTGGCCATTCCTAATAACAATATCTAATACAACAACAACAAAATGCACCAAGAATCCTACAGGTCTTACCTCTCATTTGATTAATCAGAGGCACATAATGAAGATACTGTGGTTCGTTACAGGAAAAAACCCTGTTATTCCTGATGAAAAACATGTTTTCTCCTGATACCAGGAATCAGATAGCAAATAAAAGATGAACTGTCAAAGGAAACTGGCAAGAGCTTTCCTTCCTCCAGCTAATGTGGATATTAGGTTGGCATTGGCAATAAAATCCAGTCATCAAAGCAACCAGATTCAGGCAAGGAATAAATATAAGTAATTGCAAAGCTTGGAAAACTTCAGTGATGACCTTCCCCACCTACCAGTGACATGGAGACCAGTGCAGAAGGTGTCAGGTACTGTTCTAATTCCAGTGAGGTAGGCACCACTCTCTCCACCTACGTGAGATGCAAACACAGTCCAGGAAGGGAAATCCTTTAGCTTTACAGCCCAATTTCCAGTGGCATCAATCACACACAACTACTTCTAATTAATGAGTGCCCCTTCAAAAATCAGATTCAAATTCCATATTAAGAGTTGTTTAATAATCAACACAGACTGGATCTTTTCTCTCCACGGTTTTGCCCCACAGAAGTATTGTTTCCTGAAGAACAGTATTATCGGGACACACAGCCAACACACGTCTTTATGCATCCATTGTTGCAGTGTGTTACACAGGTATGCCCATGTTTCAGGTTGCTTAGTTGTAACGTGGCCCCACAAAGCACAGCCCTACAGAGCTGGAAGGGAAGAGCACTACTCTCTGCAGAACCTTACTTATAACAGCAAGGGTTGTCATTGTAATCTCCTGACCAAACAGCAAGATTGAGACTATTTCACAGCTACCCAAATCAGAAGGCACTGGGACTCAGAGCTCTCCAGCTGCAGCGATGCTTTGAAGGGACAGTTTCTTGGAGCCTCTGAAGAGTCAGTTTTATTTTAGCAATCTGCATAAAACTCTTCCCTGTCAGATCAAACAGACTGATTATATCAGCTTGTGTAGGTATAATTTCAGGATTGTTCCTGTCCTTGATTTTAAATCTGACAGTGATATTCAAGTGCATGTACCTGGAAGCTCAGAAGTCAGTTGTGCACGTTTTCCTTCTTCATATTGTCTCAAAAGCTTGGGAACTGGATGTCTCTCTCCAAGGGTGCCAGCTGAAACACAATCCACATGCCGGCATCATTTTATAGGCCCCTATCTTTCTGTAGCTATTTCAGAAAATTGCCTGCCAAGTTCAACTTTCAGGATATAACTAGGAATGAACACACGCTTTGATGATATGCGCTGCTTTCCATGATGCAGTACTCAGACAACACTCACCGCCTGACAACGGCACAACAGTGCAGCATCTGCATTAAATTATGAATTCCATGGCCCACACGAGCCACCTTTGTCTGCCAACACTGAAAAACACTGCTCCACTGTGAACAACACGGGTGATTAAATACTAACCCTCTGTATGGTTGGTTTGGCCACATCATTACTTCTCAGTGGCATATGCTATCAGGAAAAATCTGATACGTAGGTTTACACCACCCGCTTTCTTCTCAAACCTCCTGCTATTCTGCAGCCAAGTCCCACCAGCCATTTCCATGCTGGTCAAGGGCAGCAGGAAAAGGCCAAAGTGAGGATGCCTTAAGTATGAGCTATGATTCACCTGACGGCTGCGTAGAAAGAAGTCTAAACTTGCTGAATTCTGTTACGAAGAATGCTGCAGTTTAGCTTGGCAAAGTGCATTGGACAACAGTAACTACAATAGTAATAACAACAATAAACAAAGTTGACAGCGAAGGGGAATGGCCTAGCTTCAGTCTCGTAATTATAGTGTAGGACACCGCCAGAGATAACATGAGCCCAGGCCAGATCTGTGTCTCTGGCTTTCCTTTTCCCCCAGGTAAGTATCACTCAGATGCGTCTGCAGCTTCTGTTCTATTTTTCTCACATAGCTCTTTCAGATTCTTCTTACATGCCCAATACATTACCATTCAGTCTGCAATACCAGCTAAAAAATACCAGGATCTGTCCTGCCATTCATAGCTATATTCTCTGAACTCAGTCCAAAACAGCGTATCAATTCTAATGCTCCCATTTCTACATTCGCAAATTTACCTACCTCAGACTTGAACAGTGTCTATTTTATTAGCTTTTCTGGCCACACTTTGAGATATGAGTTAGGACAGACTATGTTTGTATTTTAAGAAAAGCCAAGAAACCACAAACACCTATGCTAGTTCAGAGATTGTCTGCCCTCCGAACACCACAGTGAAAATCCCTGCAACCACTCTGTACACTAGAAATGTTTGGTCACATTCTCAGATAAAATGGTGACAGGAACAGTATCACTGTTTCCATGCATCTCATCTGCCCTTGCTGCAGTTTTCTCCCCCTATTTTCATTCAGAAGAGGCCCAAGACATTCTGGTGGGATTTGTTGGCAGCTTGAGTTCAGTCTGGCTGCAAAGGCACTACAGACTTGTGGAACCAAGTCTCTACTGCACCTTTGGGCTTTATTACAGTCCCAGAACATAAATACCATCTAATTCCTGCCTTTCCCACTGTCTCTACTATTACCCCACAGCAAACATGAGCTGCAGAGAGTCAAAATGATCTGCAGGCATTCCTAAGAAAGCCTGTTTGAAGCTAAAACAAAATAAGACTCCCTCCTTTTAAAACAGAAGCACAAGGCCCCAAGCAAAAACATGCACACAATTAATTTGATTTGTGCATGGAAATGTGGTGAGCACATGAAAAATTCAGCTTATTTCTATGCAGGCTTGGGCTTCTGATTTTATGGAAATCCACCCCAATATATTAAAATCTACTTTTCCTTTGAAAAACAAAAAACCACCATCAACTAAATTGCACAAATTGAATAAATATGACTGTCTCATACTAGCTGAAAAAATTAGTTACCTATTTTTTTAAAAATCGAGCACTGTGGTGTTCATATCCATTTTATTAATATAACTGTCTTTGCATAGAAAAAAGAAAAAAGACAATGGAAGAATTTTATGTTGAGGTACAAATTAATCACTAAGTAATGAGCAAAAGTTAATAATCTAAACAGGGTTCTGCCTTCAGACTAAAATGAGTATGAATAGCGATCCATATTCAGTGAGAAAATATCACTTCTGGGCTGAATTCAATCCAAAAGACCTATTAGCAGTTTGGCTTTTTAAATGAACAAACTAAATTTTCTGATATAGCAGGATTTCTAATAATGAGCATCTAGGAAAGCCTTTTTCCTCAGGGCTCAGTCACTGGAACTTCCCACAGTTGTGCCGCAGGGCCTTACAGTGGGGAATACTGGTTCTATCAAACAAACAATTGCTCTTTCAAAAAGGAGTGATACAACTTTCCAAACTGGAGGACTGGGAGGACCGAACCAGACAGAATCCTGCAGCCAGCAGGATTTTTGAAGCATTTATCGCTCTTTGTGCTACCTTTTCTGATTCAAAAGAAGTTTTATTGCTGACCTTGATGAGAGCCAGGTTGTGGCGGTACCGAATATTTCCAGAACTACAAACCCTGAGGAGGTTCACTCACAGAACCCATCAGACCACCATTCATTTTATTTATGAAGCATTTATCCAAAAAAACACTTCTGTGAAAATGTTTCATCTAGATAACTGCTGCTGTTTCTACATTACACCTCATCCACCATTTGACTTTTAAATTTTCATACACAATAAGGTTTAAGAAAATAGCTGTTTCATTAATTCAGGCACTGGCATTCCAGAATGCAGCCTGCACCACGTATTTGCTGAAATGCTTCTAACACAGATGTGTATCATTGTGCAAGCAGACTGCAGGGATCAAGCCTTCATTCCTTCTGTGACGGTCTCCACTGAGACCACAGCACAAAGAACAAATGAATCCAAAGAGCATCAGAGTTAGTTCCTGACAAACAGTAATGTCAATGCGATTCAAATCAAAGACTAACGCTAAAGACAAATATATAAGTTAACACAGACTGAAATAGTAATAATGAGTAAAAGCAAGCTTCTTGGGGTTATGTAATATACCCAGTGAAATATATAAATTGTGATATAATATTGCTTCACTGAAATATAATTCTGTCAGCTGGAGACAATAAAAAGTTGTCAATGCTTTGTTAGAAGAATATGAAACCTGTCTATGGTGACAGTTCAGAGTAGGGACAAGTATACTTGCTTCTGTTAGTTGTGAACACATTCACCAAAGACAAAACATTGCTAAAATTATCCATCACGCGTTCGTTAGGACAGCTGTAAGGCAGCTTTCTGGCCGCAGCAGCTCAGAACAGGCCATGCAGCCACCGGTCTCATTCCATGCTGAACCATCTCCCAAGTCCCTCACAGGTCACGGGAGGACATGTACTGTTGTGCGGTCCACAGATGGACATCACTTACACACCCGTGTGTTCACGGTCAGGGTGAGGAACTTTGCCCCCCTCAGGACCAAAGCTGGATGCTAACCTAGCCACTGCACTGCTCAAGCAGTTTGATATTGACACAGGAACAAACAGGACATGCTACACCTTCTTCAGTGTTTTAATGGAGAAGCAACAGAACACTGATAGTTTCAAATATTAAAAGCGCAAAAATACCACAGTGAACCTGTATTTCAACGCAAACTTTCTTAAAATGCGGGCAGTGGGAAACAGTACAGGAACCCTTTTGGAACTGCAATACTCTGGGTGTTTGAAGCACTATTCTGGCTACTGTTTAGGGCAAAAGTATGTGTGCTGTACAAATTCAACTTCCTCTCTCATTTACGGAGCATCTAGCCCTCCTACTGCTCTGAGCTCCGCACTAGGCATGCGCTCCCAAAGCAGAGCTGCGCACTCACGGCCATACGCATTTTGAAGCGCCTATTGCTGCCTTTTTCGGAGCGGTTTTCTGAATGGTTAGCAACACTTCGACACCAGCTGCAGCTGTTCTGTCTGGTGCAAATGGAAGGAATAAGATTTCATTTATTGCTCAACAAAAGATGTCCTGTTGGGACTGTGTGTTTGGGGTCTGTGATACTCCTGCTGCCAAACACCTGCATTTATTCAGACACATGTGCAAAAGATCATATTTTGTGATTCATATTTACATTGCCAGATACCAACAACTGGGTAACTAGTGAAAATTTACCTGGCAACTCTGCTTCAACATTGCATTTTAGCATTCTTCACACACCGCACAGCACATGTCAACAACTGAATAACAAAAAGTACTCCATTTAGCTCAGTATTAGGGCAATTCTGCATTAGCACATATATTGCAGAATACATTGTGGGGAGATTCAGACACTTTATTCCATTTTGCTTTTTCTTTCATATTTTTCATGTCAGCTCTGACTTGCTTCCTTTTATATGACTAATGAGATTTGCCTCTTGGTCCTATTTGAGGTGGTGTATTTTATCCATTTATGATCTTAGATAACATAATCTATATAGGTATCTTATGACGTAAGACTTCATTGGACTTGTTCTGTTTAAACTGAAGCTATCTTATCAGCTGAAACACCAACAGACGCATTTCCAAAGAGCAGTGTTGCGCCCCACGCCTAGAAGAGTCACCAGGTATAATTACCTGTTTACTTATGGGCAAAGAAAAAAAAAAAATCAGCATTGCCTTCTCAAGGTGTTATATACGAACCATTTTCTTCAGTTACAGCAATAGAGATTAAGCACAGAAATGAATGTGTATCTGAAGCTATTCTTTCCTGTAGAACTGTCAGAACACCAGTTAGGCTGCAGGTCATCATGTCCTTCAGCTTTTGAAATTCCATGCCAGTGATACCAAACGTCTTTCCTCAGAGATGCACAGCTGGGGCAGAAAAACCAACGCAATGCGCAATCCTTCCCACCGTAGTGCAACCTGGGAGCCGCGGGTGTCAACTGTAGCGTGGTGGCCGACACAGGTGCATCAGTACAAGCCAGCTGTATTAAAACTGAGAACCTGAGAGTTTCTTCACAGCAAGAAGCCATGGCCAGGCTGGTACCACTGAGATCTTTTCAGAGCTACTCCAACTCAACCACTCTTTTTCTACAGCATGTGAAATTAGAGAATCACTCCAACAGTTCACTTGGCTGAAAATAAGAAACATTTGAAGAACCTTGGCAATTTCTGGATTAGCTTCACACTAATTAAACTCAGTTGATGTTCAAGGACAGAGAAGTCGTATTGCATCATTTCTGACATTTACACATTTCCTCTTGTTTTGTTCCTTGTGTGTAATAAATTACTTCCACATGTATTTAGAATTTAATGAATGTATCAGCGACTCTTTATTGTCCATTGTAGTTACTCTGCAGTGTAAAAAAAAAAACAACAAAACAATATAATTCTTATTTTCTTTCTTTGGAAGAGAGTAAAGAGAAGTTTACTCTGGGTACCAGCTCCTGCTTGGTCACTTGTTTTATTCAAGGGGTTTTCAGAGAGAACAACATAAGAATCAGTGCTCTGGCTGTGATTCATGGTAGAACGAATTTCTATGCATTCTTTAGAAATGTCCACTATGCTGGGCAAACTTTGGAGAAAGACACTAAAAAAACCAAGTACAGTTTAAGTCTATAATGCAGATAACTTTTTTGACCCCTCATAACCATGGTCAGTTTACCAAAAAAATCCTGAAAACTCACAGCTTTTATGTTAGTCTTTCTAAAGTAAAGTTTCCCATTACTCTTAATAAACTCCAATCTTTCTTTTAAAGTCTTTATGATTATGTTTTAATAACTTCTCATCAATGAATACAATGGATGCACTATGTTGAAAAACAAACAAACAAAGGTAAAAACCTCATTACCAGAAAACTCTTGAATTTTTGTTAACATTTCCTTCATTATTTTTGAATGTATTGCCTATAGAGGCCTGATCAAGCATCAGAAATTTACACCGGCCTACATGCAAAGGAAAAGGAATGCCAAAGTCAAAGGTGGTCTCTGAAGTCAGAATAATGTAAGAGATGAAGACAGAAAATAGGCACAAAGATAAAGAGGAAGGAAATTATAAATTCCATTGCTAGAGCACAGTTAGAAACCAAAACCAGTTTTCATCTAACGCTGCTTTTCCAACATTTACTTCATTGTTGGGGATAACCCTGCCAGATAAAAATGCATTCCAAATATTTTATTAATAGTCCAGTACTTTAATTATGAAGTAATCTTTCATAAAAGTTCAAGGACCAGATATTTCCTTTCCATCCTACATTTCCTAGGAATAGGGCCATGACCACTTATATTTCAGTGCAGAGGTTATTTTTTAAACAGCTGCTGAGGTTCTAAAGGCCAAGAGCACTCCTTTTTCACAGGCACACCACTTCTCTGGCATAGTCATATGCTACCGATGTTCACAGTTGTCTTACACATCTCCACTTGTGACTTACATACATAAGGAGAGCTACCACACTGATGCATCTATATTCCCTTTTGAGGGTCAAAAGCTGCCAGAGTTTTCCCAAAAAAACAGTCCAATAACAACTCCAAGCAAGAAAAAACCTACAACTCTTGTAGTATTTCAGAGCATGTGCTTCGAGACTGAATCTAGTGTTTACCTGATGGAAGATGAAGCACTGCACAGAGAATGTACACTGTCTGATATGGTGTGCTCAATTATTAATCACACTAGTCAGTTTATATCTATATTTAATTAGGCAGCTTAAAAGAAACACAAGCAGTATGTTACTTTGGCAAAAGATTCAGTGTACTATCAATACCTGTGGTGCCTTTCCACACCTAAACATACTGATTAATATTTAAAAAGACCTTTGGGTTCAGTCACGTCATTTGAATAGGATTTTCACGGCAATGCTGCAGGTTCCAGAAGCTCAGCTGAAGCTCACCAAGCAGTTTTTACAGCACTAGTGTAGGAAAGGCTGTCAAAAAAATTTCTCAGGTAGCATATGAAAACTTCCCCTTCATCCTCCTCAGGGCCATGTTCCATTCCTTCTAAGAGTCACATGGAGATTTACCGGAGATGTATAACACATGGAGAATACTGAATACCTGCTTCACATTGTTCTCCATTGCACTCGCCCTTTCAAATTCCTACGGAGCAGCCACTCAGAGACTAGCCTTTAATTAGCCTTTAATTATCAAATCCAAGCATCTTCAATTGGATCAAGTAAGAAAAGATGCAAGAAGAAATATTTCTTAGACTTCTCCATTAAAAAGGAGTAACTTCTATATAGCATTTTAGCATCCAAGGGATACCTACTACACATGGAAGTTTCATGTGTAAAGTGCTAATATTTGTCCCAGGAGAAACAGCTACTTAATATAAGAAACCTAACTGGAATTGTGTATTTACTTAGCCTTTCCTCTCCCTATTGGGCATGCCAGCAAGACTGCCAGATGGGGTTAGGTTTTGACAAGTAATACCCAGTTACAAGGAATTTAACTGGTTTAGCTTAGCCCTAAAAGAATTCTCTTACAAAGGCACTGGCAGAGCTATTTCATCATTGCCCTAAACCAAATTTGCACAAGCAACCTCAGGGCTCTTAATCTAGATTTATGACTTAGTGTTACCAACTCCAAAAAACATCTACAATCCTTTGAACGGCTGGATTAAAGTCAACTGCGTGGGAATGAATGCAAGTCTGTCAGCTTCAATGAACGCATGTCCACCTTGCGCTAATCCTGAATTTGACTCAAAATAAATAATTAGAACTTGAGTGAGGACACACAGCATATGGTACAGTTTCACCTGTATTTTGGAAAACAGAATGACTCAGTTATATTCTCTTCTGATTTCTTTCAACTCTTGAAAGTTTTCTTGGTTTTCCCCACAGAGGCTGAGTTTACACATCCTTTCCACAGAGCACACAGGCTGATGGCCATCTTGATGTTACACTGCCATTTGCTTTAGAAAGCACAGTCCACTACCTAGTAGCTCCCCAACAAGCTTCCTTTTAACGATCCAGACACGCAGCATCTGCTGCCCAAATTGTCTCACAGAGCTTTTCATCTGGGTACATCTATCTCTATTCTGTTGCAACAGCTGTTCACGCTGAGATTTGTCTTCTCCAAACAGTTTTGTTCTCCACAATAATCTAAATCCCTGGACCAACTAGAAAATCTAAGTGGCATATAACAAAATATGCTGTTTTATTAAGCTGAGGACATACAAAACAGAACATTCTTTGCAAAAAGCAGTTACTGACAGGATGCAATTTCAGACACTTACACTGTCAGTGCTGTAAGGAGCGAGGTGACAGCTGTGGGAACATGTATCTTGCCACACAACATCACCATGTCCATGATCAGGGGCAACAAACGGGGACGTTTCTCAGCTGCAAGCTTTTTCACAGCGTACTCTCTCTCCACCCCTTGCATCAGGCATACATGCATCAGTCTCGGTCTTCCAGTGAGCCAATGTGCTGACATTCCCAGCAACCTGAACAGCCCAGGCACGTACAGGAAGGACAGACGGAAGACTAAAGGATTGATCCTAATCCATCTTCTCACTCACTGGCTGGTGTCAAGATTGAACGGTATTCTATACTGAAAAGCTCGTTATACTTAACACTGATTATGACAACTACATGAGAGCTGAGTATATGTTGTAAAAGTGAGTTCCATGAACAATTAAAACTATTTTATATTTGAATTTTTAGAGTTCTAAGGATCACTGAGAAATATAAAAGGGAAAACCTTAAAATAATGTCAGAAATACCATGTTTCCTGACTCAAAGACCAACAATGTGTGACCAAAACAAACAAGTAATCCAGCATTTAATATTGCCTCTGCAAAGCTTCAAATAAATACACAATGCAGCAGGAAAATCCACATGTATTGGGAAAAAAGGAACATGATACTACCAGCTGTCTGAATGGTTTATTATTAATTTTGCATGCACACTGATCCAAAGTGCATGACAAATTTAATTCATTACCTCATACATCTTACCTCAAAAGTATTGCTACCTATTATGAAACTACAAATACTACTAATGATGTATAACTTTAGGTAAAAGTTTATTCACAGGCTTTTTTTGTGCATTAACGAAACGGCCAATACACGATTGCAATAGAGTAAATGGGGCGGATGGGCCATTTATGAACACTCAAGCACAAAAACCAGGACGATTTACTAGAAAAAGAAATTACAGTGGTATGCAAATAGCTCTTCTTTGAGGTGGGATAATGACCGATCATCAGGAGCAGGTAAGAAGGAAAGAACTTTATTTCTGAAGATGACAACAGCATCCAGTGCCACCAGACCAAAGCACACAAATGAACCCAGCTCAGAGCCGTCCCCCTCTGAACACCACACTGAACTGGCGACCAGACAGAACTGCTTACCAACGAAGTAAGTTGGCTTTAGCTTTCCTAACAGACCGTCCAGCTGAACTGCTGAAATGGCTTGCTGAATCAAGGTGTCAATTCACATCCCAAGGCCATCATCTCACAGAGCGCGTAACTAAAACCACAGTGTCTCACACACAGGTGAAGTAGGACTATCTGAAGAGATTGTGGCTGGCAAGACTGACACATAGCACTCACACATCCCAAGACTCTAAACATAGTCCGGTCGCTAAACCACAGGAGCCTGATGCATGGTAATTTAGTACTGGCTAGAGAAAGAAGCCCCACCCCAAGCTGTGGAAATGAGGTCTGCAATTGTCTGGCTCAGACTTTATAATCTCACCGAGCTAAACCCCTGGTTAGTAAGAGTCATACACTCTCGAAGCTGGAATTCTGGGCCATGCTATTATGTCACCCTCGTATTGCATCTCAAGCACTGGCAAATTCAAGCCATTCTGAACAAAACTGAGGGGTGAATGTTAAAGTCTGCAGATATTTAAATTTCAGATTTCAAAGTGTTCAACCTTAAGAGCTTCCACTGATCGTAATATGGGAGAGTTGGAACAGAGAACAATAGCCTCTAAGAAAAGGCTTTATAGGACAAATGCATTAATTTCCACTCAGAAACTAGCAGGGATTAAGTCTTCCATTCACTTTCCCAATAAACTCCCAACTCCTCATTCTCTGAGCAAGGAAGAGTGATGATACAGCCTGCCTTACTGGACAGGTGACAACGCCATGATTGTGACAGGAGGGACAAGACTCATCTCTGGTACAATCTCTGATGTGCATCCATAAGTCGTATCAGTCACAGACCATTAGATACAAAACCTTGTATGATCTTTACAACTATGAATGAAGATACTGACTTAAAATCAACAGTCCTTCAAAGCAGTCAATAGCCCAGTCTTCTCAAAGCAGCTGGCAATTTCTACCATCAAAGCAATCAGTTCCTCCCTGCAACACGAACTACAGTTCTCTGAAGTGACCAGAAATGAAACAGCTTTCATTCGCTCTATATACTGCCCAGCTTCCTTACTCACACGGTTTGTCTGAAACCAATGTACTCATGCAGAGTAATCATTAGGACATGAACTCCCCTCAACAACTGAGCAGGGCAGTTAAGACTGCTAACTAGGGCACCTACTTCTAATGACACAAATACACTGATCCAAATATCACTGATAAAAGAGTGGGAGAAGCAGAGGATTAATAATTGCAACTAAATCCTGTCCTCTGTGGTAGGGAGAACAAAGGGTATGTGGCAGCCAAAAATTCTTAGTCTGGGTCTTTCTCCCAGGAGCTGCAAAATGCCACAGGAATATCCATCTCAAAAATGAAGTTGCTGTCTTTTCTATCTGGCTTTCACATGACAAAGTCATAGTAGTAATATCAAGTTTGACCACCAGATATTGAGAAAAGGGGGTTTACCATTTACTTAAACTGTGTGCAACATGCAGGACAATTTTAAACAAGCTGCTGTGGTATCTTCAGTATAAATGCCAAACAAAACAATGAACACCACAAAACTGTAGCAGCTGGGAGTGGAAGAGTTACTCTGTAATGCCCAAAAGAACACGAGGCATGGAAAGGACAATGAGGTTAATGTGCACGGTGGGAGGAGGGGAGTCAGAAAAGCAGCTAGATAAAATCTCAGAAAGCCTGAACAAATTAGAAATGCTCTTGTGTGGCTGAACGAACACAAAAGCCATCCCAGTAGAGATGCTCCACAGAAATGTTAGCATGGGCTCCTCTCTCAGCCTTGTGACGCTGGAAGATTGCACAGCCACAAGAATCCTTCAAGAACTTCAGTGCTGGCTCAGCACTATCTTTTGGGTTTTTTTAAGAGTTGTTCTTTGCACTAAGAACAGTTTCAGATTGCTTGGCACCTCCCCCTGGTTTGACAAGATGCAAGTATCTGCAAAACAACTTTCTGCAATCCTAGACCCAATGCCATCAGCTTTACGGGGTGTAATTTATCATATGGAAACAGAATACAGCAGAAAAACGTAATACAGCTACGTATCAAAGTGAATACAGCTCCTGATGGAGTTCTCTGAAGGAGAAGAATTCTATATTTGGCCTGTCTGAAGCCATAATGACCTGTACTTGTCATCTCAAGGGGAAACTGTCTGCCATGCTCCACTGAAATCTGAAAAACGATGGAAGAGCATCAGAAGAAATTTTGACTTTCTATAACAGCATCAAATATATCTCATCTCCTTTAAGACTTCAAATTGATTTTGAAGCCTGACATTGACTTTTCTGAAATCTTTGTATTCTACACCAATAGTCAGCAGTAACTGCACAACTGTGACTTCCTCATGTTTCTGAACTCTGCTGCTGTATGGTTCATTAACATTTTCACACACTTACCAGATTAAGCCATTGTGACAACGAAAATGATCAATGCTCTGATCTTTCATTAAGACAGACAGGAAGAAGTTTCAAATCCACTTTGGAGGAGCTGGTAAAAATCAGTTCAGGTTAATAATGGCCAGAAGAACTCATTATTGGGAGCTTGTTATTATTTACTCTCCTGTCAACATGGATTATACTTAATCCTTGAAGACAACCTGGAACTCTTACATTTTTAAAAACATCTGCCCCCTCCTCCCCTCCAACATGAATTTGTGATTGCTCCTTTGTGTTCCTACAGACACTGGAGCCAACACATATGCTGTTACAAAGGTGACTGAGACATACCACAGGAAGACAGAAGCATTCTGTTTTCTTCAGGAGATTTTTGCCTCAGTGCTGTGGATGCCTGACAGCTTTTTATTTTCTGTGTGGCTTGAAGCCTGTTATCAGAGCAAACACAGTCCAGCTCATTTTAAAGGGGGTCTGGAATTCTTTGATGGGTGCCAATATTGGCTGTCATGCTTTGGATTTGTTTTCTGTGTGCACTGCAGTGCACTAGTATTTTGCATAACTTCTGTACAATTCAGCATTTCTTTCTTTCCCCCACTGTGTCCTAAAATAACACTTTTTACTCCGAATCCCTAACCGTCATTCTGGGGGAAAACATGTATGGAAAATTATTATTTGGGAAGATGTATTTAAATGGTTGCCAAAAGTGCACAATTTTAAAATAGTAAGAGCAAAAGCATAGTGTGGCTTTTGGCCAGAAGAAATTTTCACTCCAAAAATCTTATCTCATAGACACAGTAATTTCCCCAAAGAAACAATACTGTTCTTGTTTATGAGATGGATCTCTTCTGAATCCTGGCACAAAATTTAAGATAACCTGACATAAAGCATCATTTAGGTTGAGTTCTCTTGATTAGGCATCCATTGGCAGCTTCTCCTCAATTATGAGGAGTAACAATTAACTTCAGATGGAAATATGAAATCTAAATTACAGTTGCTAAACCTAAGCATAGCAAAGAGAACATTCTATTACAATAAGATATATTTAAACTACATACACAGCACCTTTACTTTAGGGGAGTGAGCTCATTAGCAATGGTAGAGATGTGGACACATTACGAAGTTTAGTATTTCTCTATATTCTTCAAACCTGATCATGAGCAACACAAGATCGTTTATACACAGAAAATCTTAAACAGTTTCTCAACTGTACATGCATCTCTCCTATAGATATAACTTACATTCCATTAGGTCTATTTTCCATCCTAAATCTTCCACAAATTGCTCACTCATGTCCTGGAGAGGAGACCACAAACTGTGCTTGAAACTTCAACAGAGTAACACCCGATAATAGAAGCTGCTTGGCAAGCAGGGCTGTAGCTATGAGAAAACAACTGTTTTTTTATCTGCAATCTGGATAGGGCAATTCACTCACAGAGTATGGATCAGCGAGAGGCAGATGCCAATACATCAATACACCGATACAAAATACGTGAGTCAAAGCAGTCAATATGTTAAGTGAAACTACTTGCAAAACATCTTTCCATTAGGAAACTCTTACTCATTCTTGTCCAGAGTGTAATTACTACCTGACATATTGTTTCCCTGAAGTTCAGTTTACTTTTCCACCCACCTGCACTAACATGGTTGAGCTAGAACGCAAAGTGCAAAAAAAAAAACCACACTGAAGCATAGCCTTGCTAAATTTTGCTGTTTTTCAAACTTGTAGTTCTTACTTAACTGACAGAACCTAAAGGGAAAGTTTCCTAGACATATTTCCCCCCCATAGTTTCTGTAAACTCCCCCCAAACTCAGATCAAAGCAAATCCCATTTAACTGGACAGATGTTATCTTCCAGCACACCCCAACCCAGCCCATCAAACAACTCAACTCCCCCTTGTGAGCACACCATCTTTCTCTCTTTCATAAAGACTGAAGTTTAACTACGTTCAGATGTACCTGTTTCATCTCAGGAGGCACAGCTGACATTCTCAACTCTCCCAAACCTCCTGCTGCGGTGCTGCGCAGCGGGATTACTTCATTAGGACAGCACAGCTGAGAAAACTTCTCTTACTATAATGAACTGGCCTATCCCCCCATCACACTTCTTTGTAGGAGACATTAAGTAGTGAATTACCTTGGAAAGTTATTAGTGTAGCTACATCACGACATCATCATTCTACATTTGCTGCCTTATCTGTGTGGCAGTGTCCAGCTGCAGCCTTCATTTCTACAAAAGCAGTTCCAGAAGTATGCCCTTTTTTCGCTAAGTACCTCAAATGGTTAAGTGGGTACTACAGAGAACGAGATTTGAAGATATTTTTTCTATTAAAAACCTCAATTTACTGACACTGTTAAAGTGGTCTGTATTAAGCTCATAGCAGAAAGTGAAGTGTTACTTATCGCCTATGTGAGATAGTACTGAAACACTGGCTGGTATTCAAACATATGTAAGTATAACCTTAGAAGGAGAAGGAATGGAAACAAGTTATATTTACAAATCAGCCATTATTTTGCTTTCTTTAGTTTCTTAATGTTCCATCTCTATGATGAGCAACTTCGCTCTATTTAGTAACAACAGTAAAAGGTTTTGAAAAGTATTCGCTTCATCTGGTGGAAGCTGCAATACAGAAACCACAATTTACATATTTATTTTAAAATATGTGGAACAGAAAAGCAGTTCCCAGGATTCCGTCCATCTCTCTAAGGCTGTAACCCGCCAAACTACAGCCATACTTTCTCACTCCTTTTCCCCATGTAAACCTTGCTTTTTTGCTTTTTAAACAACAGTACAGCTTGTTTCCTGAACAAAATTAAATGTGCATAGGAAAACGTGCATAAATGGACACCAAGTCAGAAGTGATTCAGCAGCTCCAAAGCCCAGAACCCAAAGCGACAGGTGGGAGCCACCCTGTCCATGTAGGATCTCTGAAGAATGACCACACGTGACTACAGGACAGAGAAAGCCACTCTGGGTTTCAGAAGCAGAAGGACCTTGCCTGTTGTCCAGCTCAGTGAGAGCAGCAGATCCCAAGACTCTTCTGATGTTGAGCAGAACAAAATAGTGCAGAACACTGCAGGGAAGGAAAACTGCTCGTGTGCTGGTCCCGCTCTGTAAGGGTTCTCAGGCTGGCTGCTTTTTTGCAGGTAATAGACAAATCCACTTCACTGTCACACTGCACGGAAGGACTCAAGACAGCATTTTAACCATCGTGCCTAGAGCACGCAGAAAAATCACTAAAACTCCACCTCATTAATTCATCAATGAGCTTCATATACATAAGAGCTAATCCCCCACTTTGTATTAGTTGACTAAAGACAGCTTTTAAATCTTGGACTTCGTTCGGCTAGGGAGCTGCATGACACAGCTCCTGTCCCAAACCACTATTCCTGCTTAAAAAATTATTAGGATTTTATTCTAAGATCAAGTTCTCACATTTTGAATCCAACTATGCCAGACATGCTTTGAAGATATGCCTTTAACAGGCTTTATCCCAGACACACTTTGACGATACGCCATTAACGGGCCTGGGGCTGCTTCCCAGTCTTCATTCTTTTAGTATTGAGTGATTTCGAATTTTACCACATAAGGATGTCCTTCAACAGACAGTCATACCATTGCAGTAGTGCTCTGTGTTTCAGAGCATCCATTTAATCACAGGCATTGCTCTTGGAGAAGTATCTTCCATTTATATTCAGACAATGACATTTCACTATTCCTTCATATATGGCCAACTCAATGTGAGTTATAATATATCATTGCAGCAAGTCACATCGGAAATGTAGTAAACTAAATAAAATCTCTAGTAAGAATGACAACTGATTGATAAAGAACTAGTATGTTCATAGGGACCTAATTAAATCCATTTTCTGGTGCATTAAGGAGGAGGAAAGAATTTGTAAGATAGACTAGATTTTTTTCCAAATGCATGTAAATAATTTATGAACTCAAGTTCTAATAGAAAGCAGGCGGGACTTGTACTGTCAATGGCTTCAACTCTATCCTGTCAGGTAACCATAGAAAATTCTTCTTTGAAAATACAAAATCCAGAAATGTTGAATTCTTTTTCACAGAGGATAATTCTGGCATGTTAAATTGCATCATCTTAAATAGCACCCAGAAATAAATGGTAGAAGTACATGCTATATTAGCAACTTCTATAAGATTTCAAACATTCTTTCACTGATCCTTTTTACTGTAAAAAAGCAAATAGCCCAAGTAAGAATAACTTAGAAAGACACAGTAGCATTGCAGAAATGCTCACATGCAGAGACAGAATCAAGGACAGGTTTTCAGATATGTATCATGTTGACTATTGAAACCTACTGTGAACACTACCTCCAAACTTAGAAAGTTTGTTTTCAATACTTCTGGGAACTCAGCTCCCAGTGACTTCACAGATGCCTCTGCTCACCTACCACTTACTTAGATGCCTGGCAACTTAGCTGGCCTTTCTGTCCTGAGGTTATTATACAGTGTCCTTGCAGAATTTCACAAAAGCTATAATGGAAAAAGGCTTTTTCTGGCAAGAGTAAAATATTAGCATTTCCAAACAAAGGCTAACAATTACTATATTTCCAAAATGTACAAGCTTCCATTTGCTTCCATCTTACATCTTACTTTGGCTATCAATCAGGAAGGCTTTTAGTATTTAAAAGGGAAATGTGCCAGGAGCTCCCTTTAACACAGTATTTTTAAGTTATTCCTGAGAGATCATCTGATTAGCCCCAGGGAAGTCATGATTTCACAGCAGGGTATTCATGCAGCTGTCCATTAAAGCACATGCATACAAAGGTCACAGCTTAACAAATGACTAGTACAATTACATTTGTAACTAAAGCATATATTATGACTGACATTTTCTACGTGATTTTTTTTCAGCTACAATAAACATATTCATTAATGTTCTTTCAGTAAAATCTTTTTGTGGAAACCCAGTGGTGTCATCTCCTCCAGTGTTTGTTTATTTAATCCAGCTGTTCTTACACCAGCAACTGAACTCTTTAAATCTGCAAAGCGGTAAAGCAAGGTGAACTTTTAAAACTTCAGAACTTCCGAAATTTCAGAACTTCTACGTCTTTTGAGTTTCAGCTGCAATTACATGTAGGACAAACACAGCTCAAAGAAGAGGAATAACAGCACTGAACTACACCTGCTCCTCAGCTTTACCAACATTAGAGAACTATTACATAGCCACAGATCTGTGTTCCCCTCTTCATTGTTTTCTAAGCATTCTGTGTATCTCAGCTCAAACGAAGTTCAGGTGCATTCTTATTTTATTAGAGGCTGATACAGAAGACTCATTATTACTATGCTTGAAAAACCTTACTGTGCATCTCCACCACAAGATTAAAAGAAAACTGAAAACAAAGTATCACTTCTCAGTATCTTTGAAACAACTAAAGCTGGAAAATTCATCTTAAAAAAAGCTATGAAAATCTTAACTGGATAGCAGCTGATTTGAATTTTTAATCTCCCAAAATGCTGGAAAGCAGAAATGGTTAATTTTAAAATCCCAAACAAATTTGGATTATTCCCTCTAATCCCCATTAAATCATATGAAAGACAACGAAAACCTATTTTGTTTTAATCATTATTAGCAAAACCATCTGAGAACTCTTATCCTTTAATCTCCACAGAACTGAAATATTAAAATTACTATCTCGGCAATGATTCTGCTACACCTGCCAAAAATCATGAGTCTTCCCAGCTTTAAAGATGCTGGCAATAGGCAAACTGTGGCCGATGTCATCACAGTTGTTGAATGTTTCAGTGTTTATCTGAATCCTAACAAGGTTCTTCCAGTAAGTAGAAGCTCAGTTGAAAAAACAAACAAAACCCCCAACAAACTAGACCACGTTAGCACACATTTAAGTCTTGTCTGACACATACATCAAGTTTTAATCGCGTTCTACCTAGGTGATCTTACAAAAGATACAGGGTATTTTCATTTGTCATCCCGGCAGAATCAATTATTCTTAACAGTCAGCTTCTTAAGAAAGCAATATCCACATCAGACAACATCTAAAAAAACCCCCAAAACCTGTCTGTAAGATGAAAGGTAAAATGCCTTTTCTTTATCACTCCCACCTCATATCAACTAAGATGATTATCCAAATACCTAACGTTAAGCTATTCAAGATAGAGCAGAGTGTTTCAGTAGTGTTTCGAAGCATACAGTAGATAAAACATGGGAAAAGGTGGAAATAAATATCTACATTCCTGTGAATTTTATTTTGGCTCAGCCATCTTTATCAGAGCAGAGTATTATTTACATAGTAAAAGCAAATTCCTAGCTGCAATTAAAAATTAATAATCAGGGCAATAACGTATGCTGAGGACAAATAATTTTTGTCTCAGGTGGAAACAGATGTAAGTTATGAACGTTTTAGCATCCAGTCAGTGAAAAACCATGAATAATGTCACATGGCATATTGCATAGTTTCAACTCATCTTCCCAAACATAAAGTAATGGCTGTAAATGATGCATAAGCAAATACAATATTTACCTAAAACTGTCAAGAAAAGTTTGAATAAAATACAAGGTAAAAGAAACCTCTCTATGAAGAGATTATAAACAGAAAGAGCTGAAATCTCACAATATAAAAAGAAGTTTATTTATGCTACATTTGAAATTAAAAAATGCATAGGGCAAGGCTAACAGTGTAAACATACACCAGGCAAACACAGCGCACTCAGTTCTTAAGATGGT
Organism: Psophia crepitans; assembly: GCA_013399095.1. Classification (NCBI taxonomy): domain Eukaryota; kingdom Metazoa; phylum Chordata; class Aves; order Gruiformes; family Psophiidae; genus Psophia; species Psophia crepitans. The sequence continues at coordinate 410,485 of VWZZ01003431.1, read as the reverse complement.
CAAGATCAAATGAACAGAGAGATGCTGTAAATTTAGTTTTGTTCCCTCACTAAGCTAAACACACCTTTGTACAATACCTAGCCTGACAAGTTGAGACAGAAACAGCAGAGTCACAACGCAGAGGTACTGTTCTGTAAAATAAGCCTGAACTACATCATTCAAGTGAGAGATGCATTTTACACTACTGGGTACCAAAAAACCCAAATAAGCCCCAAGCAAGTGCACTGCCTGTGTTGAAAGATTAACATAACTCTTACCCTCCATGGTCTTCCCCCTGGTTTTATTACCAGTAGCAATGCTTTAACCTGGGAGAGGTTGCACAGGACCTTCCCAAAGGGCAAACTTGGATTTCTACTAGGAGAGCCTTTCAACGTTTGTGCTTGATTGGAATCACACACAGAAAGAATGGACTGCTGGGGAAACACACCGTCCCTGCATCGAATCAAAGGAGGGGTGACCAGCTAGAGAAAACTGGTTTTGAAACTGCAGAAGGATTCAGAATGCTGTAAAACCATATATGCAGAATAAGGACAAACAAAGCAAACCCAGCTAGCTACACACTTAGGGAGCACCTGCATTATTTTATAAACATTACTTTGCACCATTCACTCAAATAAATCAAAAACAGCTCTGACAAAAACACTTCTTTAAAGTATGAAAATAAGGAAAAGAATTATATTAGTTCTCAGCATTTCAGAATATTTTTCAGAGGAAGTCTTGCTAGAGGCAAGGTCAAACTGTAATTATAACAATATCCTAAAACAAGAAAAACTTGAAGGCCTATACAAACATGTAGGAATTACATCAACACATTTTTGTTTTTCATAAGAATATTCACAAAATAAATACTACAATTTCTAGTGCTCAGGAAGGAAGAATGGGTGTCACAATTTCCACACAAAGAAATTTAAACAAGTGTATTTTCTAGATCTTCACACATGGTGAGAAGGAAACAAGAACTTCCATGCACCCAAAGTAGGTAAGTACTATTAGACCCTATAAAAAAAAGAAACTGTCAGAGTTTACTCTTACTAATGTTTACTTTTCTCTATCCACAGGACCTCTGCTTGGCAAATGCAGATACAGTATCTACCATCATCACCACCATCACTGAATAAACAGAGACCTGCAACAGTTAAGCTCCTTCTCCATGTCTGCACCGTAAGCCTGCAGCAGATCCCAAAATAATGCAAAGGCATCCGCACAACTTCCTCTGCACGTTCACCAGCTTGGAATGCTCCCAGCTGCCAACTTGCACTGCAAAGCACGGGCTGTGGCAGCGCTGGACTCAAGACTTCCCTGAACTCCCTCAGTAGTTACAAGTCTCACCAGAGTTAGCAGGCCCTCATTACGGCGCAGCACTGAGGGCCACGCTGCCGTGATCAACCCGCTAGTTTCACTATGCTCTACTGGGTGGGCATCCTTCATCACCAGATGCAGCGCTTCACGCTGGCTATTCGCTGTTTCTTTTTGGATAGGAAAGGAATCCATTTAATTGGTCAACAAATCAGAAGTCTCTTTTGATTTTAACATGGCATTCCCTGGGGTCATCTCACTGAGTGAGAAAGAATAGTGAGACACTTCTGGAACGGGCTGGGTGCTTCAGCCGGATTCTCTCTTCTCACTTCCGCCTGAGCCACCCTCTGAACCCCCAGGCTTCTCCACAGCTGGGTGTCAGATTATTTTGGCTGGGAGTTGTACTTGCACAGTTGGTACCACCTGCTGTAAATTCTTCAGTCCTTGTTATCTCTGCAGCAGCTCTTGGCCTTTCAAAAGCTAATTCAGTGAGGAAAGAGGAAGGACAGTTTGTGCTTGATGTTTAAACTGCAAATTTGTTTTCCAGAAACTCTTCAGATTGATAGTTTTGATTATATTTTAAGAATTCACAGCATGACACAATGAACTATCAACTTCTGCTGCTGCTACCACTTAAAGAAGGCCAAACTCTGCGCTGCTGCGTTGGACGATCAGTGGTATAAATCCAGTGTAATGCCAAAGACCACAATGGAATTACTTTATCTGCAGGTAACAGAGCTACTCTGAAGTTGTGTAAATAAAAGAGTAACAGTTCAGGGTACCTCTTTATGTAGATAAAAACCAAGCTATTAGGCACAAGGCACACTCTAGTATTTTTCTGTTTTTCCCACTACTCACAATAGTCAGCATTTTTATAAACACATGGTTTTAGTACTGAGGATGCCACCAGTCAAGTAAAGGGGGGGGTGGGAGGGTAACAGAGCTAGTATTCATAGTGCTTACAGAAACAGCTGAATTTATATTCTTGCATTTAAACAAGACTGACTTAAATTCACTGTAGCTGCAAGACCTAAACATTCCACAATAATTAATTCATCTAACATCAACAAGTGCATTCGGACTGCTGCAGTCAGGATGCTGACACACATTACAGTTAAAAGAAATTCTGAATTCGAGCTGAGAGCCAAATTTCACAAGTCAAACCCATTTCTAATCCAAAAATAGATCTGAACAGGTCAAATTTAAAGTTCTACACTCAATTTGCTGACATTTTTATTACTGAGTGGTCTTTCCACAGGTAGGCATTGAACAAGGAGAAGGCTAATTATGTTTTGGGTATCTTAAACCTGGAAGAAAAAAATAGCAGTTTTGTGCTACTATTGAGGAAAACCAACCATTTGTTTTCTGCCTTTCCTTTCCCCTACCCTCCACCCAGTCCAAGATAAAAGCTTCATCCAAAGCACTGAGATGTGGAGTAGAGGAAGGAAAGTATTTTTAGGTTATATGTATTTTGCCCTTTCTCTCTGGAAAGTAAACAACAGAAGTTCCTACCAGTTCTCTGTTCTGAGTAAGACTTCATAATAAAATAACCAGGCAACAGACACTATCTGGTCTCCCCAAAAGATATAGAAAGATGCAATGCTGCAGAACCTTATAAATGGCAAACAGGTAGGATGGAGGAAAGCAAATACTTCATGATTTTTTTTTTAGACAACTATGTATTCAAAGATAAGAAAGTAGCAGTAGTCATATATGTCTACAGTATGATGCATACATTGTGCATGGCTAACATTTAATATTCATGTCTAATCAAATACACAAATATAAATTCTCAGAGAAAACAAACACCATATGGTTTAAGCCAGCCATTTGTTACCAAGATAATTTTGAAGGTCTATTTCTGCACTTCAAATTATAAAATCTTTGAAACTTTTCCTTGTTCTCTGCAAAATAAGCATTTTTCTACTTCTCATCTCTCAGTTTTATGTGTATTTAGAGACGCCCGAGTTCAAAATCTTTCCCTGCCTTAATAGGTGGGGTCTTTAAAACTTCTTAAGGAATTTAATAGGTCTGGAAACTCTTAGTAGGCTGCTAAATCCCCCTATAAATTCTGGCAAATTCCCAGGCTGCCCATTCTCACAGGGATACATGGCCTAATTACAAATCCATTAAACACTGAGTTCAAGGGTCTGCTTTAACCCTGAAATTATTTGATCTGCTTTACACTAATAGCTTCAGTGAAACAGAGAAGAGTGAATAAGGACAAAGCCAATAGGAAAGTGTAGTGAAAGCAAGGTCAGAGAGTAGGCAAACTGAAAACATGAGAAAAGTAAATGGCAATTGAAAAGGACTAAGCAGTAAGGGAAAGAACACTCTGAGATAAAGGGGGAAGACTTTCAGCAAAAGGGGAGAAAAGAATGCTGTCCGTATTGTATCAGCTATCTCTTAGCCAAGTATAAATAAACTAAGAAAAGATGTTACAATATTGATGCCATGCCACCTCTCCAGGTAACAAAGGTATGGGACCAGCTCTGTCTCTGCCGCTCAGCAGGGGCCACGGTCAGTCGCTGCGAGTAAGTAGCTATCACTATAGAACTGCGCCTGGCAGGGGCGTGATGGTGCCTCCTAAGCTCACAGCAGAGCAGGTATTTGCTTTTATTATACGTGATTAATTTTATCTATGCTCAGACATCTGCAACTGTGCTTTATGCAACTAAATACCACACACAAGCACCTAACTAAATGGCCCAGTTTCTCAGGGCAGAAAGATGTCCCAGGTCTTGATCTCACTGTTGAAGTCACTAAAAGCTTTGCCACAGGCTCAAATGAAGGCAGGGCAAGTCCTCCCTGAGACAACCCACAGAGATTTATTTTCCTGGTTTCAGACTGACACATACAGACACTTTGCCCTTTTATATTTCAGGGTAGAAAAACTAATGTAAACCATTAAGAAAAACGATTATTTTTCTCTCACACATCTGCTATTCACCGTGACCTAAGAAGGATGGTTTGGAACAGGACAGCTCTCGCTGTGTTCTGACAGCCTGGAGTCAGGTGTATTTTTTCTCCCCATTTTCTATACAGCACCCGTGTTATACAAGCCTTGCGCTTTGTCATTCGGGATTATGAAAAGACCAAAAAGAAACACTTAAGTCATGGACTTTATTCCAATTATCTCATTGTCCAGGGACGTGGAGCCAGCCAATCTGTGACACTGAAACAGCAGTTATTTTTCTTGCAGACTATTTGCTTATGTCATTTGGATGGTGAAAAGAAACTCTGGTCTAGGGTGCAGGCAGCAAAAAAAGTGCAGAAAAATGTGACTACTGATTTGCCACTATGCTGGGCAAGGTGGTATTATTTAATGCTTTAAGTTGTGGCTGCCTGTTTTCCAGTGACCTAGACATTACTTACAAATATTTTTAATCTGTCATCCTAAATTTAGACATTTCTTTCCTTTCATTTTGAATACCTTCCAGCCTTAATAATCTTCTTGATTGTAACTGTATTCAACACTCATAGCAAACATGGCCTTTAGTGTTTAGCATGTTTATTAGGTTTGCAGTACATCAATGGCTCATTGTTTTAACAGAATATGACAATGAAAAGAATCACACCCTTCGGCATTGCATAACCTGATCAGTGGCTGCACCAGTCCTGACATTTTTCCAGCCTAATGAGAAAACACATACTTTAGAATCTTCAAAGAGTTTGTCTCTCCTGATAAAGGCCTATCATCTATCAACAGTCTAATGTGGTCAGCACACAATACAGATGTGCAGTATTTCAGCAGAATTCTATTCTATACATAACTCCCATAGAGCACTGCTATGCCCTATTATTTATATTTTGTTAATAATTTGTTTGATATTCCGAACAATAACTCAAAGTGTTGCTGGACAGGATGCTTAGGTTTGTGCATGTGAGTTAAAGATATAGAAGGCACGCATATAAATACAAAAAAAAGACTAATCACTTCAATCCACTGAAATAATTTTTTTTCTCGTTTCTTTGCTGTACTTCTAATTTTCACACTAAGATACTTAGGAGGAGATACCACATCTGTGGTTAAGTATGGATGACATTCATCATCAGCCTCTAAAGAAAGGAACAAGGCCTGTGTTTTTTCAAAGGTATCATGACTCACGTTTTTTACTCTATGAACGCAGCAACAGCTATGAAGACTACTGAAATATCTTGTCTCCAAACACATCAACTATCGCACTAGGAAAAAAGTGGACCTTGAAGAGGCAACTTATATATATGAGAGCTCTTCTGAGTGCAAGGTGGCACACTCGGTTCTGAAAGAGCATTTACACTGTATGGCACAGCAGCCATCAGCTCCTCAGACATGCTATATTCAAGCATCCACATCGGAAGAACTCGCGTAAGACTTCACAGAGTATCACTCAAAATAGAATTCTAACACCAAGTGCAAGACTAACACCAAGTGTTGTCCAGTAACTTCAGATCACTCTCAGAATCTGTTCTGTTACTATGCAAAAAATTAGCCCATCTTTCTCAAGTACCACGGGTAACATTTTTTTCACCCATCAGCACACCTAACTACAGCTTTATAGCTTGGTTCTGAAACAGAACAGTTTCAGCCAGTGCCAAGCCAGTACTTGGGTAAGTTATTCCACAGTTATCGCAAAAGGGACATTTTGGCAGGCACACACCTTTGTGAAGCAGTACTGGTCCTCGGAGAAAGGACTTTGGATGGACAATAATACTTTTTAGGCAAGCTCAGAACTTTTCATGCAGGTCATGCCACCTTCCTGGCACCATGGCTGAGCCCTGTCTCACCGTTCAGGGACAGTGAGGCCTGTCTTCCCTAAAGCAAGTTGCTTGTGCCATCAGGAGGCTGCTCCAGATCTGGGGCTAGGTGGCCAGGTCAGGTGCTAGTACACAGCTGCTTGACTTTTGTCATCTGTTTCTCTATCCCATTCCTAAGTCTCTGGGTGCTCTTTAACGGAACAGATCATCTCAGAGACCCTCTTTTTTTCCACAGAAGTTCATCAAGGCATGACTTTTAATTTACACTTGATTAATGCTACCATCTAGAAGGCATCTAGCTTCTATCTTAAATTTCTTAACTATTAATACTAGGAACTGAAATCTGCAATGCCTGATTATTGCATTACCACATGACACCCACTGCACCCTTGCTCACATGACAGAGAAGTCAGAAACACAAAATAAAAGAGACAGGACAAGGACTCTGACGGACACAGAGCCAGTTCTACTCCTTCCATTATTGTTTAAACCAACACCAGGGCCTCTGGGGACTATGCAACACACTAAGTTCGAACCGTGGAGGAAGCCAAATCAGCCCTCTGTTTTGTATGTCAGTGAAGTAATCATTTCCACAAATCTGCTCAAAACCACGTACCCTCTATCAACAACAGGACAGGCCCTTTCATAAGCTCACTCCATGGCTTCCACTCCGAAGTCCTCTGCAGAGCTGCGTAAAGCTGGTCAAATAACACTTGCTGGACAGCCAAGTCATCTGTAAACTATCAAACAGATCCAAAAACCTGGGTTCCTTATTTCTTGGTAACTTTAATTATCTTGTGCAGACATACCAGGCATTACAATTCAGCTTCAAACAGTGCTGCAGTCCAACGTATTCTTAGCCTTAACCTCAGTATTCAGTAGGATCTAGCTGCTATCATTGGAGAAATACACAGCAAGTTCCTAATTCAAAATACTGCCCACATCCATGGTCCCCACGTATCCCCCAGCCCACGGTGCACTCCTTGGTCAGTAGCTGCTACTGACTCTCTGGCATTTCCAGGAAAAAACCAACCCCAGAACACATCCCACCTCATGTCTGATCACCACCGCACTGGCCTGTCGCAGCATTCTGCTCCGCTCCCCAGGCATGAGGCTTTCCAACAGCAAGCTCTGCAGGGAAAGCAGATAGGAAATTACTAGCCCCAAGGCCTAAGAATGACAGCCACTCTAACAAAACATAAGTTTAGGCTTTCAAGGTGATATATGCAGCTAACTTCTCGGAAATAGGAATACGTACATTTAAACAAGAACGATGCTGCTGGGAAAAAGCACACAAGAGTGGTTGGTCCTGCTGAAGGCAGCAAGGCCACGACGACCATGGGTGATGCCCACAGAGGCACCGCCCGCCACAGCCCTGCAGCGGCTCACACCTTGTGGCTCCGGCTGCGCCCACAGCGGGACGAGGCCCCGTAGGCCCCGACCCCGCACCGGAACGCGGACACTACTCCGCAGGGGTAGAATTCACAGCACGAACAACAATGACCCCGCTCATGCCGAGCGGCAGCGCCCGGTNCGTCTCCTCAGGGCCGAGGAGCCACCGCGCGCTGGTTCTCGCAGCGCGCCGGCAGCTGGGCAGCGCGGCCCCACGGCTGAGCCGCTACCCCAGTATGAGAACCGCCCCTCAGGGTGGTGTGCAAGCGGGTGAGTGCGGGCCGAAGGCCGCCCGAGGGCAGGCGGTGGGGGGGTGCGGCCCCCTGCCCTGTGGCAGGGCTAATGCCTCACCTGCGGCACCGCTGTGCTTCGCG
>VWZZ01003431.1:342320-398103 GCA_013399095.1 Psophia crepitans | reverse complement strand
GGCCCTGGGGTGTAGTCGGCCCGGCGGGGGCAGAGGAGCCAGCGCACGGGTCGGGCTGGCCGCCGTGATGCGCCGTGGCACTTGTTAGTCGTCCTGTGTCTTGCTTTCACCGTGCCTGGGGATAGCTCATCTGCGCAGTACATGCCACAGCAGTTATTTAAAAAAAAAGTATTCTTGTGATGCACCACATTTTCTGTAGAGACCACGCTGAGAACCAAGTAAGCCACAAGTCTGTTTTGGACCTACACATCCCTCAAAGAACTAACGCATTTACTGCCTGTGCCTCTTAGACCAGGGTGAGTCAAAATAATTTCAGCAGTTTGTTCTATCTAAGCTTTAGTAGGCAGGGTAGAGGGAATCACAGAAGCACTAAGAGAAATGTAAGAAAACCATAATACCTCGGCTTGTATCTTCTCAAATTATTCTTTTGCTGTGCTTGCAATTAGCACATAAAGGAGCTTTTACCTGGTGTTCGTTAATGCAGATGGGCTAGGTTCTTGAAATAACTAGAAGTAAAAATTAGTCAGTGGGATGCCTTTAAGCATGAGGAACACTCCTGCAGGAACAGAAAGATTAGCTCACTTGGAAAAACTTAGCTGCCTGTAAGGAACATATTTGCACATGAAAGGTACAGTGTTTCTTGCTGCTCTGATGAACTGTGTTTTCAGTGCTCTAAAGGCACCATCAGAGTCAGAAGTTAAGCATCATTTCCTAGATGAGGCTCCAAGTGTTCAGAGGATTCTGGGGGCTAGTCAGTGTTTAGTCAATATAAATAACAGCTTCTGCTGCTTAATATGAATGGAAATGAGAATGGTATAATAGTTAATTTGCTTTTTTATTATCTATGAATTTATAACTCACAATTAATGCAGGGCAAATTTCTCTACATAGCTTGCTGGTTGACATGGTTCTGTGGGATTTCAGTCCTGTGTCACAGATTTGACCAAAACCTACTTTTCAGAGAACAGTAGCAGCTCATGAAGGCAGTTGTAATGGCCCCTATAGGTTTAGACAGACAGAGGCTGGGCAGACCTTGCAGGGTTCCAGCCTCCTGAGCCTCAGAAGACCTGTGGTTCTGGCACTGCCCGTCACTGCATGCATCCAGATGTCCAGGGAGTACTGATGAAAGGGGAGATGGGGCACACTGACATGAAATGTTCTCTCATTCATCGAGAGAAACAGTGCTGATGTGATAGGGTCCAAGGATCCACCGAGACAGGTATTGTGTAAATACATGGAACACCAGCCAATCTCTGGTGACTTAGGGCCATAATACCAAGTTAGCTGACATCTTTATTAATAAACATACACACTTTAGTGACATGTTTCTGCAGTGGAGGAGCTAGCATTCTAGGTGAGGTGGACATCCAAGAGAGGAAGAGATTACTGAAAACTAAGGAACAGGAATTGGGCAGAAACAGAAGGTCCAGAGGAAAAGCAAGGACCAGATACCTGAAAGATTGTAGCAGCTGGAGGAGACAAAGATGAATACAAGCCAGCAAAAACTGTTAAAACAGTTTAAGTTCAAGTCTTAGACTTGAATGGATGCAGAAGCTGAGAAGGGTTCCCTTACTGCTGTTATGCTGACTTACAGAGAGGGGAAAAAAGGCTGTGATGAATACAGGAGGACTCGAATGCCCTGATCTGCACCACTGCGTGACCTCTTTATGAGGGGTCAGGTGAATGTAGGTGTTTCCATTGTTTATCCCAGTGGAAGGCTCATATTCTTCCCTGTTGAATGGAAAGGGTGTTTACTGCATCTGGGGATGTCCAGGATCCTCAGGAAATGCCGTGAATAGAAACTGTTGAGTTTTCATTGTGAAATACCAAGAAATACATTGCTGTGTGTATAGGAATTTGAATCTCTTGTCAGGAGAGGAAAGCCTGGCCCTCAATCGGTGGGAGCAGATGAAGAGAGAGCGAAGAGCTGTAGGACAGCTGTACTGCAAAAGGTGGCTGGCTTATCTCTAAAGAGCGACAGAAATACAATTTTAAAATCTGCTATTGCATACGCATTCCGTGAGTGTGAGTCCATTCACACTCCCACCAGCTTTGCATGGGTATGTGTTGTCGTTACTCCTGATTTACAGTGTTCTAACCTCAACAGAGAGGCTTGGTTGCACTTCCTTAAAAATTTCTGTGAAGACTCACTTATCTTCAGTGTGAATTTGACAGGCTCCCAGCAGAGCTTGATTTTTTTTTGCTATTTTTAGAGACAGCCGTAAAGCTGTAGTCAAGAATTGCTTACATAATATTTTAATAAATGACAGCGAAGCACAATGGCATATTCTGACCTTTGGCATTAGATAAGTAATTGGCAGATCAAGTTAATTTTTATTCAAGCTGGGAGACTTGCTTTTTGCTTGCTTGTGAACTCCTGTACCATCACGCAAGATTAAACCACACGGGTACCTTTTAAAAATAGGTTTGGGGTTCTTTGCCTTACTTATTTATTTGGTGGCCTCTTCACGTGAAGGAAAACCACTCTTCTCCATAAATGACAAGTAGCACATGGTACGTACTTACGTGTGAGTGTGTGTGCGCATACGCGTGAGAGGACAGATGTTTTAATTTCATGACTGACATTCTAGTAGTGCTGCAAATAATTTGAAAACTCACCTAGAAAACACCTTTGTTACTGTGCAGTTGAGGAGCCAGTTTCAAGACCTATGACTCCAGTGAATTTTCCCTTTTCCTTTTCAGACGCTGGGTTATGGGCAAGTCAGAAAGCCAGATGGATATAACTGAAATGAATACTCCAAAACCAAAGAAAAAACTGCGATGGAGTGGCCTGGAAATAGGGCTGGCTGTTGTAGCGATTCTGCTAGCTATTGTAGCAATCACAATGACAGTTCTGTATGCAACATACGATGGTGAGTACACGTAAAATGTCTTTGAATGTACAAATACATACAAATATAAAAGTATTTTAACAAGTTACGAAAAAATGTTTTCATAAACAGAATCCAGTTGTTGGTATATAGTTAAAAAATAGTTTTAAAAAATGGAACTTGCATTAGACAGAAGACAGAATAGACTCTCTTACATGGTGTATATATAACTGTGCTACATAAACCATTAAGAAAATAAAATAATGAGGTCAGCTCAGAATTATTTGCCTGATAATAGAATACCCAGTGTATAAAATTAGGTGGTTAATAGCTGCTATATCATAACCATATTTCATATGTATGGCACTATACACAATTATCTGAAATGTAAAGCTGCATCCACACTTCTTACTGCTGGACACTGACACCAACTGCTTTGTCCAGCCGGGACTCTATAAATTCATTTGTTGTGGTAAACACAAAACATCTGCTTGTTCTGTATTTGCAATACTTCTATTGGTAATTAACGCTTCAGTAAGCAACCAACTCTACAAAACGCAACACTGCTGAAGAAAACCGAATTACAGTGTTTCTTCTGTATTCCTGTATATGTGTCAAAATCCTATTTTTTCCTTTTACAGGCTGTTGTGACAAGGACTCTTAGTGAGTGTAGTCATACTGAGAGGTTTTGTGATTCAGCAGCCATACCAAAATATTTGAAAATAATTCCTTTCAGGAATAATTTTTGGAAAAGATAATACAAAGAAGCCTGATTTCCATTTGGGGTCAAGCTAGAATGTTTCAGTGTATTGGAAAGGGAATTCTTTGTTTCATTTTAAAGTAGTTAACAGTTTTGTTTAAACTTTTTATTATAGTCTAGTTCAGTTATGGAATGGAAAAATGCCATTCTGAAATGAAAAATAAAAGATGTTTTATTTTGTAAGTCTCAAAAGGAAACATTTTCATGTTCCTTGTATTTTGTTTAGACTTCAGAGTGAATGTCTCAGAATTTTCATATAATTCCTCCAAAATCTCCTTGTCATTGTAAGATATTGCTAAATTCTAACTGACTTTGCAACTGCCTTCAGTCCATTTGCTATTTTTCTCTAAATTTCTTCTTTGTTATACAAATAATACTTTGCCCACCTCTAATTGATGGATAGGACGTTTCCCTCTGATGACTACAAAAATTCCACATGATGAGTGACGAGCACCGAAGGACCCTAGAGAGATGAAGATGATGGTATTGTTAGAGCCTGATCCTGTAAATGTTCACTTACTGAGTGTAAGGTGTCCATTCATCTTTCTCTCACTGTACAGTGCAATTAAATGCAATTCTAAGGTGATTGTCAATGAAAATAACAGTAGGTTTTATTATATTGGCATTCAGTAAAGAATTAAGAATATAATTGTATTCTCTTTTAGATGGGGTTTGCAAGACATCGGACTGTATAAAATCAGGTAAGAATGAACATACGTACCTTTTAAATTAATTTATGTATTTTTAAACAAAATTACCACCACGTAATGTTCCCATCTATGTACCTGCAGACAAGCATGGCACATTGACACGTGGAATCTGCTAACCCAAATAATTTTTGTTAGCATAGTTCTTCTACAAATGTAAAATCTTGTGACATGATATTGTCAGATCTTACAAAGTCATCAGGGTCTGGCTAGTTCAAGACTTAGAGTCTCCAAAGAATGCCTCCAGCTTCAGAAAATGCTTTAAGTGAATCAGAAGACGGCTCTTCCCCACATCTACCTGCAAGTCAGAATTCAAGGAGAGGCTATGTCTCTAAAGAAGGGACGTTAAAAGGAAGTCTTGATCATTGGTGGTAATTGTGGTAACATCCCACTGAAAAGCATCATAAACCATCTTATAGTTATGTGTTATCTTCATGTTGAGTGGAACCCGTAACTTCTTCGTAGGTTCTGTACACCATGACTGGCCCCTCTGGAGTCAAAAGACAGCTCTATGAGGAGCCAGAGACCCAGTATGTCAATAGGAGACACAGGAAAGGATCTTATAGGATTTATTTCAGGTAGTCATCGCTGTCTTTTAGTTACACTTCCAAGGTGCTTTTCTGCCACCAGGAAAGCTCATCCTGTGGTTTGAAAAATGGTCCAGTTATTTGTTAACTTGATTTTTTTTAATCTCTGAAGACGCTCCTGTTCAGCTAGCTGTTAAAAAGAAGTTCAGATAGACTGCATCAGGATGAATAATCGAAAAGCAGGAGAAGGTTTGGAGAAATGAGGCATAATGTAAACTGAAGATCTAGTTAGAAGTAGCTAAATGAATTAAGCAGAATAGTTTTCCTCTTCTAAGCTTCTGTTAAAAGATTTAACAGCATGCAAATATTTAAGGGAATAAGTAAACATTCTTACTGAATGTTAGATTCTCAATACAGAAGTCAAATTGTGAAAGGATTACAGTAAGGACATTGATGGGGAAAAGTGGCAGGCTTACAAAATTACAGAACAGGGTGAAGAAGGAGCATTTTTTCAAAATACAAATTGCCTCAATTCAACAGAGATAATAATGAAATACAGAATGAGAAATACAAAACAGGTAAAAGACAGCTTTTGTATTTTACCAGGTGTTAATGCTTGGTATTTGGATACCATACTGTAGGAGTCCTGGGAGGCAACCAGTGCATCTGACTAAATGGTAGTCTTTATAATTAAGTTTTAGCTGTGGGGCTGTACCTCAAATGAGATGCAGAAATTGTTGTTGGGCCTTCTCCACTCTTACATGGCCAGTACGTGAAATACAGTCAGATTATGAAAAGGGGAGGCACATGTTGGTAAAGATGTCATCACCCAGCAGACTTTGCAATTAGGTGGTCACTAGAGTGAACGAGTTCTGGGCTCCAGAAGCAGCACACTGCGAATCAGGAGCCCAGAATGGTTAGCTGGCATCTGCTCAGGCCTTCAGTGCTCCACGAACTTCAAAAATAGTTCAAAGAGTTTGTCAGAATTACGTAGTTAACTTGATACATTAATATTTTTAAAATGCAAAGTAAAGTGCTTAAATCAGAGAAATAAACTGTATTATTGCTGTTCAATAATAACCTTACTGGGATGAACCTACAAGTTTAATATTAGTTCAGATCAGCATTTCCTAACAGTTGCATCTTTAACTTGGCTGCTTCTTCCAGACCATGGAGGATAACGTATAGGAAAAGTTAGATACAGGTAGAAAGCAAGAAATATTAACTTTGGAAAATTTATTATGGTCTTTCAAGAACTATAGTTAGGAATAGATATTAAGTGAACTGGTAATGCCTTACAGCCCAACTGACCAATGGTGTGACAGGTTTTTGCAATGAATTTCAAAATTTTGCATTTAGTACAAGCCACTGAAAAAGAATCAAGTGAAGATACGGACAGAATTTATAGTACATGTAATAGAAGAGTTTCAAATAAATGACCAGAAGAAAAAATGTACTGAAAATTCAATTGGTTATACACTGGGTAAAGTATCAGTAACTGCATGATAATGTTACCGAAGTTTGTGAAATCCATTGCAGTGTAGCACATGAAGATACCACATAATTTGTACATTTGAGCATTTTTTAAATAAGCTGACTTACTCTCTTCTAATTTTCCTGAGCTCAGACAGCACAGACTGATGAGAATAGGGAATTTTGATCTCTCCCCTATCAATTTTACCTAGGTAAGCTATATTGTGTTTTTCCTATAACCTCCCCAGGTCACTGGTTGTTATGTCAGCTTATATTACTTTATCTGTAAGCTATTAAAGCAACAACAGGCAGTCAGGAGTACGACGATAAAATTAATCATTAAAAGTAACTGAGATAAAACTACATTCTTCAGTGACAAGAAATTGAATAAACAAGTGAGAATAGGAGCAAACCCAAACACTGGTTCATCAAAGCAATACTGAGGACTAATGAAAAGTATACCATGTGTTATCTGTATTTGTATACCTATAAATTACCCTGTATTAGAATTAAAATATTCATCAGTCTCACAGTCCTTATTTCCAGAGCAAAAATGTCTCAATGCGTGCAGCCACGAACTTACCATAAAGCTGCTTTGGGCACAACTTATAAATAACTTACAGCATGTTCAGGATTCTGTCCAGCCTAATTGGTCCCACTAACTTTGAAGGGGCAATTCATGCGTCATTATGCTCCTGGTCTTCATTGATAACAAGATCTCATCTCATTGATTTTAATATATCCATGGTATCGGCCAAATAATGAATGGTTATCTTGCAGTTCAGATGTGCGAATTACACTCTTGAGGAGAGTATTCTTCAGGAGAATACGTAATACATGTATTTTGCGTGAAGCCCTCAGTGTAAGTTCCCATGACTGAGCTGTTTCTGCTTCGTTTAAAGTTCAAGTTTTGACAAATGATGATTAGCTAATATTGGCTAGCCTGGACTTCACAGCAGAAAAGTTATGATGCTTATTTTTGTGTGACAGTAGTAGACAGCGAAGATTAAATAGATGCTGACTACAAACAGAGCAACCTGATTCCACAGTTAAAGCAAGGTTTGATGTTACGTAGACTGTTAACAATTGCTCAGATTTACACAAGATGTAGATTTCTCCTGGGTTTTGTTGTTTGAGATTTTTGCAGCACAAGTGGTAGGACAGTGGACAAGAGCCATCTTTTCTTGGTGTCAGAAGATTACCCTACCGTTACGTTTTGGCAGGGCTGGCACACTGCTCGGAATGAGCCAGCTGTGATGTCCGGTCCTGGCTCTGAAAGTCTTTGTTGCTAGACTAACACCTGCCAAGATAATCCAAGGCACTGTGTTGCCCTTCAGGTGCTGCGCCAGCCTAGCAGAGAGATTCATAAGGATACCTTTAAAACAGGAGATGTTAGTAATAACAAGTAATCGCAACTTCCCTGGCAACCATTCCAGTGTTTGAGCACCCTTATAGTAAGAAGTTTTTTCTTAAGTTCAAGAAGGTTGGGTTTGGGGTTTTTTTTCCGTATGTGCCCGTTGCCTCTTGCCCAAGTTGACAGGCAAAGGGGAAAATCCTTACTCTAACAGACTGGATAGTAGGACCGGCTGCTTGGCTTTCTCAAGAATGGGTAAAAAGCAAGTGTCAACTTAGTGAAACCATGACTGAATTTCACGATCTCTGGCTGCTGGCACAATCCTTTCAAATTGAGGTCAGCCTGCCACTGACTTCAGAAGGAAAAGGATCAGGTGCTAGGCATTGTATCTGTTTCCGCAGTGATTTTTATGCTACTTAGGCAGTCTAAAATGGAAATGCCTGTGTTCATGGCTTTTTCCATCTTCCAAGCACTGGAACATTGTAAAACCGTCAGCTTTTGGCCTAAAATAGAACACTCTTAAGCCAACTGAAGATCCCAAGAAAAACAAGGCGGGGGGAGGCAAATCAACATAAATACTATAGACTGTCTATCTTCCTCTCATTTCCACCAGCATAAGAGACATGGAAAATACTGAAAGTACTGGAGAAATAACTATAAATATTTGACTTGCCCATGTGGGAGGAATGAACGCTTGCAATCACAAGCCTCACTGTTTACTAAATATAATGTCTGAAAAATGGGAAGGATATTCAGTATCCTGGGAAATTCAGAGGTCTCACAAGCTCTTGCCTGACTCCTAGCATCTCTCCTTTCTGTGGGAGGCTTTGTGCTAGCATACTAGTGGTGAAATCAGTCTAGATGGAAGAGAAATTTAAAAAAAAAAAAAAAAAAAGCACAGAAGGTTTACGAACAGCAGCTGGGAAACTGTCATCAAGGAATCAGATTTCCCTAGGGAATCCCATGTCACACTCAGGCAGTGACCGGTTAGTCTTCCACGAGCTGCTTCAAGAGGGTGAGCAGGGATAGCAAGAGGCAGTATCAATTCTAGAATAAAATGTGGAGTAGGTCTAAAAAAAATCATTATAGATTCAGGAAAGCATTAATAGGAAAACTTTCCTCACAAGAACTTAAAACGGTACCACAAAGTCATTATTTTATTAAAAGAGATAGGATTCAGCTAAGCCTCCATCATACTTAATTACTTAAATTGCATTGTAGTGGATACTTAGCCTCTGATATGTCTTGTGCTTTTAATATGTCTTGTGCTTTTAATTTGTCTTTTCCCCACATTTCAGTACAAAGCAGTGTAAGTCAGTAAATGAAACATCTTACATTTTATATAAAACTGAGCAACGACTCACAGGGAGTAGGTACATTAGTCAGTTTACCCATCAGTGAACACAAGGAACAGAAAAGATACAAGTTATGGGCAGTAAAGGAATAGTAATTCATTGTTCGCTGACTTCGTTTGGTCTGGAACGTTCGAGCAGGCTTGAGCCTATTCTAAACTAAAGGGAATATATTTATTACTTCCCTCTTCAAAGAAAACAAGTGTATTCATCTATTTTCTCTAAAGATTCTTCATGCCTCGATTTGTCTCGTATTACAGCAGCCCGAATCCTTGAGAACATGGACACCACTGCGGAGCCTTGTAACGATTTTTACCAATATGCCTGTGGAGGATGGCTTAAGAGGAACGTCATTCCAGAAACCAGCTCCCGTTATAGTAACTTTGACATTTTAAGAGATGAACTAGAAGTTGTTTTAAAAGGTCAGTGGGGTTTATGTTTGTGGACTATATAAAGTTTCTTCTTTGGCTTACACGTTATCCTAATAAGATGTGGTTGTCTAGAAAACCTTAAAATACTAGCAAGTATTTCAGTTTCTTTGTGCAGTTCAGGACAAATCTACCACAAACCGTTTGCTTGGAGAATGCTGTGGAAGTTATGCTGCTGTGTCTGACACTGGAGCGGAGTTGACCAGACCTGACCTTTTTGGTCTCTGGACTCCGTGTGCTCATCTGCATATTATAATATCTGAAGTCCGTATCATTACCCTCCTGCCTAACAATAGCAGCCAGGCTAGGTGAAGAAGAAAGAGGTCTGCCTGGGGCCAAGTGAGCTGAAATGCTGGCAGTTGCTCTGGCAGCCCTGTGCCCTGCGTATCTGTATTCCATCAGCTAACTCCCAAAGAGCAGGCAAGCAGTTTTCTAACTAGTCACATCATGAACTGACAAATACGCCATTTCCACAAAATGTAATAGTGTCTAATTGTCCATATTCCCCTTTTTCAGATGAAAATAACAGTGTCAAGGAAGTCACTTTATACTTGTGAAACATTCTCCTAACTACTCTCTCCAGACTGAACATTCTTTTTTCACTTTGCATAGTTTCTGCTTTTGCCAGGGTTGCAATTTATGGGTGCCACAGTGTTCCTCAGGCTTCAGTTTTAGTGGAGCAAAGCAATTGTAAAATAGTAATTGGAGTAATTGTAAAGTAGCAGTAAGAGTGGACTGCCCCACAGGGAAAGGCAAGTCGGGAGCTGCCTGTGACTCGAGGCAGGCAGGGACCAAAGCCTCACAGACAAGGGGCTCAGTCCCACAGGCTCCAAATCAGAAGAGCAGGAGGTCCAATGACAGTGACCAGGTTCGGCCAACAGCCCCATGATCACCAGACAAGTCCATAGTCATCTCAGGCAAGGTCCGGCATTCCTACAAGAGCGTGGGCAAGGGGCTGACCTGGACTGCTGCTCCTGAGCCAACAGGCATAGGCTGCACAAGTGGAGGCACCAGATGAGGCTTCTTATGGCTCTTTCTTACAGTTTAGCCAACTAAGCTGTTTTCAGAGAAGTCTGATCCATGATCACGCAGCTGCACCATACCAAAACAAACCTTGAACACAGACAGCTGGCTGCAGGGGAGAGACTGCAGGTTAGAATTATAGGAAAAGATGGTTACAGGCTGGCCAGTGCAGTTAGAGCCTGCTGGTACAGTTAGGGCCCTGACACCGGTTCTCACACAACAGCTTTGTCAGCTAAAACCTGTCCCTGAAAAGTCAGAGCATTTGTATTTCGCTAGGGGCAATCCACAGAGTATCCTCCTTTACGCTCAACATCTTAACACACACAGATGTAATTGTAGGCCATATAAAAAGCCAGAGCCTTTTCCCCTCCGGTTTGGAAAGGCAAACCTTCCCTGGAATTTGAGATGGACACAGAGTACTCACTGTCTGCCCTCTGGTCCTCAGGACAGTATCCACTATGGCTCCTTCAGTATCTTTCCAGTGAAGATCAGATACTAAGATATATTTCCTGTCTATGTTTCAGATGTCCTCGACACACCAAGCAGTAATGATATAACAGCAGTGCAGAAGGCAAAAACTCTGTACAGATCGTGCGTAAATGAAAGTAAGTCTTCTGAATTTATTGCATACAAGATATATAAACATCATCCAAAGAATCCCATCTTCACCATCAGCTGTGCCTATATCCTCCTAATTTCTGTGCACTATTTTTCAGAATTTCTTTGTAAAAACTAAAATGTATCCATTCTGTAGAGTCAAATAAGAATGTCAATAGTGAAATTAGTATTGTACCTCCTGCTTTACGAGCTTTGACATTTTAGGTGAGATTACATTACTCTTCAGTTACCAGTTTGCTGCAGATATTTAAACTCAAATCCTTTCAGAAATTATCAGGGATGAGGTTAAAAATAACTGGCATACAAGGCTTCTAGAAAGACAGGGAGATCATTTATTTCAAGAATTTGAGCTAGATGCTGCCACTAGAATGAGGAGCAGTGAAACAATTAGCAGTGCTTAGTTTTTATAGTTTCTATAATGTTTTTAATACTTCTCAAAACTATTATTTCAAGCTGTCTGCAGAGTGAAAATACAATTTTTCTTCAGCTTGATGGTCACAAGGATTTGCATCTTCTGTTTCCAATCATGACTGAAACTTTTTTAAATGAAATTTTAAAGCACAGTCATACATCAGAGCACGCTCCTGTTGTGGTGACGGGGAAAACGTATTTCTCAGCTTCATTATTCTGAACTCATTATAATAGTGTAACATTTGTGCGTTTTAAAATGTCATGGTAACTCATGTTCTTTTTCCAAAAGCTACTATTGACAGCAGAGGTGGAAAGCCTTTAATCAGTTTATTGCCAAATGTATCTGACTGGCCTGTAGCGGCAACTAACTGGGATTCTTCCTACGGTGAGATAATCTGTTTATTTCCTTTTCACTTTAAATTTCTAAATTATTGTACTTTTCATTGCTTACCAAAAATAGAGCCTGAGTATACCTTTCATTTGCCTAGGTGCTGCTTGGACAGCTGAGACAGCTATTGCACAGCTGAACTCCAGATACGGAAAAAAAGTCCTTATTAATTTTTTTGTTGGCACAGATGATAAAAATTCCACAGCACATATCATTCATGTAAGTCTTCCTGGGTGGCATCGCCTTGCTGATCATAAAAGTGCAGCAAAATAACTAGAAGCGTAGACATAAATGTTAACCAGGAGAAGCATTAGTGATCTGAATTTTACCAAAGCTGTAGATGAGTTTGTGAATCTGTGTAGATTTCAAACGTAAATTATCGGTTTCACAGTGCACTGCCCGTTCTCAGAGTCACCATCTTTCTGTGCACTCGTACAGTTATTCTCAGTGAGATGAGAACAGAGACATATATAGACTGTATACAGACACAGTTTATGTGTACACTGGAGAGAAGACAGACATGATCTACTCATATACGCATGCAAGCAAATAAGTAAACATGATTTCCTTACCATGGACCTCAGGCAGAAAGCGCTGTCACTGAAAACCCGGGCTACGGTCCCAATGGCAGACAGCCCGCAAAGGGGGTTGTGTTTTTACAAGGTGCTCAGATGCCAAAGTACTAACGGGACCCGCAGTCAGCTGGCAGAGATATGAAAGTGGCTGAGGACATTTGCATAAGGAGTATATCGAGAGTGCCCTGCCTGTAACATAAGGTGATCTCTGAAAGTGGAAAATCCAGTGGAAGACAGTATTAGTGTGGTGAATCTTTACCAGCTACTCCTCCAGCAGTTACGTGAGCAAAGGTCTAATCTTTCTTGTCAATGGGTAGATCGATCCTTGACTACTTTGCAGATATGAATTTCAAAGATGCAGTAACTGCCTTGTTTGTCTGTTGACTGTTTTGTCTTCTGTACATCTACTGTTTTCACACCAGATACACGTAGCATGTGCTGTTCAGCAACAGAAAAAAAAAGACTCAAAATACAAAAAGTAAGGAGGGCAACAGGATAAGAGGGAAACTCCCCTTTGGCCAGAAGATAATTTGGCAAGAGTGAAGCATCGGCAAACTGTAACTGAGAAAAGAATAGTACAATGTTGTGCCATTTCTCCTTAAGCATTTTTAAATTTTTATTTGAATTTATAGATTGATCAGCCTGGGCTTGGCCTGCCTTCTCGTGACTACTACGAATGCACTGGCGCATACAGAGAGGTAAGATGAAGGTGACAGATCACTGACTACATTTGAGAAGTTTTAGTCTGTATTTCCAAGGCAGACATATCCTCAAGAGTGGGGACAGGCAAAGAGCAAGAACATTCCTTCCTCAAAGAGATTCCGGTATTGCCCCTGGGAAACATCACTGAAGGACTTGAGAAACTGGAATAGAAAAGTAGTAATGATGAGCATTTAAAGAAGGTTGATCTGCTGGTGAGAATAGCATGTGTGACAGGCTGGAGAAAGAAGTTTGAATGTGGGTAAGTGTGTAAGAAGGCAAGAGAGCCAAAAGGGAAATGAAGAGTATACAGAGAAATGAGACTAAGGGCAAGTAGAAATAAGTTAGCTAAGAACAGTGGGGAGTGTAACAAGTGTTGTGCAGATGAGGTGCTGTAATATGCCATAAACATTAGTGACCTAGTTTGCTCTCCTGGCAGCACTAGGAGCCAAGGGGTTCTTGTCTAGGCTCCAGCTGCCAGTTCGTACCGACTGTCTCTGCACTGGATGAGAAGCCTGCACATTCCTCTGGCTTCACTACGCCCCTGACATCCCAACCTGTCTCCCTTCCTGTGTCCCCCTGCCTTCTCTTCCATTCCTCTTGGGATCACTGAACATGCATGTGGAGGAAACGTAGTAGCTTTTCCACACAATTACTGTACAGTTGTGCAGGTCGGAAGAGGAACAGCTACTGGACTTTTTAGGGCCTCTTGGAAGGAAATAAACGTGAAACAGTTTAGCTTGGTTACACACATTCTGCCAGGCTTCACCGCTCAATCAAGAGGCACCTCGTAACTGTCAGAGTTGTATTAAGACAGGATATGAGTGCTTAGGGACCACCCCTGTTCTGCCACTACACAAAGGATGCCATTTCTGAACTGTTGACTGGCAAGTGCTGCAGGTGTCCGTGGAGTCCAGGGGGACTAGTCTTATCACTAACAGGCTTAGAAAGGAAAAAAGAACCAGTCAGAACCAAAGACACATTTTTCTGCACTTTTCAGAAAGATCTGAAAAGATCACAGTCCCCGAAGTGAACTGCTGAACAAAAATGCCACAGCTGAAGTGTGTGATATCATAGAAACTGCTTCAGCAGTTGCTTCCCTAAAATCTCATACAATCTTCTTTAATTCATGTTTAGTTCTTATTCAGACACATTTTCATTAACCTGTTGGCACTGACACCGTATCCCTCACTGCTCATCTTGGATGTGCTTGAAGTCCTTGAGAGCTGAAGTATATGTATTTGCTGAAGCCATGTAGCTGGAACTGCCACCACAGTAACCTTTAATTAGCCAGTTTTTTTCTGTGTCATTAAATGCAGAAGCAATGAGAAAGCATACAAAACGTTTGGGGTTTGTAGGTATTTTGCTGACATGCTAACTGTTAATACTCTAATAGTGATTACATTTAATTACGGGTCACATGCTAGTAAAGACAATCGTCACCATATTAACTGTGCAGTTACATTATTATCGTGTTACGGCCTCTAGGAGCTGGCTCGTCTATCACAATTTGCTCCTTTCCTTGTATTACATCCACTGCAGCACTCAAAGTCAATTCCCGTTCTAATTTCTGACCTACCTGAAGGTATCATACTTCTTTCCACTGCTGGGAAGTAGAGGAGGAAGTATTTTTTTAAAAAAACCAGAGATTTATCACTGAAAGGCAGACTCATTCTTACAGGCATGAGTACTTCAAGCGACAGGCGTTCCTCCTGTCAGTCCGTGCGCTGATAGCAGCCTTTCTTGGCTCCGTTTCCTGCTGTGTCATTCTACTCTTTCAGCTGGACGTAGCAACAAGCTCACTGCCTCCAGCACTTTCACCTTGGGCTTTGTCAGGACTCACACCACAAACCTTCAAGGGGAATCTGTGACCAAGATATCTTCAAAATCTTTGTATCTTGGAAGATACGTGACTCCTCTGCTCATACAGGAGTTATTCTGATGCCTAAGTTCCCAGTAAAATATCTGACAGTACTTATACAGTCCATCTGAAATTAGCTGACTTAGTTCTTTGCTACCTGCCCATGCAATGGTCTGCACTTCATGCCAAAAATGAAGTCCATTAACTGGTACCTGAAGATCTCTGTTGACTTACTGGTTTGGGGTAACGTCTGTACTGAATTTCTATAAATTGTATTTTAATATTTAAAATGGTATTTACAGGCTTGGTATGCGCTCTCTTTCGTAAGCTATTGTAGCTGTCAGTGATTTCATGGGCTTTTCTCTTTCTGGTACAATAATCAATCTTGAGTAAAAGTGAGGCTGAGAGTTCAGTCCTTGAAGATGCTGTGAGCCACCTGCCTTTCTGTCTGCTGGCAGTACTTTGGGGTGCTCAGAGCTTTCCAGCGCACACAGCCTGTTACAGCACAGCGCTGCTGGCAGGTCGGGAAGGCAGACAGGAGATGGATGGCAAGGCAGGTAGTTATCAGAATGGCTGTATAAGCAGAGCACTCACTAACGGGCTGCGTCCTACCACCTTAGGAGCTGAACGTACCAAAATGGTTCTATTAATAAAGTTGATGATGTGCACACCTTATTAATCCTAGGCTTTAGCACTGTTTTAGTAGATTATGCTGTTTCATGTAAAGTAATTTATTATTAGATAGCTAATCTAATATTATGTATTTTTATTTGCATTTTAAAAGCAAATAAAATAGCATTTTGTTGGTAGAAAAATTAGTGTGGCTTATTGAAGAGGAATTAGAATAATACTGTGTTCCCTAAAATATAATGAGATCTGTAGATACTTGACAGCGTAACACTTACCAGAATGTACTTCCATTTTTACATTCTTATCCTTGGTGAATTCTTTTATGTTAAATTTAATACTTACTATATGGTCTGTAGTATATCTAGCTATGCTAAGCAACATGATTTCTAAATGTTCCAAGGAGCAATAGAGGAGGTACACTGCTTCCGGGAACAATTTTCCCACAATGCTAATTCAACACAGTCCATCAGCATTTCTCTTGGTTTTATGTTTCTGGGAACATTGCTCTTTGGAAGCGATATTTTTGGAAGTTGTAATTAAACTGAGCTAGAAAAAACACGGGTGATGGTTTAAATATGGATGTACAAATGTCTCATTTTAAATAATGAAAACACAGTGCAGTAGTTGAGAGTGTTTAGCTTTGAACAGTGCTACAAATTATACAGCAATTTTCCATGAGGGAATTTGCAAAGTTAATTTCTATTTGTGATCTAACAGCATTTCAGCATAAATTACTATTAAACTGTTTAAGAAAGGGATGAAGAACTGTAGTTCATAAAAATGAAGATGAAATCTTAAAGATGATCAAGGTATGCTGTCCTTTGAAGAGTTTTGTCTTTAAAATGTTTGTATTTTTTCCTGCAGGCATGCTCTGCCTATGTTGATTTCATGATTTCTGTAGCTAAACTAATCCTACAAGAAAGAAATATTTCTTTCCAAGAGAGTGAAATTTCTGACCAAATGAGCAGAGTTATGGACCTGGAGAAAGAGATTGCTAATGTAAGAAAAACATTTTTTAAGTATCCTTTAAATAACTGACTTTTTTCTGACTACCTAAGAAAGCTAACTGTAAACTGAGTTCTTAAGTTACTTGCTAGTGTTATTTTGTGGCACCAAACCTGACCAAAAATGTATGGGGCCTGGAACACCTAAGAGGAACACATAATAAGAAAGACATGCCTTCTAATGAGCAAGGGAAAATATTTGAGTTAGCTGTTTTCCAAATAGCAAAATGTTTTATCCTAATCTGTTCACAGAAGCCCTTCAAGAGAAGAGAGAGCAAGAGAGAGACAGGCTTGGTTTCTGTTTAGTCTGTGTTAGAAAGTGAGTTTTGGGAAATGCTTTCGGCGCTCTTCTCCCCTTGTCCTGTTTTCCCCGTGGTTATCAGAGCAGTAGATTCCCAACCGCTGGCCTGCCGTGCAACACAAAGTAATGTTTGTCCTGCACAAGCTGCTCCACAATGCTGATTGTTCCAAGTGCATTTTTAATCAAACACTGTTCCCCATTAAAGTATGACTTGGAGAAATAGCTAGAATTCAAACCTGCAGGAGAAAAACAAATGGAAATTCAAGCATTCATGAGCAAAAACATGGCTTATGATGATTAAACATTTCAGAAGGACCTGAAGCTGAGGATGACTGTAAGACAAGCTAAAGACAAACTTTCTAGCTTCAGCTGTTTTTCAAGTTACGCTGATAGTAAGGATGTGTATTTGGCAGAGGAAGACCTTCCCCCTGCACGCCACCCCCCCTCCTCCCCAGTTTGTATAAACTAAAACCATCTGATTTTTATTTTCTTCACATTTTCCTGAGAAACACACCTCTGGGCTTAGCTCAGAGATGGAAAATTATTACAAGAAAAGGAATTCAGTGCAGAGAGATTTGAAGGGGGGTATGAAAGGAAACCACAACTGGAATGTCTCTACAGCGGTTGCTGCTGGTAGAGAGTGCAGTTGGTGGTGGGTAAAGCTGCTGTTGCCTCAGTTTTTAATCAAAAACTCAGCACCAGCCTGAGTGTTGCTGGAAGAGAGCTGGCATTGTGCTCTTGGGAGTCTGTTAAAAAGAACACAGAAAAAACACTGAATGCACAATAGATTAGGAAAGAGGAAGTGGAAGAGAAATCTTTTTTAAAAAGTCTAGAGAGAGACAAAATCAGACATGGCATGACTGATTTCTCAAAACTGTTTAAATGGGTAAAATCTACTATTCGTGCTCCTGAACAAGTCATTTAAGAGAGTACTTGAGGCAGTAGTGATGTAAGTTCTCCCATGAATTACTCTCATGGATGACAAGATCACTCTTTTCCTGTAGTCCTTTTTGTACCTGTGTTCTCTCTCACTGCCATCACAAATAGTGGAAGTTAAAAGGTGGTGGATTATGAGGGGAGCAAGTGCTGATGCTGTCCCTAAGTACCACATCCAACCTTTCCTTAAACTCCCCCAGGGATGGTGACTCCCCCACCTCCCTGGGCAACCCATTCCAATGCCCAACCACCCTTTCCCAGAAGAAATTTCTCCTATCTCCAACCTGAACCTCCCCTGGCACAACTTGCAGCCGTTCCCCCTTGTCCTGTCGCTAATTATCATCTCCATGGCCCCAACAGCCCCATGTCCTTCTTGTCCTGGGGACCCCCGAGCTGGATCCCAGAGAGTATTCAGAGACCAAGGAGTTGGCATTAGGTACTAGTTTTGTCTCCTCTCAGTCTACGTTGTCTACACCCTAATTCCAGACACTTCCCTGCTGACATTTGCTGTCCAGAGTCTCCAGTGATAAACTTGCTTCATAAAGCACCACCACAGACCCAGTTCTCTGGCAGTCAGGTAGTTTTATTGTCTGTAAGAAATGGCCCTAATACAGTCGTGCCATTAAGGTGTTAATGTATGCACACTTGTAACACACTGGTGCCAAACCACATAGCCTAGACTAATACAAAGCCTGAGTTGTGAGTTATGACTCCCCTTTCTGTACAGTGGTTGCAGGAAGAACGTATCAGATAGAACATGCCTCCTGATCAGAGTGCTCACACTGCATCCCTACCACAGCACACTGGTCACCCCATACTCAATACACCTCCTTTATTCCTTTCTCCCAAGGTTTTGCACCTTGCGTCATCCTGTGAGTATCATGAGCACGTTTTTGGGTTGATGTATCTGTTGGTAACAGTGTCTACTCAGTGCTTTGAGCAGTATGGGTGTGAAATTGAGTTCATTTAATCTGTCTTTTTGTATATTTTTTATCTATAAAATGCTGTCCATATTTATGTGAAAGGTACTTTACAGTTAATGCAAACTCACGGTAATGTATTAAGCCAGAAATACTTGTTTTCTTTCTTTTTACTTCCACTTACCAAAATTCCGGTGAACTCTCTCAATGCACCTAGTAATTTTCTCATGATTAACTTTGATAGGCAACAACAAAATCTGAAGACAGAAATGATCCACTTTTGCTGTACAATAAAATGACCTTGGCACAACTCCAAAACAATTTCTCATTGGAAATTGATCATAAGGTGAGTGATCAATAATCTGATATTTTAACCTCTGATTTATGACTGATGAGACCAAACGATTAAGCCTGACAAGTTTTTCTTTTAAACACATTTCTTTCTTGAGCTGAGACATATTTGAAATTGAACAGGATACCTGACGTGCACACTATCTTAGCTAAGCATCCGGTGACATTAAACTGTATGGAAAAGACTGTGCTTCTGTACCCACTGTGTCTCCTAACTTGAAGGCAGATCTTGCCCTCTTCTTCAATGTAAAGAGATGGAAAAGGACAAAGGAAAAAAAATACTGTTATGAGTTTGACTTACCCTCCTGGATTCAGGGTTGTAAATTTTGGAAAACTTGTACGTACATAACCCTTGTTGGAAATCAGGAGAGTATCCTTTGCAAAGTACAAATAAATTCCCTTTCTGTAATTACCACAGCAGGTCCAGAGGGCCAAGGACAAAAGTTAAGACCATAGCCACCAATTGATTCAAACAAGTTGCAGTGTGACTATTCAGGCCCTCTCTGTTTATCCAGAGCTGCAGATTTAGAACGAAAAGTCCTGGTTTCCCAACATTGCCCCTGTAGGATGGGCTCCCAAAGCAAGCAGAAAGGGGCCCAGGAAGTCATGACTATGAATCCAGAAAATCTCTCGTTCCTCCCCGGTAGGTCCTCCGGGATGTTTCAGCTCTGGCTTTTTCCTTACCCCGAGCCACGTGCTGTTTGTGCAGTGTAACCTTTAATTCATGGCACCACAAAGTTCAGCTAAAGAACAGCCAAAGATTTGATAACATAGGTGTGCCTCCTCAGTGACGTTCTGTCAAACTAGACATGGATGGTTTTTATCGTAAATGAGTTCTACTTCAGTATCTTGCACAACAGGCAGGCAGGTTAACTACTGCGTCACGTGGAAGGCACTGTGGTCTGACTGGCGGGAGTGCAGCATTGAGTCTTTTGAGGCCAGTAAGGGACTATGAAATACTATTATCCCTACCACAGTTTCATAATCACTGCTATTTTTATTGACTTTAAGTTCTTCAACTTTAAATTATATGACAGTTCACTTCTGCCTAGCTTAATTTATTTCATAATTTACCTTCTCCCACAGGTCTTAGTTGAACAGTTACCATTAGTCATAATGTCAGAAACTAACTTCTCTTGTCACAGAATGGTATTGCCCTGGTTATTTTTAGTTCCTGGGGAGTGCTGCAGATCAGCAATAATCATCTGCTCTAATTTTATCCAAAAATGCTCAAAAGACTCATGATGGGAGTTGGTAGCGTTGTTTTAATGGTCTAAGGATAGAACAGCAATTATTCCCAAGATTAGCTTGAAGTTTGCTGCTTCCTTTTCAAACCTGAAGTGATTCTATTCCTGAAAGCTTCTCTGCTTTCCTCAGCTACATTAGTTTGTCTGATGAAAGACGTTACCTCTTCCAGTAAAACTTCCCTCTCAAAAGATACAAACTGGCAAAAATCACCAATACTTTTCAAAGTAATAGGCGTAACAAAAATCTTTAAAATTAACAAAAAAAATTGTAAAGTACTAAGATTATTTGCTTTTCTTAAATGTAACCTCTTCCTTGTCATCGCTAAAATGAGTACCTACCCAAGGTGGAAAAGCACTGAGGAGCTCTAGTGTTTTGATGATGATTTTCAGCTTCTGCTCTGAATCATCTTCTCAGTCAAACGGTGCTCCACAGAGGCCATGGATTGGGAAACTTGGGCCGACACAGAGACTTTGAAACAGTGGACATAGAGTTAGCTGTAGCATCAGCATCATCTCCTAAAAAAAAGGGAATGGAGAAATTGGAGGAGTATGTAACAGCCTACAGGATTCCGAGCTGAAGGATCTCTCTCAGCTGGTGTCATGCAGAGGAAGACAACACACTCAATACGTGTGAAAATACTTGGCTTGACACGAGCTGCAGGCGTGAACTTCCTGGGTAGGGGAAGGGGGTTATTATCGTCCATTAACAGGAGTCTGTTGCCCTGGGCTGTGTGATGGGGGAGCAGCAGCGTGGCTCTGCGCAGCCCCCCAGCCTTGCCCACCTGGAGCCTGGCTGCACGGGTCAGAGCCCAGCGCCACAGAGCCGAGCAGTGACCACGCTCTAAGTTCGCTCCGTGGGTGAGAGAGTGCCCCTGTGTTCCCCAGCCAGCCCGGTGACACATCTGCTCCCCGAGGCACGCGATATTGCTAACCAAAGACTCGGCAAAAGGAAATAATTTCTTTTATCAGCAAACTAGTAAGAGTTTCCAGTTGAGAGGGCCCACACATTGCAATAACGCTCTGTTCAGACTAGATGGACACTGCAGAATGAAAACATCATTTTCATAGGTACAGGGGCATCAAAGTTAGGTGGGCCTCTCGCAAAGGTGCATACCAGCATAAAGAAAATGGGGGTGTAGGACCAGAGAGGCAGCAAACACATGAGAACTCCAACCTCTGTCTGAGAGTTGTCTGTCACAACACGCTGCAGGCTGACCTGCTATCAAATCGGCTGCTTCTCCAGCATCCAGTACTGGGGCATGCAGAGGAAAATTCACTACAGACAGTGGATTTAGTGTGTCTGGTTTGAAGCCTATCAAAATCAATCCTTTTATGGACTTCAGTGTACTTCCGAACAAGTCCTTACCATACGCTTCAGAATGGGCTGTCGAGTATAGCCTGAATCTTCCCGCCCCGTAGGCACAGAGACATCCTGTGCGGACAGTCGGGCTGTTAGTCATACTTGGATTTAAAAATTCTTTGCCAAACACAGCAAAAAGGCAACTGAAAATTTTACTTAAAGTACAATTTCTGCTTTTCCAGGCTATAAGGAAAGGGTCAGAAAATTTTTAATTGTGTTAGTTTGAAATCGAAACAATGTCTCGACCCTTTCTGCTCAATACCACCCTATTTTAATAGGATATTAGAGCACAGAGGGTATAAATTATCTCAGATCGTTATTATTATGATGACTCCATTTACAAGTAGTGCAGCTATTAGGAAAACTAAAGGCAGAGCATTTGTGTTATGCACACATATTTAAATTGGAAAAAATAGCTAAATGCTGTTTCTTTATGATTTAACCGTATAATCATACATATTGATTTTCCAGGTATTCAACTGGTCAAAATTCATAAATGATATAATGTCAACTGTGCAAATTAACGTTGAGAACACTGAACATGTCATTGTCTATGATCCAGAATACCTTATCAAGCTGAAGCCTATTCTTAATAAATACACTCCCAGGTAGGTATGTTAGGTATTTGTGTAATTTCCATTTTATTTCCAGTAAACTTAAAAAGCCTAAAAACATTACCAGCTTATTATTGTTGTTTTGTTAAACAGAGACCTTCAAAATTATATGATCTGGCGATTCGTAATGGACCTTGTCAACAGCCTAAGCCGTAACTACAAGGACACAAGGAATGCTTTTCGTAAGGTACAGAAATTAATCTTCCTTTTAAATTGTAAAGATGACTTTTGTGAACCACAGAAGATATTTTATGTAGCTGTGGTATATAAAAATGTATTTTGAATTTTGCACACAAAAGCTAGATGCGTTTGCTGAAGCTGCTGCTGGAGTGTACATGTAATTTATATGATATATGCTTGATAGCTGGAGTGGATTTGAAAAGCTCTGTTCTGGTAATTGGTCTCCATGTTTTTCTGCATCTAAATTAATCCCCACTTTGATAGGAACAGTCCCATTAATTTGCAAATGATTACTCTGCAGTTCTGATTGACTTGTTCCAAACTCTTCAGCATCCAAAGTAATACACTCAAAATCAAACATTATGGGCCCAATCTTCTTCTGATTGAAAATCATTTGATCCTGCAGATATTTTAGTGCTTTTAAGGGAATGCTGAGCGATTTCACAATCAGACTGGAGATGGAAGTCCTTTGTATTTCCACAGTAGAACTTCCTACTTTGTAAGTTTGCTGAGCTCCATTAGAAAAGGTTAAGGCCAGTTTCTTCTATCTGTTAGTGATGTAAGAAATACTTTAACATGCACATGCAGCTTTTTACGGAGATTCTGCTTGTTACAGGAAAAAAAAATATTTACTGGAGGAAGTCAACGAACGGCCAGTTCAGTAGATCTGAACAGGGCAGTCTTACTCATTGATTACTTGTCTTTTTCCCCTACTCTTTCAGGTATGAAACTATTTTAATATAAAGCATCATATTTGCTTATTCTGCATCGTCAAGGAATACTATGTTTTGCACTCGATAAACGAAAGACATTCCTCACTCTGTCTTAGAACTTCCCTGAGAAAGTTTCATTTAGAAAAATGTAAAAGTTTGAAAGAACAACAGAAGAAGATTTTTCCATAGTCTGTGTATAAAATACCATTTTCTACTAACTAATTAATAATAGATGATAGAGTATAGGTCAAGCTTCTCATACTAAATGCAGTGGAAATAAACTAGCATTTGTCTTGTTAAGTTTACTTTCAAATATAAATGCTAGGACAGTGCTGGCACTCCATGGATCTCCCATGCCATGTTTTTTCTGGGCTGTGTGGCTAATTGGTCACTTATTAATTCAAAACTCCATTTGTTTTAAATACGGAGCACTTAAAATGTGCTACAGAAAGTGCCAGAGTCCTAGCAGAAAGATCTCTGGATCTGCAGCCACTTCCTTAAGAAACTGGCAACAAGATCCCACCAGATTACTAGACTGCGCGTGTAGATGGGCCTGGATGCGTTACTGAGGGGCTGTGCTGTCACACTAAATCGCTTCTGTTTGGTTCTCCATCTCAAGGTCAAATTGTCAGTTTTCACTGTGACATTTGTCCAAATCGTGCCCTCCCAGCAGATCTACTGTCAAGAAGCCCAGATGCGGGGGTGGAACAGCATGCAGAGTAGTGACGCGGCTTTAATACTGGAACTGTATCCTCAGGATACAATTACTCCCACGACAGAAACACATCAGTATCTTTCTTTTTTCCCAGATTAATTTAAAGAGAAAAAACTGTGTTCCCTACGATGTTGTAGTTGAGAATTTATGCCCCATGATCACAGAATCCCAGACTGGTTTGGGTTGGAAGGGAGCTTCCAGCCCACCCAGTGCCACCCCATGCCATGGGCAGGGACACCTCCCACCAGCCCAGGGTGCCCACAGCCCCATCCAACCTGGCCTTGAAAGATCAGGAGCTGTAATTTCAGATGCATCAGCACTGTAGATGTATGAATCCACAATAATACATTTTAATTGCATGTTGTTTTTACTAATAAGGAGGTAAGTTCCTGTTGCTGTAGAAAGCACCACTTTGGTTTTTCTTGTGCACCTCTGGTGACACTAGGCTTACTTAAAAAGGGTTCTTGTGAAGGGCAATCCCAGTCTGATGCAGGTCCACCGCGGTCTCAAGTAGCCCTCTACCCAAGTCATGCTGAGACCAGTGAACTGTGACTGACTGAGATAAGTGTCAGCAACACAGACTGGTCTACCAGAATCTTCATTGCGTATCTAAGAAAGCAATGGATTAAGGACGGACAGATTCTCTAGTCTATTCAGCTGTGTGTCAGCAATGAGTTACAGAAAGTTCCAACATCACAGGCTCTTCAGGGAGACCTGCAGTTGTGGGCTGTGTTGTACAGGTAACATTTTTAAAAGACCATTCCTGCATCCCTAATGCTTTAGGGTGAGAAGAAACATTATTTCCTAGGAACTCAGTTCAAGGTGTAGCATTTACAGAGCTTTTAACGCCAGAAGTCATTGATCTGTCCTTCTGAAGAGATGGGTTCATGCTTTGGTATGAAATACAAACTCTGTTACGGAACAATTTCAGAGCTGCCCTGTAATGACACTGTCTGCTATATTCAGTGCGTTCAGGTGTCAGACCCTCATAGTACCTGCTCAGCTTTATCACATACTTAGACATTATCATGACAGAACCCTTGCATACCTTGTAGCAATGTCACATAGAGTAAACAAGCTGCTACTTTGCAATCTCCCAGAGGTGGGAGGCTCTGCCAGAAGCTGCTGGCTGGGTAGCAAACACAACCTTCCCACTGCAGAAATGAATTTGCTGCATAATCACAATGCCCCTGCCAGAGCTGGAACTGCAGTACAGCTCCCTGGAACAGTGGAAGCTTTGTGCCAGGGTATTCCTCTTTAACCTCTCCCATTCTTGGCGTTTGAAGTAGTTTTCTTGTCTCTACCTTTCATGTTGTGCAAGAATAAGGAATACTGCTAATGACTCACATTTCCGCAGCCCGTGACAGACATTCCCGTTACCGAGGGAGTCCACCGAACGGTCGTAAACACGAATGTGGATTAAATGCACGTGTTTAAGGTCGACCAGGCTCCTCTGAAACACACGTCTGCCAGTCAGTCACCATTCCCCCTCCCCTTACGCGGGCCCAAACATCACTGGTTTACCTGATGTTTATGTTTCACAGGCACTTTACGGCACAACCTCAGAAACTGCTGTTTGGCGTCGTTGTGCAAATTACGTCAATGGCAACATGGAGAATGCGGTGGGACGATTATATGTAGAGGAAGCATTTGCTGGAGACAGTAAACATGTGGTAAAGCTTTTAGCAAACTTAGCCTCCATACCATCTAAGCATCACTTCATGGTCGCTTACCATGCAGTCCTTCACACAGCTTTGATCACACTTCTTATTCACTTTTTCTATATGGCAGTTCACTTTCTGAAGACCCTAACCTTCAGATTTGCTTCTCAGTCAGTGTACCACTGAGGAGCAATCAGAACGTACGTGCCAGGAGCACCATTCCTTTGCACCTAAGTGCTTCTGCAGTACTTGTCTTGAGCTGGCCTGCTTTCCAAGCAAATGACCATGGTGTGAAGTAATGTGTGAAAGATTACATGTGCACGGGTGGAGGGAGAGAGGCTTCTGCCTGCTCACCTGTTCCTGAGCCAGCCTTCAGCCTACAGCACCGCTGGCCCGGTCGTGCCCGTACGCACACTTGAGGAACAGCACCTACTGAAATAACAGTCACTGCTCGTCTTTTGAGACAGATGCCCGTTCCCATCCAGCCAATGCGGGGCGCAGGAACAACTGGGTATTTCTCTTTGTCTTCAGTCACACAGAAAATGGCTGAAAATTCACCTGGAGTTACACCTCTGTTTCCTCCTATCGCTCCTACTGTAATCCAGGCTTGAGTTACACCATTTTTTGTGGTTGACATATAGGCAACAGTTTGATCAGCTGCACCACATCCAACGGATGGATATCTGTCAGATTTTTTGTCAATTAAATTGCAATGCCTTGTGAGCTCATGCCCATTCCCTATCCTCCCGCAGGCCAGGCTAAAGGTACTACTTACCTTGAGCTCCACACTTTGAGCCCGTAAGCAGCATACACTCAAGTGACTCGTGCAGGCAAACCAAGTCTGTAATAAACTGTGACTGTGGAAAAATAACTGAATCATTTTACATAGATCTGTAACATACTGATGTTTTTTCCAAGGTTGAGGAAATGATTGCAGATATACGTGATGTTTTTATAAAAACCTTAGATGAACTTACCTGGATGGATGCAGAAACCAAAAAGAAAGCAGAACAAAAAGTAAGTTAAATCTTAAGTATTGGTAATGATGTGTATTTCTATACAAATCAGTATTTCAGTTGTTTTTCCTGGGGAAGAAAAATTGGTAACATCTATCACTATTTTAAATATACAAAACCACATGTACTTGTGTTTATATAGGCATAGCAGCCTACAAACTTCCTACATCAGATCCAGATTACCTGGGGAGGGGCCTCTGTCGAGATAAGCACATAAAATAGGAGGAATCTATAGACAAGACTGAGACCTTCCAGGGAAATCAGTGATTAAGAGGCTAGGTAATGAATATCTATGAGAAAGTCATACTGACATAAGAAGGAATGATTTATGGTGGTTTGACCAGGTATTAGGAGCGCTAAAGCTAAAACAGAACGTCAGACCGTCAGTGAGTTCTCATTAAGGGAAGATGGAGCTTCAGACAGTTCATGTACGTCTGGAGTAAGTAACAGAAATCAACTGTAGCCTTGAACTGGGAGTGAAGCAACTGGAAGAATGATTTATTACATCTCTATTTTGTTGTTCTGTAGAGATAATGACGCATCTTCAGTTTTGCTTTTTTGATGATAATTATTAAAATTTAATTTTAAAAAAACTTGTAACATATAATGGTTTTGTTAATTATAGAGTGGGAACTGGCATTTTCCTCCAGAATTTTGTGTTAGAAAATCTCAGAAAAAAACATTAATAACTCTCAAACTATTACCTGTTTATCAAACAACTCTAGACTGTAAAGTCTGCAGGAAGCTACGGTTGCAGCAGAGGGCTAAGGCAGTCAGGGCTTACGCTGATCCTGATGTGATCAGACAGTAAAGACGCAGTTGGATGAGCTGGTGCGTTCCTACTGTTATTTCCATAGCTACACACGGCGATCAGTTACAGCCACAGTAACCTCAAATCAGGCGTGGCAATGTAAGGTAGGGAGTACACTGAAAACCCTCAATAAACTCTGTACTGTGATTTGACACAGACTGTAGTTGTGCAGTGTCTGTGAAATACTTCCGCTGGTAGGCACAATTTACGTGACAAAATGAGAGACACAAACTGCCTGAAAAGTTAGGATCAGAAATCCACACACGCTCCACGTGTTGCTTGTAATGTTCACTCGTTCGTGGGAAAAGCCTGCATCAGAAAATTATTTTAATAGATAATGTGATTTTACTTCTAAATTTATTAAGACATATTTACATGGAAATACTAGAAAGAATTGCTAAAGAATCATTTGTTCTTTGGGGGTTGTTTTAATTGCTCCTGACATTGCTATCAAATATAAATCAATTCTTGGCTATCAAAAGAAGCTGAGTAAGGTTTGAGTTAAAAAACTTTGTTCAGGCCTTCCAGTTGTCAAAATTTGGGAACATTTAAGTAAATTATTTCACTCCAATGTAGATATGGGAGCTAGTTAAGAAATATGGATACAGACCCAAACTCAGTCAAAATTTCTGGAAATTTGTAGATGTGTTTTTCTGTAGCGTACTGAAGTTAAAAAACTTCCAGTTATTAATGTTATGTCTATTTTAGATGCTGTAAAATATGTCAAATATTTCAAGAGATCTACTATTTCTTTAAACCAGCCTTTCCACTCAAAAGTATAGCTGCAGTATGTCTGGCTGTCTTGTGCATGTTTCTGTAAGTTTTCTTACGAAGGAAGGAACGGAATGTACTTTCTAGAATTTTCCATTGTTAGAATTAACCATAAGCTTTACAGTGCTGTCAATGAATAAAAAATGTAAACAAAAAATATACACAATTAACATCCTGGGGTTTTTTGCAGTTGCTTCGATATTGCATTATTCTGTAATTTATGATTAATTTAAAAATATGGCTGGATTTGCTATGTATATCAAATGATCTTGCCCCTAGGCAATAGCAATTAGAGAGAGGATCGGTTATCCAGATGAGATCGTGACTGATGACAACAAGCTGGACAGTGAGTACCAGGAGGTAAGTCTGACAGCAGGCGGTATGATTAGAAAAGGATCTTAAGAGGAAACATGGTGATTCTGCCTTCATAACCGAGCTGAACCAGATGCGTCGGCACAGAGTAACTCAAGCTGGGGCAGAGCTGCACAGGTTTAAGGCTGGATTAAAAGCCAGTGTACTGCAGCTAACCTAGTACAGACAGTGACAGGTAGTTGATGGTATTTCAAAGGAATGTATAAATGCTAGAATAAAACAGGGAGCCAGCGGGGCGCACTCCAGAATTCCTAAATCTGCCACAGATTGACCTAACACTGGTTGAAGTGGATGCAGGTACGTAACTCAGTAACTGGGCCTGTCTACCCACGCTCGGAACTGGTCCCTGAAGTACGACGCTGGACTACACATATCATTTAAACCGCATCTGAGCTTTTCACTGCAAAATGTGACCTCAGGATTCATTTGTAAGAGTAACTCCATGAGTGTATTTAGTACACATGATGTTCAGGCAGAGTATGTCTTAGAAGTCAAAGTCTGAATTTTGAAAATACAGACATAAAACCAAAGTATACCTTTTAAAACACCATTTGAGCCTTATTCATGTGTTCTTTCTAAGGTGGAATTGCACTTTACAAGGCCGGTAGCTGCTGGTTTCAAGCGGGCAGCTCCCAGAGGTTAGGGTCAAAACCAACAAATGCTGAATTCCACTCAAAATGTATATATAAAGAGGGAATAAAGATCTCTGGAAAAAAATACACAGCTGCTAACATATATCCAGCTACTGTGTCAACTCTGTGATGTAGCAGAGCACTGCAAACCAGGTTCTAATTGCAGATTAAAAAGTACTCTTAAAAATGCATTGCTTAGCTCATCATGCTTCAGACTAGATTTTCCAGATCCATGTGTCTTTTACTGCTAATCAATAACCCCACCACTAAGTATTTTTTCCTCTTTCTTTTTAGTTGAACTACAAAGAAGAAGAATACTTTGAAAACATTATTCAAAATTTAGTATTTACCCAGAAGAAAAGGCTGAAAAAGCTCAGAGAAAAGGTGGACAAAGAGGAGTAAGTGTTTAAAAATACTGTGTGTAATCTTTCATCCAGTTTCCACAGGAGGAGGTACTTGGAAGGTAGTCAGTGATGATTTAATGACCTTCCTTCTGCACTTTTTCCTCCATGAAGAAGGCAGGGAAGAGGGCATTGGTCATTTCTCAAAGGCTGGACCTACATTAGCAAGTAGGGCAAAGAAATCGGGAGATGTTGTAGAAGGTTAAGTAGTCTGGAGTAGGTGTAGTCTGGTCCCTGAGCTCCCACAATGGATTAGGTGGACTCCTGGAGAGCAACTTTGTAATTAAGTTCATCTGAAAGATGAATTTCATCCCTGAGAAGTTTGTTTCCCTTGCTCAGAGACTGTTGAGTGGTTGGTAGGTGACACAGAAATCCCTTTAAGTAAACAGTCCTTTAAAGAGTTCTGTTATCCCCAAATGTTTAGATACCGTTATAACCTCAGCTGCTGTGTTTCAGTTTCCTGACATGGGAAATTTTGTCTGTGCCATGCTGCAGTATGAGTGGAAACAAACCCAAAAACTGAGTATCATTGTTAATCAGTTTGGATAACGAAGGGAAAGGGCTACTGAAATAATTGTGGGACTGGAGCATCTGACATAGGATGAGAGGCTGAGCACACTGGGGTGTTGGACTTGACAATCTCCAGAAGTACCTTCCAACCTTAATTATTCTGTGATTCTGTTATTCAACACCTAGGCTTGTTCCAGGAATGGTTAACTCTGCCATTAAGAACTGAAATGCTAACATTTATTCATCTGTTGTTACTAGGTGGATAAGTGGAGCTGCTGTTGTCAACGCTTTTTATTCAGCAAGCAGAAACCAGATAGGTAAGAGTTACCAAGTTCTTAACTGGCTACCGATTCAATGGCCAAACTACCTATATATATATATATATATATATGTATGTATGTATTTTTACAACCAAGAAGTGAAACAATATTATGGGGGTTGCAGGAGGGTCTCAGTGCAGCAAAATCAGAGATTTCATTCATAGCATTTTCATCTCCCTGTGTTTTGAATTGCCTTTGTGCAGAACAAGGACAGAGCGTTGGGGTTCAGCCATGAAATCAACAGCATTGTGGAGTGGCTAGATGTTTAATGGCCAAGAAAATTTGGTGTCCCCAACCTTTTTTTGAGGGATGAACAGGGAGCACAGTACCACTTTACCTAAAGGAAACACTGACTAAAAGAAAGTTGTGGCACTTCCTGCCATAGAGCACATGCAGCTTCCGTTCTTCATAGCCCCTTCACAATGGCTTTGTGCAAGCTTATTTAGAATGGCTTTGGGAAGGCTATTGAGTTTCATCCTGCTGGTTAATGTACACACCAGCTCATTGAGTGAACTGCTCCGAACCCCGTAACGTTTCACATGGTAGGCCAGAACCACGGAGCGCCATACTCATTCCCGCGAAGCAGTACGCTTTGCTCTCCGTAAGGGTAATGACAGAGAGACCAGTCTAAAACAAATGTATCATCAAGGCAACAAATGTTCTGCATTTGATGATGTAATAATGCTCAAATATTAGTGCAAAACCCAGCTTACTCTCAGTTTCTATTTCCTCACGCCGGGCACTTCCCCAGGCACAGCTGTAGGCTCAGTGCTCAGAAGAGGCTCCAGCAATCGGCTGCACACAAGCTGTGCTGAGCCAGCTGTCCCATGCTGCACGGGACCCAGCACCTCTGGGCTCACTGCTCCTGGAGCGTACTGTCACTGCTCCAGAGCTGCTTCAGGTCCCAAGCAGACAGAAACCCTCCATGTCTCTGTCACCACCTTCTGTACGTGAAAGTAACGGAACACAACATTTGGGACTCAATGAAACCAGCATTTCCCAAAAGACACAGTTAACTCAGAACCCCCCACCAGCTATCTCACCTGGACCACTTCAAGATCTAATTATAAACCACAACATATAAGAGCTCCGTACTGGTATTACTTTAGTCCCATTTAAATTGCAAGTCCTAACTGTTAGCTATCTTAAATGCAAAGTTCTAACATCGTTATTTTATATAGGGCATAAGAAAAGTTTAAGGAATTTTGAAGCATCCTTAATTGCTGTTAAGATTTAAAGTCTGGAAGCTGACTTCACGGTCACTGTCTGATGTGTTCTGCTGCTTTTGTGTTGGAAAAATGAAAATGAAACCTGAAGATTAAACCCAGGAAAAAATCAAATTTAAAAACTTAAAAGTTCAGTACAATGAAATAGTTTTTGTAATGCTGTTGAGTATAAACATTTCTAATATGAGCCTACCCAAAACCATCCATGGTTAAAAATAACCTAAAATAGAAGAGAAAGCATTCAAATGCTTTTAAATAAAATCCACTATAACAAAAGTTTTTGAGCCGCATGAAAGCACTGAGGTTTCTCATCTTGTGCACTGCACCAGCTCTCCTCACAGCGGTGCAGTCTTGTGAGTGTTAAAACACATCTTACAGCATGAATTATGCTTCAAAACATTTCTGTCATATCTGTTCTGCAAATACTGTTATTATCCACATTTCATAAACTGCGGTGTGCTTTCTAAGCCATCACCGAGGTGCTGTGACCCGTGTATAACTCCTGAGAACAAGTGCCTAAAAAATGCCAAACCCCTTGTCCTGCAGGGCTCCGCACGGAAATGAAACAATATTGTTTCTCCTTCGTTTACGAAAGCTTCCAAAGAAAATACTTGGTGGAGACATTATTTTCATTGCCAGGGATGAAACTGCCAATTCTTAACTTCCGATATAATCCCACTTCTTTTATCACATGAACCATTAAATCAAGGTGAAGGAAGTCAGGTGCTCTCTTTGACGCTAATACTAGTGTCAAAAGTGATGTCACTGTTCTGCAGGACTGCCACTACCGGCAGGACTGCCGGCAGCACCGGAGCTAATCTGAAGCTTTATTTTGGGACCATCCTTTATTGCATGGCAGAAAGCACTCCCTGCTGTTCGGTCTGCAAGCGCAGCTGCACCAAGCCAAACGGATGCAGTTTTCTCCCACTTTTTACAGGGTATGTTTAATGCAGCATGGTAACCTTTGCACAGTCGATGTTTTCTGTGCAAAAAAAATGAAGTTTGGTGAGCACCCCTGATGACGTAACTCTGCACGTGCAGGTTCCAAGGAACAGCATCAGGTTTATAATGGAAGAAATCAGCAAACTAAGCCAAGTGTTCCAAAAGGATTTTCCCTTTTTCATTATTTCTGTCTCCACTGAAGAATTGAAGAGGATAAAAAAAAGGCCTGCAGTCCTGCTTCTGACCAGCCGCCTGTGTCTTTGCAATAGCTTGCTCTTCCAGAGACACAGGGAGCACTGCTCTGGGCACAGTGGGACTGCAGTACTGGCAGCCTCAGCATGCAGGCCAGAACAAGGAGGCATGGAGAAAACTCCTTGTACTGGTGCACTCATAAAAAGGACAAGAGAATATGGCTCACCACAAATGGTGCTGTTTGCCTAGGAATTCAGCAGCTATAATACTCACCTATTTTTAGGTTTCGTGTCCCAGTCAAAACTTTGGTGGTATTTGCCAAGGTTCATGAACTTCTCCAGTTAACCCAAACTGTCCTGGCTTTGCAGTGGGTTCTAAAGGTAAAGCATGAAGTAAGCATTGAAATCCAAGCTAGGCTTCACAGGCACAACGCTGCGCTGACTGAACTGACCAGCACTGCGCGGTTAAGGGTGCCAAGGCAATGCCTCTGTTTGGCAGGTGGTAAAGCTCAGTGAGCGTGGAGCTCCTTACTGAACAGTTAGCACAGAAATGTGCTCAGAATTCTCTGTTTAGAATAGCTTTGGTTGGTAATTCGTAGAAAAGGAATCATGATTTGGAAGACTGAAGCTGGTGACTGGCAGTTAATATGAGCCATAAATTCTTACCTCATCCTTTAGCTATGGCATGCCACAGGATAATTAAAGCAGTCTGATCTTTAGAGCGATGTCTGAATTAGCTTAAGATTTTGCTTTAAAAATAAAATCCCTCTAAAGAGGAGTTCTGTGCATGATACGTAGGAAATTGAGAGCTCTGTTATTACATTTTAATATGGTCTGATCGTCACTGTTCCATCAGCCACGCTGATCATAAGGATGCCACTAAACCTCAAAAAAAATGAGCCAAGCTGCTGGTAGTAAGGCAGCACACCAATGTTTGTGAGGTGCCTGCTACCTCTGCCCCACGGGCAGGTCAGCACAACTGAACTGACCCACGTGTCTGCCCGGGGGCCGTGCCCACAGCCAGTCCTGCGAAGGCATTACTGCTCTCAGGCAGGGTCAAGAACAGACACAGCGTGTCCTCGTCCTGTCTCCAGGGCTGCCCAGGTTCTGAGGGGAATACTTTGTGCCTTTTCCTGCCTCGGATGTTCACAAAACTAAGTACAGCGGCCCTTAGGTCCCAAAGGAGCTGCACTTCTCTCTTCTTTAAATCTGTACTCCGAATGTATCCCACTGTGGGAGGACTGCCTGTCCACTTCAGACCTGTAGCAGAAGTATTCTGTATCCCGTAGCTGAAATCATCATAGATTAAGTTATTTTCAGAAGGGTAGAGTTAAAAAGAAAAAAAATAATCTTATTAATGTTGACATTTTACTGTAAAAATGGATGAGGTGACAGGTGTTAACTGCACTGAAAGCCCTGGGGAGCTGTCTGCCCCAGGGAGGGAGATGGCCTCGTGGTTTCGCGGGAAGGCCAGGCTGAGCTCCAGGCGAGCTGGGGCTGTGGTATGCCAAGCCGCCAGGACTGATGGCCGTTCTGCGTGAGTCTCCAAAAAGAATCGTTCTGATGCTCTACACGCCAGACAGCGCTCTGGTTTGCTGGTTGTCAAGACAGCCCATCACATAGTGTGGCGCTTCCACTCTTGTCTGGGCTATCAGTACTTTCCGATAATTCTGTTCAATATCTTCATCAGCGACCTTGATGAGGGAACGGAGTGTACCATCAGCAAGTTTGCTGATGACACTAAACTGGGAGGAGTGGCTGACACACCAGAGGGATGTGCTGCCATTTAGCGGGACCTAGATAGGCTGGAGAGCTGGGCGGGGAGGAACCTGATGAGATTCAACAAGCACAAGTGTAAGGTCTTGCACCTGGGAAAGAAGAATCCCATGTGCCAGTATAGGTTGGGGACTGACCTGCTGGAGAGCAGTGTAGGGGAAAGGGACCTGGGGGTCCTGGTGGACAGGGGGATGAATGGCATCCTGGGGTGCATTAGAAGAGCTGTGATCAGTAGGTCGAGGGAGGTCCTCCTCCCCCTCTATTCTGCATTGGTGAGGCCGCATCTGGAGTATTGCATCCAGTTCTGGGCCCCTCAGCTCAAGAAGGACAGGGAGCTGCTAGAGAGAGTCCAGCACAGAGCCACTAAGATGATCAAGGGAGTGGAACATCTCCCTTATGAGGAAAGGCTGAGGGAGCTGGGTCTCTTTAGCTTGGAGAAGAGGAAGCTGAGGGGTGACCTCATCAATGTTCATAAATATGTTAAGGGTGAGTGTCAGGAAGATGGAGCCAGGCTCTTCTCGGTCTCACTAAGCGATAGGACAAGGGGCAATGGGTGCAAATTGGAGCATAGGAGGTTCTGGGTTAATGTAAGGAAAAACTTTTTCACTGTGAGGGTGACAGAGCACTGGGACAGGCTGCCCAGAGAGGGTGTGGAGTCTCCTTCTCTGGAGCCATTCAAAACCCGACTGGACGTGTTCCTGAGTGATGTGCTCTAGGTGGCCCTGCCTTGGCGGGGGGGGGTGGACTAGATGATCTTTCAAGGTCCCTTCCAACCCTTGTGATTCTGTGATAACAACATCAAAACACGTGGATATTTAATTCCATGTCACAGTAACAATGTAATAGGAGTACTGTGGCAGCAGGCAGCAGAAATAGTTTCTTCTCTAAGCTGTTGATTATTTTTCAATTTCCTCGTGGTTCTTTCTCCTCTTGAAAGAAGCCGCTAGAACTGTCCTGGAGTTATACTGTTTTCTTTCTTTTGCTGTCTGAAGACTGTCCCCTAATTCCTCTTTTTTGCTCAAGTTTTGTAGCATTACATACATCTCATTCACAGAATTAATTCTTATTGCTGCAGCAGGCTGAAGTACAGGGGAAAGGCCTGTGTGAGATACAAAGTGGAACCAAGTATTTTATAGAGGGGTTTTTTCATT
Organism: Psophia crepitans; assembly: GCA_013399095.1. Taxonomy (NCBI): domain Eukaryota; kingdom Metazoa; phylum Chordata; class Aves; order Gruiformes; family Psophiidae; genus Psophia; species Psophia crepitans. Next base: position 362,345 of record VWZZ01003431.1, on the reverse strand, counting down.
CTTCATTTATAAAAAAAATCACAACTGCAACATGATTTCTTTTTACTAATTTGTTTCTTGGAAGCCTAGATAAATGAGCACAGAAGTGGGGGGAAAGAACCACTTTGTTCCAGTTCTTTCATTGCCAGCTTGGCCTATTTTTATTGATTCTAGTGGGAGTTACGGATATTTTCAGTGGAAAAACAAATTCCTCTCTATGAGATTGATTTGTGGTGGTGGCAATGATCAAATAATTTATTCTTCTAGGGGGACACCCTCTTCATGTTGTTGTGAGGTTTATTTAATAATGATACAGGAGTCTGAGAAAGCCGAGTGCTGTAAATTGGAAAAACAAACTGTTTGTTCGTGAAGTAAAATAGTAATAAAGACAGAGTAAAAGCTGACCATGATTTTACAAGTGTCTGAAGAGAGGGGTAGTCCTGCTGATCTGTTCCGACTATCCAACAGCCATTTCCATGTGTCAAGTCACTTGGTGTTGCTGGTAAATCTGAGGGAACAGCATGACTTTGGTTAAGCCCGTAAAAACAGTCTGTTCACGCTGCGCACAATGGATAACAAGGCAGTGCCTTAATTGTGTTGTGGGATTGTTGGGGTTTTTTTGCAGTCTTCCCTGCTGGCATTTTGCAGCCCCCTTTCTTCAGTGCGTCCCAGCCCAAATCTCTGAATTACGGTGGCATAGGCATGGTCATCGGTCACGAAATCACACATGGGTTTGATGACAACGGTAAGGCGCTGAGTTTCTCGTTACAAAGCTGAACAGTGCACAGAATGTTTTACATGCTTTAGTGCTTAGTCATTCCAGAGAGCAGGTAAAATGAAGTTTCCATATATAAGACCAAATCTGGATTGCTGAGGCTTTGCAGCATTGTTACCCACAATGATTCCCAAAAGCGCAAGCCAAAGAATCCTGCAGACACTGCGGTAGCTGCTAGGCTGCAGCAACAGCCCAGGATGGGGCCTGCGGCACACAAGAGCTTTTAATATAGTTGCTGGTCACTTAATTTTCCCAAAGGCTACATCAAAAACTATCATAAACTACGCATAATTGCGACCAGGGTGTGTCACTAGGCTGGCACAGGTGTGAACGCAAAGGTCTAGCTATCCGACCTGCGGCCCAGCCACAGCGGTCATTTCTAGAGCCAGCACTGAGTCACAGGTCAGAACCATACCAGGCTTCCTGAGAGAGCCTGAAGCCCTTCTCCTCATTCAGTCTGAATTCATTTGTTTTTCTCCTCTGCTGAAACACAGCCCCCTGAGCAGAATAACCCCAAAACCCACAAACAAAACAAAAGGATCATCTGTACGATTGTCTCATTACAGCAGGTTTTTTACATACGTGGTATTTACTCGCTACCCTTCTTACTGCATCAAAACCCTCTTTTTTTGTATACATGATTCTGTTAAACATTACTACAGGCAGAAATTTTAATGAGAATGGAGACCTCGTAGACTGGTGGACTGAAGAGTCAGCACGCAATTTTAAGGAGCTATCCCAGTGTATGGTGTACCAGTACGGAAACTTTTCATGGGACCTAGCCGGTGGACAGCAGGTACATCACATTCATTTGGAACTACCAATGTTCTTTTTAATGAGGAAGTACAAAATCTTATGTCCTGAACATGCAAACCCTGATTTACATGAATGGTCTGTTGGCTTTTGGCCAACACTGTTGCCCCTACACAAAAAAAAGCAAAAGTTTCGTAAAATGAAAGAGAGTGGTAAAAACTCCACAGATAAATCTGCCTCTTCCAGAACAATGTATGTTCTGAATGAGTGGCAGTCCTAGAAGCCTTTGCCCTAGAAGCCTAGAGCCCTCAAGGGCTCCTTTTTACTTCCATGAAGGAACAGAAAAAGAAAAGTTGGAAGCTTGAAACTCACTTCCCCAACATTTGATGCGCAAATAATATATATCCCCAACAAAACAAATCCTGCATGCTGCTTTCCTTCACTCAGAACGTTTCTTGCTCCTTTCCCCAGAGAAGCATCTGGACTACAAAGCTAAAAGGTCTGAGTAGAATCAGGGTATAGTAGGAGAGGAAAAGATGATACGCAGATTTAGGAGAGGCAGGCAATCTGAATGTGGCTGCATTTACAGCATTCCGCCCACTTGAAATTATTAGGCATTCAGTGTGGTGCCTCTGGCTGGAAGCCCTTATTTCACAAGAACAGTTGGCAGGATCAGGTCTGCCCTGTGTCCCAACAAGACCAATATTCCATTAACTCACAGAAACAGGTGACATATTGTAATTACTCATACTGAACAGGAGACCAGGCCTCTTCCTATTAAATACAAGCTGCAAAACTGGCACTGGAAGGAAACAGCCTTGTATAGGTAACGCCACACTTCATAGCGTGGCATTTCAGGGGTGACCAAGTGCTCTGCTAAAGCACCTGCATTGTCTCTAGGGCACAACCCAGTAATCATCTAGAGGCAGTTTAACATCTCCACAGTGCTCCCACCCTGCTGTCCCAGGCTGGCAGCGCACGTGCTTCAAAGCTGCAGCTGGCAGATTTCAGGCAGGCAGCATCTCCTGCGCAGTCCTGCGTCTTCCTCACAGCAAGTGACGTGAGGAGTGCCAGCCCCTGGGTCACTGCCGTGCAGCAGAGGAAAGCAGTTCACTGCAGCAGCACTGCGTTGCCTTGCACTGTGGAAGACCACTCACTTCTAACATCCACCTTGTTTATTTTGGCCTTGGCTGGGTAACTGCCTGCAGCATTGAACTGTTCCTTCTTCTGCAAGGAACACAGTTTCTCTTGGATGGGACCTCCTACAGTGAAGTGGTGAATGAGAAGATCCAAGAAGCTATTTCTCTGACTCCTGCTGTCTGGTTTTTGAGAGGCTGACAGTAAGTTCTGTCATACGAAATGGGGAAAAGACAAAACTTCCAGCCCTGAGGTTTTCCTCATCAGTCTGTTAAACTGTTGGTACTCACAGAGAGGCCAGGAAGACCAGAGAAGAATATTTCAGCATACTTGTCTGCCATTTTTTTCACACATTAAATTCAATCTAACAATGATTCTAGGTTTTGCAGCTTTGAATAAGGGTTGAAAAGACAATTTTTAAAAAATAAAATTACAGATCCTTCATTACCAAAGCTTCATCATCTTTAGTGATATTTCACTGACTTACAAATACTACACCAGCTAAACAGATGTCTTCTGTGTCTCTTGCTACCAAAGAGCTACCTAAGTTGCCTAATATACAGAAAAATTCTTCCTAGCAGGTTTGCTGATCTCTGTTTGGATTGGAGTTTGGATTTTAACTTGTTTTGTAGGCTATACAGACAAGTTCTGCCCACTTCCTCTAACTGGAACTGTAGTAAGAAACTGAGGATTAAAGGCATGGAAAAATAGGAAGAATGAACGGACAATGACTAACAGGAGAAGATCTGGGTAAGGGACAGGAGAGCCTAGAAAGCTGCCTGTAGGGGAAGGAAGAGGACTAGGGAAAACAGTACAAGCTGCATGGATTTTGAGACAAGGGAAGCAAAGACTTTTCAGAGACGTTAACATAATCTTCTGCTAAAACTTCAGATTCAAAGGGAATTTTTGCCTTTAAAAAGTGAAAAACGCACATGGTTTGGGATTACAGGTCCTGGACAAGCTTCTTTTCAGCAAACTATACTTTTCCTCTCTATTTTACAGCTGAGTGGAATCAACACTCTAGGAGAAAACATTGCTGATAATGGGGGTGTCAGACAAGCATATAAGGTAAGAAGTATCCATTTTTCTATTTTAGCTGAAACTGTCATGGATTAAGAAAAGTAATTTCAGAGCCTTTGTAGAAGCAGCATTATTTTTGTGTTAGAGACAGGACCATACCTACGGCACCATCGAGGCATGGTTTAGAACTATTGAGCAGCTGTTGTATTTCTTTCATCCTGTTAATGATTTCAGGATACACATTATCTGTTCCTAATGGGCTCTGTATGAGCTGACTTCTTTCTCTGCATTTTTTTTTCTTTCATTTTTTCCCTTTGTGAGTAGGGAATCTGTAGAATGAAAACATGTAATGAATCACACTTGGCCATCCTCTAACTAAACTGACGGCACTGAGCAGCTGCCTGCCTCTGGCTGGCTGTCTTCACCAGCTTTTTTGTGCCAGGAAGGAGAGACAGAATGACTTTCTTCTAAGCTTTACCCGCAGAAGGTCTCTGCCTACATGGAGCACTATTCACTGTTAAACTGTTCAAAGTATCATTTTGTACAAGTCACTTGGGTCCCCCGTACAGGTGTCCAAAGACACCAGTGACGTCTGGACTCCTTGTGCTAAGCCTCCATGGGACCTTCTATGCTTTTCGGCTTTCCTTCCACTGTCTTCCTGAAACAGGCACTTAACCCTTAGACTGGCCAACTTTGAAAGTCAAAGAAACAGAGGTCTCCTCTTTGTGAATGCGAGTGAAGAGGTGAGAAGCACATCAGCTTCTCTGTGACCTTGTCTTGTGACTTGCAAATCTGATAGTTGCAGGCCTTAATAACGCAATCCTCCCTGCCCTTCCTGGAACACCTTGTTCCGTGCAAAACATTCAACGCTGGACAACTGGCGGGCTGTCATTCCTCAACAAAGCGCCGCTGGGATGCAGAGGCCAACTCACACTTCTCAAACTTACTTCACTAGAATGTACATGTTTGAGGGCAAACACAATTATTAGTGAGAGTTTAGAGGATGATTTGGAAGCCTAAAAGAGGTGTCAGTATGGTACATTAGATGAGTCTGATCTTCAGTTACTGGAACATTTGTGCATTTAAAAGAAAACCAGTACAAACACACGCAAGGGGTGCGTTTCCTTTCCTTTCTGAAAGGAACGGGAGTAGCCAGAAAAAAATGAGAATGTCAGAAGTATTAAAAATATATATATTAGATATTCATAATAATTATGACATCATAGAAATAGTAAAAAAAGGTCCAAAAGGAATCTTGAGAGATCATCTAGTCCACCCCCCCTCCTAGCAGGTAGAATCAACCATTTCTGTATCATTCAAACATACCGTAAGAGAAGTTCTGCTACCTCCTTGCTGCAGTTCGAGTGCCATCATGTCTTTGCCTTCTACAGTGGAAACAGAGCGCTATCCGTTCCTTTCTGTTCTGCGACCTTTTATGTATTTGAAGACTGTTACATGCTTCAAGGCCCAGACTTCTCTTCTTTAGACTAAACAAACCCAATTCTTTCAATCTTTCCTCATAGGTCATGTTTGCTAGACCTCTGCTCATTCTTGCTGCTTTCTTCTGGACTCTCTCCAGTTGGTCCACATCTTTCTTGAAGTGCAGTGCCCAAAATGGGACAAGCGCTCCAGCTGAGACCTGGCCAGTGCCAAGCAGAGTTAGGAGGATTACTCTGTGCATCTTCCAGGAGACACTCCTGTTTATACATCCCAGTACGACACTTGCCTTTTTTCCAGTACTGTGGCACTGTTGGCTCTTGCTCAGCTCGTTATCCACGAACTTCCAGAGCCTTTTCAGTAGACCTGTTAACCGCTCCCTCCTCAGCATGCACTTGATTGGCTTTACTCACGCGGTAGCTGGGCACTGACTTAGAACATTTCTCCAATTCGCCAGCATCTTTCTATCAGTAATGAAATACTAACAACGCACTGTTTGACACACGGTCTTTGTAAGAAACATGAAAGCAGCTGTTCTTGCTATGGAAAGGTTTTAAAGTCTTCTGCAATTTGTTTAAAAAAGGAAAAAGAAACCCAATAAAAAAATGTACTTTTCATAATGCAACATGAGATAATGGATAAAATGGAGTGGTTCTCCCTGCAGAATCAGTTTTATGCCAGTCCTATGGGATCCTGGAACTCTGTGTTGTACTAAAGGAAAGCGTATCTTACCATAAGTGTGTTGTTTTAGACTCTACCCCAATAGCTGGTAATAAAATATGAAATACATTTATGTGATAAACCTTGGAAAGAAAACCAAACTGTCAGGAGGACAGCAGATATGCGTTCTGTAGAATCAGAGAGACGAGTGATTTTTTCCACAGCTGAAGCTTTCTACCCTGTACTCCTCAAGGCTAATGGAAAGAACGAGAAGAGGGAAAGATGAATAAATGGGAAGGAATGAATCCTCTGATCACATCTTGATCCTCTTGGAGATCCTTTGTGACCCCTGGAGCAGAGGCAGGCGGGGTGCCCGGCCCAGCCACTCAGCCAGGGATCCACACATCGGGAATCCCTGGGTCACGCAAGGCACCTCAGCTATGCTCATTTTGGGACCGTGCCCCAGAAAGCAGCACAGCAGCCTGCTTTCCATGTGGCTCTTCGCCACGTGAGGTACATCGTGAGGGTAACTCACAGAACCTGAAGGAGACAGAGCTGCTGCAAGTGGCTTTTTATACAGACAGCTCTGAACCCCGACGATTTGGAGGCTGGCTTAGCATAGAGCTTGCTGGTGCCTCACTACCCCTACCCCATGCTGATGTCAGAGAATCTCCCAGCCATTTCCAGTACAGAACATATTCTGGTTTTCTAACGCAGAACTGCCTTGCTTTACGCAGTCATTAATTAACCCCATGAAAGGATTTGCTAGGTAAACATGTAACAGTCCAGTGGAATTTAATACATGAATTATGCTAAAGCTTGGTGAAGAACAGTACTCTCTGTAGCTACTTTATTTCAGAACACAATTGTCCTTTGCATTCTTAATTTCTTCCTCTGTAAAAAGTTGCACAGTTATGCAGAGGTCATGTTATCTGGGTGTACCCGTCTCACTGAAATTATTCCAGTAGCCTTGGCTTCTTTTTGCTACAATAAACTGCTTTCTTTTAGCTTGTTTCTCTTACCATTTATTCCGGTATAATTCAGGCAGCTTCACTAAGCCTGGTGTATCAGTACTGTAAGGCCCATTCAGTGAGAAAGCTGTCCTGCATCAGGCAGGCAGCTGGTACCACCATGCTCAGAAACGGCCCTGTCATCATCTGCTTAAAAGTGGCATGTGGTAAGATGGATGGCCAAGGCAGTCCATGATGGATTCTGTCAAAAAGTCCACGTTCCTCCATGTCATCGGTTCATCCTGCCTGCCTGGGCTGGAAGGTGTTAACATTTCTACTCAATTCTTTCTACAGGCCTATGAAAACTTTGTGAAAAAGCATGGAAAAGAAAAACTTCTTCCTGGTCTTGAAATGAACCACAAGCAGCTGTTTTTCCTGAACTTCGCACAGGTATTCTGTACTTCCTGACTGGAGGCTTTGAAACTCACTTGAAGTTACAGTTTAACAGTACGTCAGAAAGAGCAGGCTGACTTTCACAGTTTCGCTGAGAGCTGGCAGAGTTGCGAAGCTGAGCAATGTTCGCTACGAAGCAGTGAAAATTAAGTCTTGTTATTTTTATCTTCCCTGAATAAATTAATTCAGCCATAAGTCTGATAGTTTCTTGTGCCCAAGTACCTTTGAGGACAACACTATACTCTTTCTTTTCTTTTTTAACAAAAGATACATTTTTTTCCTCTATGTTCTAATGTGAAATTTATTCTCACGACATTAAGTATTGCATAGTGAAAGGACAGCAGGTCTCTTCCTGGACAATCTTCTTGCTGACAAATGCTTGTCTTTGTGTGCAGGTGTGGTGTGGAACGTACAGACCAGAATATGCTGTGAATTCCATCAAAACTGACGTGCACAGCCCAGGCAAATTCAGGTGAGCACATACAGTAATCTTTAGTGCAATTCCTAGGTGAAACACAGCTTTTAGCTATAGAATTTAAATTCCACACAAAAGGCTAGGCAGATTTAGGTGTATGCACATATATAGGCATAGCACAGCAAAGATGAGTGAGACAGTGTCCCTCCAGACCTCCCCGCCCCAGCACAGCTCTGTGTTGACAGAAACAGGCACAGTCCTTCCCAGGGAGCTCCACGGGCAGAGGGTGGCTGTTGCGCTGCTGTCCTCACCCTTGAGACGATACACCTTAACTCTGTCCACACTACTGAGAAGCCCTGTACAGCCATCACAGGACAAACACCATCACCCATCTGTTACCGAATGCACACGATTGTTACAGCAGTCCCAGTAACTGTGTCCAGAATCCAGTGCTCTTCCAGAAGTCCTCTGGCTCCCACAATAGCTCCTGATAGTGTTCCTTAAAAGACCAAAGGCTATGGATGGACTTCTATTCTCCGCTGAAGTCACAGGCAAAATCTCCCATTAACCAGTGGAGTACAAACATTTTTTTCTTCCAAGTGTGGAGAAGAATTTACCTCCTTTTAAACAGTAATAGGACATGAGGAAGAAATTCCCTCCTGTCAGTAGCCTTTGCTGTCATTAGAACAAGGAAGGGACTCCTTTGCCACCTGGAGCTAGAGACGCTCTAGCTGTGACGCAAATTTGTGCTTCCTGCCTCGCGTACTCAGTCAGCCTTCCCAAGAACAGGCGGGCCCGAACTCAGCGGAGCCGCGCAGGAAACTTGGCTGTTCGGAACAGAAGTCCTGGGGCCAGACTAGGATCTTTTCTTCTGAACATAAGTCGGAGCTACCTAGTCATCAGTCGTGTAACAGTGGGTTTGCTCTATAGATCTGTCTGGCCCAATGCCATGAGATCAAGCAGTAGTGTAGACATCACATCTCCGCTAGCTCTGAAGGGCTGCGCCATCTCCAGAATTCACATACACAATAGCCGATTTCTCTCCTGATACAATTCAGTACATTAATTCCAGTATCTATCTTTCAGTGGCTTTTCACCAAAGAATTATTTTGTTTATCCCACATACTCAAATATTTAGTGAAAGCAGCGACTGTTCTTTCAATTGCTCCTTGACTGGCATTTCACTGTGGGTGGTTTCTGTACTGCCTGCAGATCTCTCCCAGAGGCAGTTTATGCATCGAGTCCTCGAATCAGCCGAATTTGGTCACAATGCTAATGAGGCGCTGCCGCCGTTCTTCAGAGAGTGCTCCTCTCTGCTTACCGAATTTGTATGAGTCACGAGTCCTCTCAAGTTCACTCGTTCAGCATCTTTGTGTAATTGCATTTGTGTGTATCTCGCATACGTTACATCGTGTATGGTGCTGGTTTTACATCAGCGTGAAGGGCTGTATAAACTTTATATGGAATTACAGAAGCATTAATGAGAAACCAACATTTTTAGAACGTGAAGTAATTTTCAGGATGAGGCACCCCCAAGAGCTCTAAAGTAAAAGACATTTCAGTACACGAGATGTGGCCATGAAATTACTGCCTAACGACAGGGTATTAAAGCGTCACAGCGGCTCCCAGCGTGCCTGCGTCCTTTGGGGGTGCGGGGTAGGGGTGTTGGTTAGTTGGTTGGTTGAACACTTGCTACACTGACTGCAGGCTATTTCTCCTTACAGGCAGGACAGGCAGCTCTTCATTAAAATTGTTAATTGCATAGTACAATTTTAGTTTATGGGCTAACAGCTCTGAGCACTGGACTTTCGTCTGCTAGAAACAAACGTAAGTCAGCAGATAGATGCCTTAGATCAGGGAATCACCAAAGGCAGGCGAAAGAGAATCTGCATCCGAGCGTTAACATGCAAAAATAAAACAAAGCAAGTACACTAACAGGTACAGGTCAAGCCCTGCTGAGGGACCAAATCCCTGTAGTTCTGGGGACGTTAGTAAACTAAACAGGATTCTTATCCCACTTCTGTTTTATCTGTTAATAACAAATGTCAGAGTTTTATTACGCACAACTTCTGTAATCATGTCTGCCGGCTCCTGGGGCCAGTCAGCAGAGAGTCTCACTTCTGATCTTGGAGACAGTCAAATTGTTGCAGGTATCAGCTCCTGAACTTGACTTCTACTTCTGCGGGCACATTCTGGTCCTGTTGAATCTAATGATTAAGATTATTCACAGAATAATCACAAAGTACTCAAAGAAACAGTTCTTGAAGTAACTCCTGGTCCACAATCAATGTGCACCAGTATCTTTGACATTCAAAGCTGGAGCTGTTTTCCGCTGTAGGTATGCACACGCTGGATTTCCAGTCCTGAAGGAACGAGCAGCTCCGAGCGGACACATGCACATTTGTTCACAATTACACATATAAAAACTGCTTTAGCTGGAACATCCTCACATTCACTTGAAAGCCGTTCTTTGTACGAGTCTTTTTTCCAGGAAACTCATTCACTGGAACATTTGTGGAGAATGCCCAAGAAGCAGTATGATCTTGGATAAAACTGGATCGGTGCAAAAATGTAAATGGCCATTCACTGAAGTTACACCACAGTCCTCTACCTCTGGCCCTTGTGTTCCCCTTACCAAGAAACCTTTCAGCAAAACAGAGCTGAAACAATTCTCAATGAAAACGAACAACAAGCATTAAACCAGTTCCTGGTGAAGTAAGTGGCAGTTTTCTGAGCGCCAGGAATGAAGAAGGGACAGCTCCTCTGTTCGGGGGAGCTGCAGCAGGGACCATACAAACCGAAAAGAGAAAATACAGCCATTGCTTGTGGTGAAACGGAAGCAATAGTTAGAGTTCAGAAAGAGGGGCGTTCCCCACAGTATTTTGAGGTGACACACACACAAAAAAGTTATGAAATGTGGGTCATCATCTTTGTTTTAAGCAAAGGCAGCAGCTTAACCCTAACAAGATGTTGTTTTGTTTTCAAGGGTCATAGGATCATTGCAAAACTCCCCGGAGTTTTCTGAAGCCTTTTCATGCTCCAAGTCAAACTACATGGATCCTGCTAAGAAGTGCCGAGTTTGGTGACGGGCCTGCAACCCTGGCGTCCTGAGGAGCTTTCCAGAAAAAGAGAAATTTTGAACTAATGTTGAGAAGGGGAGGAGGGAAGAAAACCGAGGGAAATAAGCTAGAGTAGTCACTGTAATTCCTAGTAAACAGGCAAAAATAAAAAATGACACATCAAAGTATCAATGAAGGACTAATGCTGACACAGCAATTAGCTGATCGGCTGCTTTTCCTGTCACTGAACCCTGTAGAATCTAAATCACTTGACAGTGTACAGTAACATTTCACTTGCAGTTAATCCTGCTCCCCACTGGCCAGTGCTTTGTACAGGGCCCCAGCCTGGTGGGGTGGGCAGGGCCCTCTGGAGAACACCCAGCCCAACCCCCACCAGAGGAGGGTCACCCCAAGCAGGGTGCACGGGATGGCGTCCAGGCGGCGTTAGGATCTCTCTCCACAGCCTCTCTGGGCAGCCTGTCCCAGGGTTCCGTCAGTTTTTAGTTGGGGTTTTTTTTAAATGTCAGAGTATAAGACATTACCTCCCACTGACCAGTGAACGCATCTTTCTGATCAAGCGGAGGAAGGAAATATTAAGTCTCAGAGATCATAACGAGACAACAGTTTGTATCCTAAGTGTCAGACTTTGTACCCTCTGCTGTTACGATAAATCTGTTCTACCAAATGTTTTCATTTTTACTTGAAACCATTTATAAAAGAGGAGTCCAAAGACCTGCTGTAATTAACTTCCTACTAATTATTCCAGTGTGTATTATCTGAAGTCACTATTTACAACAGTTTATTTACTGCTTTCCAGCCAGACTGAAATTGTAGGTAATTTATTAATTATTGAACATACAATCTGTACGATTGTGATCAAAGACCCTTCACAATTTTCTAAGCTTTTACTTGCTTTCTCTAAAGTTGGTCTTTTTTAAAGTTTCTAGTAATGTATAAATCATAGTTTTTATATTTAAATCTGAGCTACACTTTTTGACTTGAAGTATTGTAATATATTTTATCAGTGGCTGCGTAGAACTGGGAAATTTGAGTAAAACATGGTATAAGGCAACAAGACAAAGTCTACAAAATGGAGCTCTCCAGCAGAGTGTCCCAATATCCACGTTTTCAGGCTGAATTTCTCAGTGGTTAGGATCTGATCCTGCACATAATTTGTATGTGTTCTGATTGATGCCAGTCCTCAGCAGTGGAGCTTTAAGAAAGAAGGTAAAAGGCTTTAAATCTGCACTGATATGTATTAAACATCCTCATGCAGATTGCAAAGGAACTTACTGCTTTGTATATCAAAGCAAACAGGCTTCCAAAAATAAGTACCGGATACCTCAGATGACTGCTACAATAGGTGTATTTAAAAACCTATATTCCTTCTAGCTTTCCGAGTTTGTCATCTGATAAAAACATTTTGATAATAAACTGAAATTATGAGCGAAATGCAGCATGTGTTCTTTATATGAAATACAAGAGTACAAAAAAAAAATAGTCTCTGCAAATAAATTTCTATACTCGCCCCAAGCACCACACTTCAACATCTGTAACAGCTGACAGAAGGAGAATTCAAGTAACTTTGTTGTAGTTCAAAAGGTGATGTCAGTAGGTTATTTAGTATCCAAGGAATCACACCAAAATTGCCTTCCAAGACTTTTCCCAAACAGTCCGATAAAGAGAGCAGAAAACAGAACCCTTCACACGAACTCCCAGCTGGAAGAGCCCTGCCGAGTGCAGGAGCACTAGCGAAGGCGTCGCGTAGCAGCCGGGGCGGCTCCGCGGCTGCTGGAGCCACGGTGGCTGTGCCGGCAGTTTCCAGGCATCAAGGGAAGGATCTTGCTCGTGGTGCACCCAACGGATCAAGCGGCTGGCTGCAGCCACAAAGCAAGTTCCCAGGGAGCCCTCTGAAAGGCACCAAGACCCAGGGCGCTGACAGGACCTGCAGGGGCTGTGCACCCACGCCAGTCTGCGCCTGGTCGCTGCAATGCAGTCTCGCCTGACCATGACAGGGAAGCAAAGAGTCACTGTGGAAGTTAGAGAAAAGCAGTACAAAACCCCCAAAAATTGTGTTAATGGGGTTTTTACTTCTCTGCTGGGCCCTTTTCTTCACTCACTCCATGTATTTGCCATAGAACTTTCTATACTCTTCATTGTTAACCTGATACATCCCAAGGGAACTCGGTCCTTTACACGTGCAGGCCCACGGAACTATGAAACGGGAGGTGCCAACATCCTTGGCTAGACAGGGAACACTCATCAAGGATAGAAAAGGCATTCAGAAGGTAACTAAATAAGCCAGTGGGTCATTAAATACAGAATAAACATTAAATGTAGCAAACAATAAATACAAACCTTAACCTGTGGCAATTATTATTTCCTCACTCATGCAAAAGTGAAAGTCGGGTCTTCATAAAAGAAACAGCAGTAACCCGTCAGATGAGGGATGCGCGGCTGTAACCAAGCAGTGACACTCAGGATATACCTTTCATCACAGCTTGCAAACTAATTAGTGCCAGCGAGGATTTTCCTTCTCAGAGTGTTAATATATCAGAGGAGTATTTATAGAAATGCCATGGGAAGCATTTTCCAAAGGCCTCAAACCCAACAAACGGGGCGGGAGGACAGGGCTCTCAACGCAGCATTCGTACTTCACTGCTTCCGTTCCACATCTCAACACCCCAGCAGATTTCACAGGAGGAGTCCAAGTTGTGTGCAAATGCGCTGGTCCCTTCTAGCGCTCCCACGGGCTTGCCACGAGGCACCTGACCAGGAAACTGCCAGATTTACTGCCCAAAGTTACAAAAACAGTAACGTGCTGTCACTAACAGAAATACCATCTTGCTGAAGTGTTGACATCTGTCAATTTTACCTGCCTTGGCTGTGCTGCCTAAGAAAATGCGTTGCTGTTTTAACACCTCATGCAGATGACCTAGAGGAAAGCTGGCGAGGGGCTGTTTCTTAGGGAGTGCAGTGACAGGACAAGGGGGATGGGTTTAAACTAAAAGAGGGGGGAGTTAGATTGGACATTAGGAAACAATCCTTCCCTGGGAGGGTGCTGAGGCCCTGGCACAGGGTGCCCCGAGAAGCTGTGGCTGCCCCTGGCGCCCTGGCAGTGCCCAAGGCCAGGTTGGATGGGGCTTTGGGCAGCCTGGGCTGGTGGGGGGTGTCCCTGCCCATGGCAGTGGGTTGGAACTAGATGATCTCTGTGGTCCCTTCCAGCCCAAACCATTCTATGCTTTGAAGAAGTTGGCATCAACAGCACAGGAATGAAGCATTTGTGGCAATGTGTAGTAAAAACACCCAAACTAGGGCCCATCAGTGTTAATGTTCAAAATCAGAAAGAGTCAAATAAAGCAAAAAAAAGATTAATGTATTGCCTCAGTATTGCCTCAATGGCAGGAAGGAATTTCTGGAAGAGGAGAGTATTCCATACCTAAAAGAAAGAAAAATACAGTAACACCTGATGACTATTACTTTGTCTTGATTTCTGAATATGGGATATCTCCTTGTTAGATTCCTCTCATTCCCTTACTCTTGGTAGTTTTATTCTTGGTGGTTTTTTTCCCAGCTCCTGTATTCTCAGATAAATCACTTCCTTGCAAAGAACCCCACAGTCTCATAGTCCATCTGCAGTGCTTTCCCTCATTTCCTGCCCGCTTGAGCTCCAACTTCTCCCTCCACTGTATTTTCCTTTAAATATGTTCACACGCGTTTTGGCACTCCTCTTTGGTACAAAAAGCAGCTCTGGAGCCCACCGCTGTGTGGGTCCGCTCTGAAATCCAACGCCTTATGAGTTCTAACAGGGCAGGAACATCTGCTCGTACCTTCCTGCTCCTGGCAGAGGGACCTGCAATCACAAATACCTGAACAAGCACCAGCCGAGCAAAAGCCGACCTGTGAGGGTACAAACGCTCGCTGTGTAAACAGTTAATACTGCCCAAATGCCGGTTACACGTACCACCTTCATTTCCTAACCACCAGGAAAAAAGGGACGAAACAAAACATCTAAATGAATTACATGATAAAAGAACGGCTCTTGACTTGCGAGCTGGCTTTGCAGAGCCACTGCCAGTATTTGTCTGCTCAAAAGCTGCTGCGAGTCCAGCAGAATTTACGCTGGTGGGGCTCGGGGCTGGGTCGGTCTCCTGAGGAGTGTTCCAGTCTCTTGCCTGAAACCTTGGTCAGGCTGGCACTGTCAAATCCCGCCTGCCCTCCTAAGGGCTCTGGCGGTCCCTGGAGAGCATCAAAGCGTGAAGGGAAAGCTGCAGGGAGCGTGAGCTCTCCCTCATGACACCTTTCACATTTTTTCATTTTGGCTGAAATGTCAGCTCAGCTTTTTGCTTTGTCACAATATCCTTGTTAACGCCAATGAAATGTACAAAAACCTGAAAACATTTACAAGTATTAAGAAAATACTATTAAATAACTGATCTGCTTCAGTGCAAGAAAGGAGAGCATTAAACCCAAAATTAGCTTTAATAAACAGTGAGACTGAGATCCATCTCCTGCATTTGCTTGTAGTTCTGCGAGGAAAAAACCCACTCATTTTTACCTAAAAAAATTACTATAAACAACTTACAGTATCACTGGCAGCTTCTGTAAAGATCTGAGTCAGTCACTATAGTTTTACAGATGTCTTGATTGCTTCAGTTCACTTAAGCTGCCCTTCCACAGCAGCAGGCTGACAGGACTTTACTGTCTGTGTGAAACACACATAAACGCTGACACTGGTCACTTAAGTGATGATGCATTTACAAAACAGCTACCGAACACACGCAATACACAACCACCACTAAATAATTCGTGTAAGCACAGCTGCAGTGCTGTGATTCACGGTCAAACCGCTCCTCTGCAGCTGCCCAGAGACTCGGGCCACGCTGGCCAACGCCGAGGGCAGATCTCCGGCAGGGCCGCGCAGACAGGACTGCTCCCAGAGGAGCATCACAGCACAGCAAGAAATCAGATACAGCAGGTCCTGTGTCCAGAGGAGCCATAACGGACTCATGCACCTTCTATAACATTGTTCGGAACGCTTTTTACCCAAACGGCTAACGAGTAATAACTGCTGCAGAGAGGGTTTTTCCCAACATTGTGCTTAATCACAAACAAAAAAGTATCAGCAGACTTAAGAGGAAAACTGAACTCGTGCAGGCTCAGTCCTGTCCCTTGATCGTTCGAGCAGGCTGTGCGCTGCGCGTCACTCCCTGCCTGCACCCCAGGGTTTCCTCCCCTGCAAAACAAGGCACCAAGGCAGCAACGCGCAGTAGGAGCCCGTCCCTGGTTCCTTAGTTCCTCTCCTCCAAGAGCTTTACTGGCTAATCGCATAGCGTTTTGTTCCCTCCGGGCTCTGGTGCCACCACATCCTGAACTAGTTCACAGTTCAAGTGAGGACACGTTCTGGCTCAAAGGCCACCATACCCTCATTTCAGTTCTCACAGGGACGGGGTGTCTCCGCCTTAGTCCTTTACCTTAAAAACCACCCTTTGCTCCTGGCCAATTCAGGTGAAAGCAAGAAGATAACCAAAAAACCCCACAGGACATAGGATGAAAGGTTTGTCACACACTGGTGTCCAGAAATCAGACTAAGGCTAGACCGTCAGGGAACTGAGGTTAACTTTTTTCCCCACCGCACAGTTCAGCCACTGACCCAGAAGGTGCTGCTGCCTTCCCGGCACACCAGTAACCTGCACTGCCGCACTGGCCTCCCAGGGACAGCCGAGCAATTTCTCTGGGATTTATTCAGTCCCAGTTCCTTGCTTTTCCTTCCCCCTTCTCCAGCACTTCTTACTTTTTAGTCCAACACAGGGAAAGTGTCACTATCACTGTAATGTATCACGGTGTTCCTGAATTTTCCTTTGGATGTGCCCCAGTGCTTTCCTTACTTGACCAGCTGCTGACAAAGGCTGCGAAGTACAGAATTCATTTCCTTAGCTAAACTGCCAAGCAATTTTTACTCCACGACAGGGCAAAAATCTTTCCGGCTGCTCTGGGACCTGAGGCCCCTCCATACACCAACTTATTTACACCCGCACGGGACCTGACAACTGGGTTTCACAGCCATGCACGTGAGCTCAGTGCTGAGTATTGGTGTGACACTAAACCTGTGGGTCATTTTATTGCTCTGTTACACTTAGGATCTTACTGATGTTGGAAGAAAGGCAATGAAGACGACTGCTACAGGAACACAGCCACCTTGCAGCCTCTGTGGTACTAAAGAAGTACAGAAAAATAATTTTTAAAGATGATTTTTAAAATAAATTCTGAAGCTGCAATATTCATAGAAGGAGATTAATTTAATTTCAGAAGTTGTCTGAGAATTAAATCCTCCCATTAGCCTTAAAAAAAGTTCAAAAGTTATTGTATCAGGAGGCACCGGAATAAATTCTCCTGCAGAAGAATCAAGGATGCAGACACTGAGTCAGTCACACGGTGAGTGAGCACAGCAGAACGTGGAATTCCTTCACGTAGCACAACCAGCTTTAGGCTACTGGAGCGACGTTCCGCAGAACGCGAAGCAGTCAGTTCGGAAAACACGTGAAAGTGGCAACAATGATCATTAAAAAAATATACTGAGTTCTGACAGCAGGCAGATTTTTCCCAAACTACTCAGATTCCGCACGTCTCGACATCTCCTTTGGTCTGCATTAACTCAGGCCGTGCTCGTCACGTCACGCATCGAGATACCAGAACCAAATATGGGAGGAAGCGATGGTGGTGGCTCAAGACAGAAAAACATTTCCTCATAAAATCAGTGGTTATGAGGTGCGAGTCCTAATGAGCTCAGAGCAGCCTCTCGCGCACAGTCACGGGCAGAAGGCTGGGTCCGTGCCCTGGGGTCCTGCTCTGCTACGAGGTTCCGTTCGCTCCCTCAGGCAGGCTGAGCTGGGCCCTGCTGTGTAACGCCAAACGCTTCGCACGCGTCGCAGCAGACGTCAGTGCCTCTGGCAAGGGAACTGCTGCCTGTCTCCAGGAACGTGCACCCTGGCTTCCAAACATGGCGACCCCCTTCGGGCCTTCACAGGTACCATCCAAAATCTCACAAGCCTAGCAGAACCAGTCATGCATTTAGGGCAAAATTTCTCATGTGGATGCTATTCAGACCTCCCACTCACAGCTCCTGTTTCACACCGATCTCCTGGCGACACCTCCACCACCAGCACGTTCGCCCTCACGAGCAATGAAATACTACACTAACGGGAACCCCAGGAAATAGTTTGGAACCCTTCTGTGTGATATTACACATTTAAGCTACTAAGCCGAGCATTTTATTGTTCTAAGGCTTCCTTCCTTATATGGGGATATTATTGATGAAGTTTTAAAATTAACTGAGCAGACACCGATCTATTTGCACTTGACTGCCACCCTATCTATTACAAGCCTTGTCTCTCAACCATGACACAGCAGCAGAGTTCTAAAGGAGAGTAAGCTTGCTATTGCCCTCCTCACTGCAACAGCAGGACAGTTTCAGTTAAGAGTCTTGATACTAAGGACTGACACCGGCACCTTGATTTAACATTTTATAAGAAACTAACGTAGGAGCAGTCGTCCTGCTGGTGCTGAGACCTCCTACTAGACTGGACTTCCTTACGGACGGGGTTTCATGCCCACATGAATTACATGCCTGTAGTCCAGCTACGAGGTGATGAAGTGAGGCAAAGTCACTCATCACACGATGAGGTGTGGTTACCTAGACAACATGGGTGGCAGAAAGCATAAAACTCAACTGCTGTCATGAAGAGCTTGTGTCGGTGAGGAAGGCGGCAGTAGCTCCCAGGTTCTCCCTAAATAAACCTGTTGTCCTGTGCATCTTCAACCAGACGCAACTACAGAGGGCTACAGACTCACCAGAACCTTTTAACCTGTTTACAGGAAACACTTCCTACCCTGAGGACAGCTTTCAGGACTGGGCCCAGTAAACCTGGCTGTCTTTGTCAGCCCTGCATTCCTAATTCTGGTTAAGTGGTTCTCCAGGAAGGGATCCCATCTGAGTACTGAGCTTCTCTGGTGACCGTCTCCCTTCGTTACCACACAGGGAAGGTACTTATACAGAGTGATAATAGCTACCATTTGATTATTAAATCAATAAGCTATTAAATCAGTTTTAAATAGCTCAGCGTGAGGCACGTAATATTGGCAGAGTAACTCTTCATCCTTTTAAGACGATCTCCAATGAACCACAGCTATCCCGATATACGAGGGAGTACAATCATTAATTACATCACACAGCTCCATGAGTAACAGCAGAAAAAGCTATCCCAGGTGTGAACCCTACCTACCCCCTACCCTGTCATTACACCTCAACTCACACCACCAGCACTGAAACGGTCGCTGGCCGTGTTTCCTTGCACGGCACCAGGCTGAAGGTGCTGCGACCCGCCCGGCCTCAGAGCACTGCTGCTGCGTAAGCGTTAAATCCTGATGGAAGTTAATCGACTCGCTGTGGCCGCAAACAGGTACAAGCTGATCTCTGCAAACTGAGGGGCCGCAGCCCGCTTCCTGGGCCAAGGGACCCCTGTGAAGTCTGAGCCGCTGCTGGCAATACGAAGGACCCCGTTTGGGGTATGCACGTGCAGGTCGGCCCCTTTGACCGAGGAGGGATTCATCTCAGCTCCTACAGCTGGTGGAGCACAACAGCATCCTGCAGATCAATCGACCTACCCAGGCCACCGATTCCCCAGGGCCGGCTTCTTAAATGTCAGTAAACAAAAACCACGAGAAACAAAACACAACCTTGCCACGTAACTGGGAGCATTGGCTTTGGGCAGAAACGAGCCTCTGACAAACAAGGAATGCTTAGAAGTCCTCTGTTTTTGTACAGGAACCAATGATCTCTACAGCTTTGAACAAGAAAAGTATTTTTAGAACCAAATATAATTAATTACGTGCTACTAACCCTAGTAAGGAAACACGGCTGCAAAGCCTCCACTGTGGTCCCAGATGGGAGCCAGGAACGGGTCTGCAAACTGCGGCAGGACCCACACCAGGCCTGGGCTCCTGCTCGCAGGAGGAAATACCTTACAGTTGTACTTGGAAGCATTTGAGCTTCATGCTCCACAGGTCCAACGCACCCCACCCCTGCTACAAGGCAGGGTCAGGAGTGAGCCAGCCCTGGACAGCTTTAATACAAAGCCAGAGATGCTCCTACCTGTGGTGGCCCCATCTCTGCCGCAGGTTAAAGGTAGAACGAGGCTACAGGCGGCCCAAGGCAGCACATCACGGCCCGGGGGCGGGGGGGGGCGCAGGGCTGAACCCCAGGCTGGCCCATGCTGAAACACATCCCAGAGATGGCGTCAAGGCAAACCAGGGCGGGCCTCTGCCCCGGGGCCAGGCGCAGCAGCCTGGGCTGCCAGGGAGGGAGGAAGGGAGGTGAGGCCCACCGCA
>VWZZ01003431.1:268633-342279 GCA_013399095.1 Psophia crepitans | reverse complement strand
CCCCCCCTGCTCGCACCTGGGGCCACCTGCCCTCAGTGCCCCACAGCTCCGCCCCTTCCAGAAGGTTCCCCAGGCCCCGCCCTCAGTGCCCCACAGCTCCGCCCCTTCCAGAAGGTTCCCCAGGCCCCGCCCTCAGTGCCCCACAGCTCTCCCCCCTTGCAGCAGACCCTGAGGCAGCAGGAGCACAGCCCACCTCCCTTCCTGGCAGATGGGGTCTCCTCCAGGGAGGAGACCGTCTCTCCCTGGGGTGGGGGGTCTCCCAGCCCAGCGGCACCACGCTGGGGTGAGCAGGCAGCCGCCCCCGTGCAGCAGCACGCAGTGAGAGCGCTCAGGGCTGTGCACCCCCACTGGGACTATGGTGGGACAGACCCCAGAAGCCTCCAGGGAGGCCCTGGAGCAGGAGTGCTGTACCGAGAGAAGCAGGCAGGACCGCCTGCGTGCTCTTCACTTTCCACTTTAACCAAGAGGAGACAAAGAGCGAGGCAGCGTCCTCCTCTAGCGCTGCTGGGGAAGGGGTCTGTCGTTACTAACAGGGCTAGGCCAGCGCCCGTGTTACAGCAGAGTCACACCCGGGTGTAAAAGGCACTGCGGGGCCTGGAGCCAGCAGGGTAAGAGCGGGAGCTGGCAGGGGGTGGGTGGAACTGGTCTCTGCTGGTGTTAGCCTTCGGGGCAGAAGGGACGCAGGGGCGGTCGGTGTGCCCGGAGCTGCTGTCTTTGGTGTAGGTCTGGAGCAGGAAGGTCTCCTCAAGCTAAACTCTGCTCTACGGGTGGGCTCCCTGCATGCAGTGAAGAGGAACAGTTCTGCTCTCATGTAGAATCTCTGAATTGGATTGCAAGCATTAAAAGAATATAAACAAGAGACTGGAACAGTTACCAGGAAGCCACATGCAGCATCCCAGGACGGACAGGCAGAGATTCCTCCCTAATCAACTTGCTCAAATAGCTGTTCAGTGGGTAACAGGGAAAACCGAGCAGCAGCGTGAGGTGCTAACTGTTGGCACCTGTTCCCTGGAGCAATAGGAGCCCAAATGTTCCCACTTGGCTTTTGTAAATAAAAAGGTGAATAATAAACTAATCTGTAAAAATCATCCTCCAGCACAGAAAACAATCCTGTCTGGAAGGAAACCGTGGAAATGAAAAATGGGCTTGAAAAAGTTGCCCATCCTTGATGTGTGAGGCCACCTCTGCTCATTGAGAACTGGATGGCAGATGCAGCTCTTCAGACCTGAATGGCATTGGACTGCTAACGAAGCCAGTCCTCTCAAGCATCGTAACAATGCAAGTGTTCTACGTACCCACACCATCGTGTGGCTTTTTTCAGAAAAACTGAAGGTACCGCCATGTGCTAATAGCAATGCACCGGAATTTTGGTAGAAACCTTAATGAGTAAGCTTTCTTCTCCTAAATTGCTAGCATCTCGCCCTTCGGAAGAAAACACAGCACCTATATGCTCATTTTATTTTTCAAGAAGGAAAAACCCACCTTTTGTTACCCAATACCACCTGCAAGTGTGGGAAGCTCCAGCAGTGTGGTCTGTGGTTTCCCCATGAAAAGACACCCGAGTTGGGTATCCTGAGGGCAGTTGCCAAAGGCCACGTTGCAGAGTGGTCAGTGCGCTTCAAACAGCGTGTGGGATGCGTATTTTCTTGGAATAATCCTCTTTGCATTACTCCACAAAACTGGCAGGAACTTCTTCTCCTTTGTATACAACACGTCAGCTTCAACAATATTGGAGCCAGCTTAGGAAGTTATTTTGGTTTGCTCTGCCAAATCAGATCTTTCTGCTCCCAAAAATCAGGTAAAGCTAGAGCATGTTGTAATGTTTATATTTTAGCTCTGTAACATTTTAATTTGAACCGTTCGATGCCAAATGTTGTTAGACACCTGAAAAAGCTGCTTGGCTCATCTGGACCTTTGAGAACTGTTTCCATCAGCGCCTGCTAAATAAACTGAAATGTAAAACCATGTACGCTGCTGGCGCAATGCGAACCAGGCACAGCCGACGCGTTGTGCGGGGTCAGAAACTGCCCATTCGCTTTGTCTGCTCCCAAAAGGAAGAATGAGCTGGTAAGACAAGACATAGGCTGGGACTTTGTATAATGGCAATCACTTCATTTCTCAGCGCAGGATTTTCTTGGAGATTTTAAAAAACAGTGGAGAATTGAACTCCATGTGCAGCTATCTCTGTCTTCAAGGAGACTCCTGTTGTCTGGGGTTCGGACAGTCAGAGCTACTATCAGTCTGGATGGTCTCAAGTCTTAGGAAATGAGATAACTTATCCGCTTGAAGTACGTGCCTAGACTAGCCTCTTAGCTTACGTAGTCTGCATGTAGGAGTGAGTCAGAATGGATGTTCCCATCCTGAAGTGACTAGAAGACAGCGGGTGATGCTGGGGGTCCTCACACAGAAGCTGCAGCTGCTGCAGAGGTCGGGAATCTCCAGCTCGCGGAGAGACTGCCTGGTTTATCCCTCCCTTTCAGGACATTTAATGAAACAGGATTGCCCTTGTGCCCTCGGTTTGTTCACAGGCGAAGTAACTTGGTGCGAAGGCAGTTCCCAAAACTGAATGTCATGCTTCAGTGCTTCTGCTAATAGCTGCTGGAGTTGCACAGGAATTTTCATGGTTGCATTAAGGTCAAATGTATTTCTCTTTTGTTCCCATTCCTCAAGGATAACAGACACTGACCACAGATGGAGACAGGATGTCTCATTGATGTGCCTTCCTCGCGGTCTCAAAATTATACAAATTGCACAAGCAGGACTCAAAAAAATAGTTTCTTTAACCCCATCAAGGATTATTAAGATCTTTTTTCCACAGTCCCTTAAACATGCATCTTGCTAGGATCTCCAAGATGTGCCTCCCACAATCATTTCTCTGCTTAACTGAGGACTGAATTATCAATGATTTAGTCTTCTGAGAACTGAAACTTTTCAGTATAAAAATCTTTGATCTCAAAACCTCAAAGCTGCCTGTGAAAACGCAGTGGCTCAGATTATCTGATTTAAATGACCAGGTCACTGGAGGGTCTCAAGGCACATTATCTAGCGGGTGAATATAATTATCCCCAGTTATAATTTAAAAAGGCAAAACCCCTAGTACAAGATAATCAGGAGGCCACACCGAGTCTGAGCCCCAATTCTAGACATGCCATGCTGTACAAGAGACCTCCCAACCTCAAATACATCTGTTTTCTTTTTGAAGGACATACACGTTTCTGTTTTATAACAATAGATTCAAAGAAATTTTCTCCATAATACGGCTAAAAATACTTCCCCAGGCTTCACGAGAAATTAACTCTTGCCTGTTTCTAAAAGGTTTGCAGTTCCTTAGCTGGCAGCAGCTATTTAAAAAGTTTCATACTCAGTGATGTGCCACGGAAGGCCAAGTTTCTGAAGAAAGGCATGAGAATAGCACACCAAGGCTGATCCAGACAACACTACGGGATCTTCAGGTGACTGCAGGGCAAATGGGTTAGTGTACCGTGTCTTGGTATGTCACGCAGTACCTACCAGTGCCTGTGTCACCTAGAGGCCTGTCATCCTGTCAGCTTCTGCCCTTCCTTGATAGGTGACTGAACGGCCTCAGTAGCTGCACGTGAGCACACTGGCAGTAGAACATGAAAACTGGGCAATGCAGAGAATGGCCCACCTGTTCCTTGGATCCAGCTACAGAAATGGTTCTCTCACGCCTCCCTCCTCTTCCTGACTCTGGGAGCATCTAGGCGGTTTTAAGAACATATGAAGGTAAAGCATTAAATATGTGATGGAAGGCACAGCCCTTTCTGCCACGTAGTCCTTAGATGGAGAGGACTGACGTGCAATGCGTTCATCTGAACGTTAGCTTCCATGGTCAGTCTCACTGCTCTGATAGCACCGCTGCCTTCCTTCACAGGGCTTTACCTGCGCGCCACGTGCATGATCTACAGCTCACCTCCTCTCCTGTTACACAGACCTTTCCTAACACTGCAACCAGTATTAACGTGTTTCCTCGTATGCCACAGAGCCCGATGTTGGAAGTAGCACTTGCCTGTGGTTACCATCAGTCGGTTCTGCCTTCTCCGCAGTCAGTCCCGCAGAGCTCCGTGGGAACACGTACAGCCGTGGAGACTCATGCATGAGGAGATGTCGCACAGTTGCCCTCAGGCACCAAGGCAGGATCGCCTGTACCACCGCTGCATGCCCGAGGGCTGCTTGTCTGTCTGTTCTTAAAGGCCACCACAGTAATTAACAACAATATTGATTATCATGCCTAAAAATTTCTTCCAGTACCTCTGTGCCTTTACCATAGGGACAGCCTGAGCCTCACTTGCTAGTTCTTCATGACTTCTTGCCCCATATATCACCAAGAAGAGATTATTCCCTTCCTCTTCCAAAAAGTCTGATATACTTAACACATTTCCTTCAGTCTGCTCTTTTCTAGGCTGAACAACTCCAGTGTGCTCATTTTCTCACTGGTTAAACATTACAAACCTCAGTTCCCTCTTGCTGCTCTCCCAGGTTCCTTCCCACCGGCCCACAACTGGTTCCCGCGGGGCAGGGGGATTTCATGCACATCTCAGGCTATTTTTCTGGTATTTGTCCCTTTTCACACCAACGTTATGACATTGCTGATCTGAATTCAGGTTGTGATATGTGGCAATTCCCAGGCTCTTTTCTGAAAATTGCTATCCAGCCAGCAGTTCCCTGTCCCGTATTTGTGCTTTTTAACAGTTCCCATGAGGAGTAGAAATTGAATTTTCACTTATTGCGTTGCATTTTTTCCAGACTAGTTATTTAGTTTCATCTTGAATTCTACCTTTGTTCTCCCTGGACTGCACTCTGGGTGGTGCCCGAAGAGGGGAGCTGCCGGTGTGCCAGAAAACAGGCCTGGAATTCCACAGGGTCTCGATCCAGTTCAGTGCCCACCCAGTCCAGCAGCATTTAATTTGACAAAATCTGGATTGGCTGCCAATGGAAAAATACAAAATTGGGCCTGAACATCATGTAAACAGAAGAGACCAGCAGTTAAATTGGTAATTATCTACATACTATTAAATAAAACCCAAATGATTTAGGAGTTAGAAAGTCCAAGTCATACAATTTAGGATGCATTGCCTCCAGGTAACTTTCCGGGTCTGCCTTTCCTTTTCTAAAGCATGTTTTCTGATTTATGTACTAGTATGCTTGTATGACTGTTTGTTTGCTTTTTTCTTTATTTAAAGGAAGTTAATGTAGTTTCAGAAAATGTATTTCGTAGAATCACAGAATTTTTAAGGTTGGAAAAGACCTCTAGGATCATCAAGTCCAAATGTCAACCCAACACCACCATGTCTTGCCACTAACACTTCAAGTCTTGGGACAAGGAAAGTGTACCATCACAAGATTTTAAATTTTAGAATGTATTTTTTACTACAAAACTTAAAAACTGTCTTAACTCACTTAAAACTTTCCCAGATACATCGAGATACCTCTTGCCCAGCTCAGCACGTCTCACAAATGAGCCTAACCTACTTTTTTGTCCACCACGGCATCATTAACTCTAGGAATACTGTTTCCAAAATGGCTTTAAATCAGCAACAGAGCAGGCTGCAGAACAGGCAGGTATCGGACCTACCGCTGGGCTCCAAACCCCAATCACTCACTCACAAACCGTTTGAAAACCGGCAAATTGGTTTGGTGATTCTTCCTAACGCTCTAATTACCATTTCAAACTTCTTTTGTGCGTAAAAAGCATACACCATGTCTACAGTGTTGATATTAAAAATAACTCATTTTATACATATTTTAGAAATTTCAGTTTAACTCCCAGGTTCTTCTTATCAACATTGTTGTAAATTCTTCTGTCCTGTAAGACAAAGAAAATTACGTTTTAAAAGGTGGCAGAGCAAACCAAAGCAAGCGTGGATGGTATATGATACTGCACAGGTCACTTACTCCCATCAAGAGAAGACAATGTAAACCATTAGCGCACAACCCACGATCCAGCCAACTGCAAGGAGTATAGGTACAACGAGACGTGAAAGCGGGAGCTGGGCTGAAAGAGAAAAGATGGTGTTTTTCAGAAAGGCATATCACATCAATGCTGAATTCACTAAGTTAAACACACCAAACCCACGATTGTCACAGAGCAAAAAGATACCTGTGGGCTTAGGCCACGTTACTGTGATTGCTATTTTTAGCATGGAGTCACCATATCTTGGCAGGCTGCTAATGAGAATACATAGCAAAAACCCAAAGAGATTTCCACACTATGGTCTCTGCAATCAGATAGGTACAAGGCTTAGCACTTCCAAAAGCAGCAGGGTACAGGGAGGAGACAGAAGCACGGTTCTGTCCTTGGTCTCTGCAGGTCATCAGGAGAACATCTGTACTGGACTTTGACAGCAGCTGTCCTGGCAGACTGAGGATTCAGTCCCAGACAGAACCCCAGACTGGTTTGGGTGGGAAGGGACCTCCTGGCCCACTCAGCACCACCCCCTGCCATGGGCAGGGACACCCCCCACCAGCCCAGGGTGCCCAAAGCCCCATCCAACCTGGCCTTGGGCACTGCCAGGGAGCCAGGGGCAGCCACAGCTTCTCGGGGCATGTTTGCCAGTGGCTGTGCCTAAGGGATTCATAGCTCCCCTCTGTGCTTTCTGTGCACGGTGCCTGACTTAGCCCTCTCCTACCCTGTCGCTACAGCGATACGGGGTGGTTAGGGTTGGTGTCATTATCCACTGCAAGGGTGTTCCTCACTTTCAAGTAAGAAAATAACATACGAGTTTCCAAGGTGAATGTGCCACCTGCCCGGCTGAGCTGGGGCAGGCACAAACATCTGGCGTCTCGCCTGTATTGCCCACTAGTGCTAGAACAAGCTGAACAATTACATGGAGAGGTGTAGTCCACGCAGGTGTCGGTTCTACAAGGAGCACGCAGAAAGCAGGACTAGCGCTTTAGATAAATATATTTCTGTACAGCATCAGAATTTCAAAGACCCTTTTCCCCAGTTCCTGCAAATAGCAGAAGCTTGGCAGAAAGCAGCGTATCAACCTCTGAGACCATATTACTTACCAATATATTACAACATTTTAAAGCATAGCTTTCTGCAGTTAAAAGATTTCCAGGTTTTTGAAGGAATTAATAAATAATGTAAAACTATTCACAACACCTTGCACAGTTTAGATCAAGGAGACAGACTTCGGAGGGATGCTTAATAATTTAAGGTTTTCCACATTGCTCTTTTAAAGCTCTGCACAACACAAACCTGTCTCACCATGATATTGCGTGGGGTATCTACTGAGAGGGAAAGAGAACGCACGGGTAGAAAATCTGCGTGTGCTGCCACAGAAATGCTAAGATAGATACGCAGCCACACAGCAAAAAGACTAAACCCTGCTCTGAAACTGGGCGTCCTTCTGCCGCAGGGCAGCCCCTTACCGCTTTCATTTAAAGACTGTTATTCCTTTGACACTTTGCAAGGCACAGCTACTTTGTTGGGAATCATTTCTCTTCCTAAAGGTCCTGTTACAAACAAAGGGCTGCATCCTGCTGGGGTACGTGGAAGAGTGCTGCGTGGCTGTTGTGTCTCCGGAATATGGTGTTTTGTTACACGAGCTCCAGTTTAAACGCAGTAAGGTAAGAGGCAGGCTAGTCCTGATGGGAATGCTGCGCCCAGCATTTGTCATGAGGCAGCAGCAGCTGGCTCCAAGGGATAGAGTTTCATGGGAGCCGTTGGGAGTATTTGTGTTTCATAGCTGAAGAACAGAAATGACCATGAGATCATTTGCTCTGATCTCCTATATCTCACAGGACAGATACCCCAAGATTTGAGTTAGAGTAAAGCAACTGCTTAAAAGACTGTATTTTATGCCACGGGCAGGAGAGACTGAGGTGTGAGATACGCACGAGGGCTTGGCCAGTTAGACACACAAGCAGGTAACCCCTTCGCAAGGCCTCAGAAGAAGGCGACAAACTCCAGGGTCCCAATATTTGACCCAATGAAAACTATTCCGAGTCTACATCTGAGATTCAGTATTGCCCACGCCATGGAGCGAGGCCGTGCCACCGACAGCCGGGAAGGGAGCATCTGCATCACCCGCTTTCCAGCCTGCGGGGGAGGTGGGCTGTGCAGGGGCTACCGGCAAGGAGCAGAATACTTCTGTGCACCTGCCGTTTGGAAAGAAAGGAATCTTTGCTGACATCTGCGGGGAACTAGCTAAAACCCTAAAACCAGGGGTTTCATTATCATCACTGTTCAAATGAATGCACGTGAAAGCAGAATACCGAGGGAAACGTGGGCTCTTGAGCAGTCCCAAGTCTTGCTTTCAAACAGACCAAGGAAACAAACTCTGGCTTCTGGGGCTTGAGCCAGAGCCTGCTGAAGTGAAAAAGCCAGTTCTGGATGGCAGTGAGAGTAAATACAGATATCTTATGTAATCTATAGATGTAAGCTGGCATTCTAGCTACAAATTACTTTCTTTTCCCCCATTATAGTAATTTTTCTCTACTTCAAACATGAATTTATCTCACAATAAACAGAGAGGCTGGTCAGAGCAGCACTGTTCTGCTGTGCTGCAGCAGGGTTCCTCTGCCTGTGATAGATGGACTCCGAGCTTTGTGCTTCTGGAGGTGGGAAGCCCTGGGAATTGCCCAAGTACCAGGGCAAATCCAAGGATCCCTTGACTACAGGATACAGCAGCACAGGTTTCCAAGCTAAATACAGCCTAAATACACAGATTAACGTCCTCTGATCGCTATCTTCTTTTTGCCTAAGGTTTGCCTTTCATCCAGAACTCTAAGGTGGCTTGGTTTTGCTGCCTGTAGTTGGTCAAAACTCCTACCAGCTGCTGTGAGCAAAACGATGCCTGCAGTCTCACTGAGCTGCCTTCACCCCTGAAATGTTTGGGCCTGACCACACTGACCAGGGCACCCCAAAATACCAGGCAGAAAAACCCCCACTTACTTTAAACGGGCAGAGGCTTGGCAGGTAAAGGAGGGACTGCTTCCCTGCCCGAGCCTGGCAAGCTCAAACCCACAGTCTGATGGTCCCTACTCCAAAATGCCTCAGAATTTCATGGAAGTTTTCTTTCTATTTTCTCTCACATAGGCCACACGTGCACACAGGCGACTGAACCACTAACCCGTCACCGGGACGGCAGTTTGACCGCACACCAGTCAGCAGACGAGGCGGGACCGTGCGGGCATGCCCAGCGGACCAGGTCTCCTGAGCACCTCCCAGCTGCCAGCCCCAACAGACAAGTTTTTCCCTGTTCCTTATGTGCTGCGGTAGTGTGGTACTCCAAAATCTAATTTAACCCCAGAACTGATGTGGACAGGCTTTTGTGCTGATGGCGTTTGGCAGCTTCGTATCTGAAAACCATGTGCACCCTGCAGTTACTCATTTCAGCCAGGTTGCCCAACCATTTCTAAGCTGGGGCTGGGCAGAGGCAGGCAGCCCAGCCGCCCGGCATTGCGGCTCCCACTGCTGCCCAGGGGCTGGCGCCAGCCCGGTCCATCCCAGTGATTGCCACGTTGCTTTTCACTTGCTTTTCTTTTTTTTTTTTTTTTACATTTAAACACAAATAACTATGACCAGATTTTGGATTGGTGGGATGTGGAAGTACTAATTCCTGGCAGAATACCAGCATCAATATAATTTCTGTGGATATCAATGAAAACTATAATTAAGAAACAGCATTCAGTATCCTGTTGTATCTGAGCTTAGTAGAATTCCACTACTCTTCCTAGATACCAGTGGTAATGGTGCAAAAAAAAAAAAAGAGATTGGGTCTTTCAAAACTTTTAATATAGCTATAAGGATGTATAAAAAAAAGTTATTTTCCTTGTCAAAGTACTCCGTGAATAACTGTGTACACAGCTAACACTATATTTAAACTTACAGTCATCTCCCCATCCAAACCTCTCACAGTGAAGGAAATGGGAAATGACAACCAGTATAAAATGCATTTTTATAGAACGCCTTTCCTCCTCGGAGAAAGTGGAAAGGTACTCATAATGAAAAGGTCGTTATTAAAATTTCATTTTGCCCTGCCACTTGGGCTTTGTGGGGTTAAAAATCTAAATTCACCTAGCATTACACTCAGATTTCAGCTACGCAGACAATATATTTAAAACACTGCCAGCATAACTCATTTCACACAGTTCTGCTGAATTGTGTTAGTCAACTACAAAGAGCCTAAGGAAAACAAACCTGGCACGATTCGGAAATGCGGGAGGAACCCAAGCTACCTTGAGCTCATTGCTGGCAACGGAATTCGCTTTTAAAGGAATTACGCTTTCTTACTGAAAAGTAAAATGTATAGTGTATCATATAAGAATACAAATAGCCGAGTATTTACATGTTACATGAATTTGAAGAATACACGGTTACAGTCACATTTAACTGTGCATCTTACCTGGTTCTGCCATTCCCCCTCCGCTGGTTTTATTGGCGAGTTTTGAGGTTTGCCTCTGCAGTTGTTCTTGTAAGCCTCGGGATGCTTTAAATAGAGCAATATTTGGAACGTGCTGCAGCTGCCTTGCTCACTGATGCCAGTTTTTGGCGATAAGCACTCAATTGTCTAAAAAGGCAGGAGTTCAAGGGATTCAAGGTTACCTCTTCCTATTCCTGCAACTGCACGGCTGTTACAGAGAAAGCCGAGTAAAGAGGGCTCGTTTTTTGAAGAGGGAGAGAAGAAACAAGGGCAGAACCTGCTTTATGGTGTCTTTACAGCCATGAAACACCACACGGCAGGTTCATGTGATATTTATGTGCATCTATGTACTTAGAGCACGACAGGGATCCAGTCTGTTCTGGCTCTCATCTCTCTCCTACCAAAACCCCAAGCCAAGTCCTAGTCAGCAATACTTGTACACGTATTCCTGTAGTTATTAGTTACTTGCTGAGCATCACCAGGTACCCTGTGCTTGACAGAGCACAGAGGTACTTTTCATGTCTTCCTGAGAGGTTACTGGGTAATCACACGTTTTCATTATTCCTGTGGGCAGTGGGTAACAAAATTCAGGGGAGGAACATTCCTAAAATAATCTAAGACTGATTTTGTCCTAAATAGGATATATCATTGCAAACTGCAGTGTCTGATTCAGAAGAGGAAAACCAGAGACAAGTGCCAGATCAGAACAAAAAAGGACAAACTGCCCGTTACGTCCTACCACATAAAAGGAGAGCTCCGTATAAAGACCCCTTGGAGTGATCCTGGCCACTGTTTTTCACCAACAAGCATAAGTAACCCACTCAAAGTTCATTAGGGAAATGAAGTCCTGTACAGAGGACTTCCAGAGGAACACAGAGGTGCATCGCACGTTAGCAAGAAGCCCCTCACCAAACCCTTTTTTCCAGGGACGGGAGGGCATTTTCCCTGGCTCTCAGCAAGCTTCCCCCCAGCTCCAGGTCAGAGCTGTGCCGCGGTACGAAGTGAAAGCGGGATTCTTCCTGTGCGTCTCTGAAAAGGCAGAGGACACGAGCGGCTGCTGAAAAGCCACTCCAAATAGCAGGTGCACAGGATGTTTTGAAGAGATCGAATCTGGATGTTTGTGTAGTTCAGAGCAAATGGTTGTGGTCTCCCAGAAGAGGAGACAGTGCTCAGAAACACATTCTGCAGATCTTCTAAAAGAGATTATCCCTTTCTTATGTGCTTGTTGATTAAAGATTAAATACTTCACATTAAAAAAATAAATTTCAATTATCACCTTTCTTCAGAATTGCTTCCCCTCTTACGATGGCTGCGGAGATCACATCTGCCTTGGAGCTGTTCTCTCAGACAGCCTGCAGAAAAGGAATTAAGCCAAAGTTAGATCCTAGAGCACCTGGTGGAAGAAATATTGGCTTTTCATAGCAACGTGATCTAATTTGTTCTATAGCAAGTTCGTAACTCAAGTACTGGATACTAAAAGGACTTGAACTGGTTATGATGGGAACACAGTCCCTGCCAAGGAAGGGCCCGCTCCTGAAGGCAGAGGCTGCTTCCCAGGGATCCCTTCTCGGTTCCCTGCCCACTCCGTGGCTACAGAGGCAGAGCGGAAGGGGGCAGGTACGTGTCCAACGCTGCAGCTACAAAACAGTTGAGAGACAGCCTTCGGACCCCCGCAGGAAATGCAATCAAATGACTGGTTATGTTTACAGAAGTAATATTTTTTTGTCCTAGATGCAGGAATGGAAACGGTGGGCCCCAGGCCCATGACTTGTATCCATCTGCAGAGTTTGTTCATCTGGAATGAACAAAACAAAAAAAAGAATGGCAGTGGAATATTTGAAATGCAATTATTTGTATTGCTGTGACCAGTATCTTAGGAACCATGCTAACATACACAACTTGATTGAGCAGCATTCAACTCTGGCAAAACTTTTCTGAAGACAGTTGTTTTACATCAGTGATGAATTTCGCTTTGTATAGATCGGTTTCGCTGCATACTGTAAACAGTCCCCATTTTTTGGTCTTTTGACTTTGGCATGAATTCTAAGACAATGGTTACAGAAAAGTAACTGAGGCCAAGTCACGTCACCTAAGGAAGTTTTCATCAATTTCTGCAATTGATATCTTGACCAACCTGCTCCTCAGTTCGGGCTCGCCGTCTCAGGTTCGTCGTATCTCTCTCTGTACAATGAGATACTTCCAAGCAGGTACCTCGGCATTATTTCCAGTTCCGTAGATGCAACAGAAACATGGAGCTTTATCACCCGCCCACTAGCAGCAGGGCCATGCCAATAACTCTCTGCCAACAGCAGGGACTCACCCGGCTGAAGGCTCAGACTCCTCTAGCACAGGACTGAAAGGATTTTTGGGGGGGGTTTGAGACTGCAGCCTACCCATTAACAGCAATCGTGATAATGTCTTTGTCATACATTTTAACAGAGTCTTAAGCCCAGCAGAATTTCTGGAACCTGCTACTTTCCAGACTCTCCCACTGGTGGTTTCCCAGTGGTTGTGACAGCACTTGCAGCACCTCCAGACCTGCACGTACTTCACAGTCAAAGCTCCATGAGTTCCCCCAAAGGACCATGTCCATCTGCCCAGGGAAACTAGAGAAGGACTTCCTCTGGTTTCCAGAGATCAGTTTGGTCAAATGACTGTGCTGATATAACTGCAACAGCAAGTTCTCCGAGTACTGAAGTTTTCTGGTGCTGGATATGCCTACTGCGTCTCCACTGCCGGCTTTGCCAGTCCTCTGCATTCTTGAGCAAGATAGTTCGCCGTAAAAAATGCTTGCCTTCCCCCAAGCACCAGGCAAGCAAAGGGATTTTGTTACTGCTTACCCAGAATGGGTATATTCTTAAAATAAAACTCGGGGCTATATAACATTTTATCATGCTGTGCACAATTCAGCGTATCGTGTCATTGAGACACAAGAATAAAATGCACTCTTTGTCTAGCTTTGCTGTAGAGCAGACTTTTTGGGATAAAATCCAATTTGTTGTAAAAAGAAATATGATTCTGTTCTCTGTGTAATAGATTTATTGAAAAAACCCACCTCTCTGATACAATAACTTCATTGGCTGCATAGCTGCTCCCGTACGAGTCCTATCTGGTTTTGTTCTGCTAATTATATACACACATCTGATCTAATGGAAATAATTCCTACCAGGAACCACGTACTCCTAACAAGACAATCTGACCTTCACAGATTGGGATCTTTCCAGGCCTGGTTGCCTTAAGCAAGGACAGAGAGTCATTGCTGTTCACAACAGTTTTGCTAACTACCGCCCTCATTTAGCTGCAAGCATAGTAAGGCTGCAAGTCTGACGCGGGGGGTAGAGGATACAGGAGCTGTAACTGCAGCAAAGGATGGTATAACAATATAGACGTTATTTTAAACACCACATCTTCTGTTGGGAACGGAGGAATGAACTGCAGACATAAATTCTACAACAGATCTCAGTCCAACAGCCAAAAAAAAAGCAGGGGGACAGTTTCAAAATATAAAAACCAAGGAGAGTACACAATGCCTAAGGGAAAAAAAAAAAATCCAGACTGATTTGTGACAAAAAACATCTACTTTTTTGCCTGCTGAAGAACAATAAACAAAAACCCCAATTCCCTCATTTTTGTTTATGTTTCAAATTACTTTATAATATTTGTATGTTTATTCCTCTGTGTTTGTGCTGGGATGATGAAATACTCCACAGGCAGAGTCAGCCTCTGTTGTGGTCAGAAGTGAGACCTCTTTTTTAGCCTTCAGTTCACTGAGGTCCTCTCGCAGATTTGTCTCACTTAAAGCAGCCTTCCGAGCAGCCTCCTTGATCTGGGTCCCATTAACTGCTCCAGGCTAGGAATGCACTTTAAATGCTTGAAATATTCTCAGTGTTTTAAGTGAATTAGGGCCAAAATTCAGAGGAGAAACTGAGTAAGCCAGCAGGGCTGTAAGGTTTCTGGAAAAGAAAGCATTTTTAAGGGGAAAAACAGTACTCATGTTTTAGAAAATATTAAATTCTCTTCTTCAGAGCCATGTGGACTTTGCCAAAATAAACAAAAAAAGCAGAGGCTGCTGTTGGATTCATTGGCTGGCTGGAAGCTACGCACGCCGTCGTTCACAACCTCCGCCGTTCCCCAGCGTGGCCGCACGTGCTGCTGGCCGTGGGGAGAGGCGAGACCCCTCTGCAGGCTGCGGGACTGGTTTGGTGCCACAGCTTTGGTGAAGGGTTGGAAGGAACAATGTGCCTGGCTGTGTTCAGAGCTGCCCCACCTCGTCACAAACACAAAGTGCATTATTCTACTGATCGCTATCTTTTGGCTATTCCTTCGGTCATACAGCGGAGCTGTATGAGCTGTATGAGCCTGCCATGGTTTGCAAGACCTGACACCGTCCTTGTCCAGCCATTTAACAGTTTCTGCACCAGCACTGCCAGGGCAGACCCAGGGAGCTGTTGGTGCTGCTGTCAGCGGGCGCCCTCGCCGCACGAAACGTGGGACCCTCAGCATCTGCCCTCGGGCATGGAGGGGACCGACAGCTGAGTGCTCACAGAACGTTAACAGGCAAGGGGGCAATTACAGCCAGAGTCCAATCTTAAAGAAAACAAGAAACATGAAGCCAACACTAGCAGGAGCGTGTTTGGTACAGCTCTTTAACAGGCAGACTGGTTACATGGGAGCTTTCCAGCAAGCTGACTAACACCGGGGCCACACGGCCGACAGACACGTTGCTGCGACATGCTGTTGGTAGTTTGTTCTCCTGTAACGATAATGGGCAGAGCTCGCACAGCACACACCCCAGCATCTCCGCACCCCTCAGGTCCCACAGCACACACCCCAGCATCTCCACACCCCTCAGGTCCCACAGCGCACACCCCAGCATCTCCGCACCCCTCAGGTCCCACAGCACACACCCCAGCATCTCCGCACCCCTCAGGTCCCACAGCACACACCCCAGCATCTCCGCACCCCTCAGGTCCCACAGCACACACCCCAGCATCTCCGCACCCCTCAGGTCCCACAGCACACACCCCAGCATCTCCGCACCCCTCAGGTCCCACAGCACACACCCCAGCATCTCCGCACCCCTCAGGTCCCACAGCACACACCCCAGCATCTCCGCACCCCTCAGGTCCCACAGCACACACCCCAGCATCTCCGCACCCCTCAGGTCCCACAGCACACACCCCAGCATCTCCGCACCCCTCAGGTCCCACAGCACACACCCCAGCATCTCCGCACCCCTCAGGTCCCACAGCACACACCCCAGCATCTCCGCACCCCTCAGGTCCCACAGCACACACCCCAGCATCTCCGCACCCCTCAGGTCCCACAGCACACACCCCAGCATCTCCGCACCCCTCAGGTCCCACAGCACACACCCCAGCATCTCCGCACCCCTCAGGTCCCACAGCACACACCCCAGCATCTCCGCACCCCTCAGGTCCCACAGCACACACCCCAGCATCTCCGCACCCCTCAGGTCCCACAGCACACACCCCAGCATCTCCGCACCCCTCAGGTCCCACAGCACACACCCCAGCATCTCCGCACCCCTCAGGTCCCACAGCACACACCCCAGCATCTCCGCACCCCTCCACCCACCCGTTGTCAGGTGTTTGCACACCCCGGGTGTTCCGGTCAGCAGAACCACAGGCCGTGTTTGCTGGGAGCTCACAGAGCTACAGACAAACATCTCAGCTCAAGAGCTTCGGGTTCCTCTCCCTGAGGTGGTGCTGCTTTCTTAGGCAAGGTGTCAGGGAAAGATTTCGCTGTAAGCAATCGCCTGTCACCTCACTAAGAGGCAAACTCTTCCCCGTTTGTGCCAGCGAGGATTTCTTCCTAGCCCAGTGCCCTCTGCGCGATGCCGAGAGCACAACAGAGAGCGCAAATCCCAACGTGGATGCATCCACTATGGCACGTCTGCTGAATCTGAGTGGTTCAGTGTCTGATGTTTGGAAAGCAACCATCAGAACACCTCATTAAAATACCATTTGGCAAGGAAAAAGGGCAATATTTATTGTTTAAATAGCTAATATGTTTAGAGTACGTTCTGAACTTCATCATTTCACCAGTACCTACATATGAAACATTAGAATGTCAATTTTCTGGTTTTGTTAGCCATGCTTCTAACATCTGAAACTCTACACGCAGCACTCGGCAGCCTGGCAAAGAAATGCTTTCAGTTTTACAAATCCTATACAATTCCTGTGAATAATTGTAGGTTACATTGCTTTGTATGAGGTTAGAGGGACATGTCAGCTCATCTTCACAAAAGGAACGCTCTGGAGAATAAAGGCTTTATGGCTTTGTAATATTGGTACTACTTTTTAAATCACATTTCTGTCTTTCAGTAGAGCTTTTTTCCTTTCAAAACCCCTGATTTACTAGCAAATCAAAAGCCATGTTTAAATTCCTTGACTTGTTTTATTACTTGGCCATACTCTCTTGTGACCTGCAGACTAACCTGTGCAAAAGTATCAGATTCTTGCATTCACAGAAGAGATGTGTGGAAAATTTGTCTAATGAGGTGTGGTTTATTAGTCACACCAATCTCAGCATTTGAAAACTCCCTCAAAAATTGCTAGAGATTACTTCCACTCACATTTAAATCGGGAAAATAGAGACTGATTGTTGATTTATTTGATAATTATACAACTGAAGACCTGAACAATTCCATTTATTAAGCTACTAAATATTTAATTCCCCAGACTATTTCCTAGGAGTCAGGGTATACACATCATTTCTCTTGGCAGAGCACTTCAGCTGAATGCTGAGATACCTGATTAAAAAAAGATAGCTGTAAATATACTGGAGAAACGGCACTCTCAGTGTCGGCATCTCTATGTGCAATGTCATTTCTGGATTAGCTCCCCACTGGTGTCTAAAAATAATGTCGATAACGATGTGGGGCTTGTCTTTGTGTAGTTTCATTTCAGTGGCTGCTGAGCGATTGGTAAATATCTTTCTGGCTGGCACAGGGATAATTGCTGTGAATAAATCTGCCTGACACATAATTTATGAGAAACTGTCTCAGCTGGATGCCTTAGTGCTGAGCTTTAGCCGACTGGAAGG
Source organism: Psophia crepitans (assembly GCA_013399095.1). Lineage (NCBI taxonomy): Eukaryota > Metazoa > Chordata > Aves > Gruiformes > Psophiidae > Psophia > Psophia crepitans. The sequence continues at coordinate 324,820 of VWZZ01003431.1, read as the reverse complement.
TGAGCGGCACTGCAAACCGACGGCATGCCAGGCAGCGCCAGATTGCAGAGCTGCACTCGAGCGGCCGGAGCCCCTGCGAGTACCGTAGCCTGAGCAGGGCTTCCAGCCTGTTCTGCACAGCCCGCCCGGACCACGGGCACCCACGGCACGCGGTGGGACGGCTGCACGTGAACAAAGAGCCGAGCGTACTTCACCGCGGGTGTTTGGAGGCTGAAAGCAGCTCCGGAGCTCTGTCCCACCAAGTGCTGCGCGCCTTCGCCTGCTTTAGGATACTAAACACCCCCCAGGAATAGCTCAGCGACGAAGCTGCCCAGCTCAGGGTCAGTGATAGGACAAGTTTCAAATATTTCATATAAAAACCACATGAATTTCTTCCTCTCCAGTGATTATTACTCAGGAAGGAAACCCAACCCCCAACCCAACCCATCATACACCGTAAATCACCATGAGATTTACGGCTTGGGAAACGTCAGAGGATGCATTTTATGATTTACACATCAGTGTAACCTGGTGGTGTGGCTTTTATTGTGACAGCTGAAGAAAAACTGGCATTTTCCTCATAATTTAAAGGCATTTAATGTGTTGCTTGGATTTCCACTGAATCTTAACATCTTGTCCAAGCTGCTAAGCCCGAGGTAAAATTCCAGCTTTACATTTTCCATGTGAATTTTCTGCTATCACAAAACCATGAAATTAATAATTATTCCATTCTATTTCTTTGTATATAACCTCCCGTGCACCCTGCGTGCAGCAACCAGCCTAAGGAAGAGGCCTCGGTGCGGGGAGGCGTGTTCGGCAGTGTCCCGGTGCCACAGCCGTAACCTGTGCCGCTGCTCCCTTCTGCTGGCAAAAGCGGGGAGGAGCCCCCAGGCACCCCCGGTACACGGACAGACCCTGTACTGTTCTGCAGACTCATGGCCATGGCCCATCTCAAAGCAGCCAACAGTGTTGAAGACCCAACATCTTCCAGCCTTCCACTGACACCGGCCTGAAAAGCCCCCGGCTCCAGACCTGCTGGAGGGTTTGCACCAGGCAAACAGAAAACAAGGCGCACCATGCCATTTCCACAGTTTTGGGAACTTTTTTTCCCAATTCTTATCCTAAAGACTAGCAATTAATTGCGGGTTGGAAGGACAGTGCAGAAATGAGGACCTCCATGTCTGACCTGCTTGGAGAAACCAGAACACCCAGTGCTCTCCCTGCCTGGGCCAGCGGAACGGGACACGCTCAAGAGGGGCCCCTTGCCCAGCACAGCCTGCGGCACCACGGCGGAGGAAAGGGAACGGCGTGAACCACTGCCTGAGCTGCTCCCCAACAGATTATTTCTCCTTGTGCTCAGCTCCCGCTTTCCCTGGCTTGTACAGGGACTGTTCTGGCACCAGAGTTCCAGGCTTAGTGCTCAGGATACATTTTTACCAGATCAGGCTCAAAGGGGCAGGAAAAGCTGCCTTCGGAGCGCGGTTGAGGTGGGGAGGCAGCGGTGCAGGAGGCCAGGTGCATCCCGGGATGCTGCAACACGCGGTACGGTACCTACAGCAGCCCCGTAACTAACTGGGGATCGTTACTCTCAAGTGCTTGGGTTGTACCATGACGCCCTGGCTGGACCCAAAGACATGGAATCAGCTGAATATTAAATGACACTTTTGGTTGTTCCCATGTTCTAACTCCTGAAAAACAAACCACTGAACCGCTCGGCTGTGATGTGCGTTCCAGTTCTTGGCTCAGCCCTGAATTTCCTGGTTGAAAACAACTCAGTAGGCTGAAGGTACTGCCTTCAAAAACAAATGCTGGCTTGTATGGTTTCAGCTCATGTGCTGAGCAAAGTCACAGACGGGCTGAAACCATTCTTACTTGATCTTAACTGTGTCCTCCGAAAAAACATTAGATCATGCCAGCAAGGAATACAATGGTAAAACACAAACTGGCTACAGAAAAAAAGGACACATTCATTAACATAAATTGTGAAAGATTTTCTCATATGCTGTGTTTATCTAAGATTTAAATAATTTATTGTTTGATCTGATCGTTCCAGTTAACAATAAACACTGGGCAATTTGGACAAGATGATTTCAATATCCTCTTTAGACCAAAATGAAGGATTTCCTCAGAATCTTTTTTTCTACATTTTCCCCATGTATCAAAAAACTGCACCACGACAGAGTATAAGCCAGCCCTGGACGCTGTGCCCCCACCCCAAACTGCGCCTTCCCCAGCAGAAATCCCTGCAGGTGTCTTGCCATTATCCATGCGGACAAGGTTTCCCTTTTCCTAAGAACTGGGAAAGCAAGCCCGAACAGGGTTGGCAGTTAGTGAAAGGGGACAAAATTCTAGACCAGAAAACAACCTCTGATAAAGCAGAAATACACTAAGGGCAGCAGAGACACACTGAGCTGTTCCAGCTGAGCCTCCGCGGTGCGGGCACAGTATTTGTACGAGCAGTAGAGAGCTCTGCCCACCACAGACCTACCGCTTCAGGATGGAGCTGAGTCCGCATGCTCTCAAAGCCAGGTTTGACACTGTCCTGGAGGGACTGGCTCAGCGTTCCACCGCGTTTTGTAGATAAGCCATTTGCTCCGTCCTTTTTTGGGTGACTCCAGCATAAGTTTCCCTGGATTCTGCACCTCTGTGGAGGAGACCCCTCCTCTTGCCGCCCATCTCTGTATAGGAGAACACGAAATGAATCTTTGCTCCTTTCCTTTTCAGTATCTTATATTTTCCTTTTTAAACGAATCCTCTGTGCTGGGGAAAACGTGGTTTAAAAATTGCTAGAACAAATCACTAAATTCAGAAAAGCTTTGCAAGCCTTGAAAAAGCCATTAAAACGACACCAAGTTTTATCCAATCAGAAATAAACTTCTCAAACATTCAATCTATGCCTTCATGCACAGACTAAACCAATAAATTTTATTTGTAAGAAAACAGCCAGCTTTACTAGCTAGATTAGGTCCTGTGAACACCGAGTCCTTAAGGAAAGGTGGTGGGAAGCACAGCAGCTCCTACCCTTGTGCTGCAGTACCCTCTTGTGACAGGCGGTGCAACTTCAGACTGACAGGAACCCAAAGGGTGCTCGGTCGCACCCGTCAGCGTGGGCACCGGGGCTATATGCACCAAAAAATATTTTGTTTGCTTGTTTTTGAAGTCTCAATATGCTGGACTTAAACTTTTCCCTGGAAAGATATATTTAGTGGTTTGGGGCTCTGAAAAAGCTGAGTGTTTCCTCACCCTGGGTGTCTTTGCCCCGCTCTGGTGAATCCTGCTAGAGCCAGAGGGAACGAAGCAGGGCACCCACCCCTCCGTCCTCAGCCTGCGGTACCTGCGTGCTCAAGGCCAGGGGATGCTAAACAGCGACCGAGCACGGGCGTTTTGGCTACTGCTCACATCACCCGAGTAACTGGGAGCAATATCTCCAGGCAGAAAGGCAGATTTTGGTGTTCGACTTTAATCCTGCCCTACCTTTCTCACTTCCATAGGTCCATTACTGAGAAGATATTTTGCCCCAGACTGAGCTCCTGGAATTTTCTGGGTTTTGGTTACTGCACCTCCAAAGCCAGTTCCGTTACTGAATTGCAGAAACGAGGACCAGCAATTAACCTCCTCCTTTCCAGAGCAGCCGCAGCTGACATGCACTAGTCTCATCTGGCCACTGCAGCAGGTTCAGGCTGTTTCCTGAGCAGCAGTCGCACGCCCACCTCCATCTCACCTCGCTGACCATGGTACACAACATTCGTGGTATTTGTTACTGTTTAGGTTAGACCGAACTGTTGGGATCATGGTAAGTCATCCAACTTCTCCAGGACCTCAGGAATTGGGTCCCGCTACCCAAAATCTTCTCTCCTGCCCGAGTCGCCCTGCGCACTCCCGCTCCGGCTGGGGTGGGTGGCTGCCAGCAGATGGCAACCCCTTCCTGCAGTCCCGGGCAGCCGGGCCAGCAGCGCGCCTCGCCGTACAGTGTCAGGAAAAAACAGATCCTCATGATAAAAAATACAAATGAAGTATTTCTATAATGAATTCTATTACATAAAAGATCCCAATTCAATCCACATTTGGAAGACAGCTCTTTCTGCAGCAGTCCTGCCCTGGAAAATGTTCCCATGATCCACATTTCTGATACGCCACTTCTCTTAACCACTCCCTTGTTTTTATGGAGTACGGAACAAACAGCGTAACTCACCCATCTTTCCTCAAAGAATCAGCACGTTTTGTAACACCCTCCAAGTGACAAAGTACATCACAAGTAAAACTGTGCCGAAATTGGTGTTATTTTTTGCTGGTTTTAATCCATCTGTGTACCAGGACAGTCAAAGGGAATGTTGCACGTGGTCACACATACGGGATACAGACCGTGGTACCATTTTGCATGCTCTCATTGCAGTGCCAGTCTTTTAATGAACGGTTTAACAGAGAGAACCTAGCTTTACTGAGATAACCAATTAGTAGTCGCTTCAGACGAAGGAGCCTTAAGACACTCACCTGTCAAGCGGGGGCTGCACACGTGCCGTTTCCCGAGCTCCATCCCAGTCACTCGCTGCTCTGACAGCTCTTCCGCAGCCCTTGTCCCAGCACCCTTCTCCTTTCCAGTTCCACATCTCAGCTGGGGGGCAGCAAGATCCTGGAAAAGACTGCGGATTTGGTGAGGGAAACAGATCTGCATGCACTTCTACCAAAAAAAAAAATCAAAAAACCAACCTTTTTTCTAGTAGATTATTCGACTGCGTTTTATACATTTATATTCCATCAAGAAAACATTCACGATGCGGATGGAAGTGGTGGCAGTGGCACAGACTGGAGAAGCAGAGTAATTTGGCTTTACCTTGCCAGTGAAAGCAGATGGGTTTATAAAATCCTGATCCAAAGTATAAAACCAGTCATTTTTGTGAGGCCTCACACACAGCAACTCACCCATTTCATTACTCTGGTTTAAGTTAATTGCTACAAAATGCAGAAGCCGTTAGTTCAGCAAAGAGCTTTCCTCAGACTCAGTTTATTTTTGTTTCATTTGTACTAAACCCAAGCGGGCTATCTGTAAACCTCGTAAAGAGCGTGCCACCTTTTGTAAGGGCGTAAGTGCTTTAAAACCACCCTGCAAGTAAAAAGGTACAGAGGGGCCTGAAGATTTTTATAGGGGGGTAACCTCTAAAAACAACCTTTTAATAAGTCGTCTTGACATTTAAATTTAAAGCAAGATCCAGGAAGAGAACAAATACGGGCTGTATTCAGTGTGCGTTAGAAAACAACCCTTCGGGGGGTATATCCAGATGTGATATATCATCTATACTAGATCATATTACTGACAAACAAAAAGGAGTTTATGTTCTGTGAGTGTACCTCAGAATTACTAATCTGTTTTTAGCTGAGCCTTTGCTGGTTCAGCAGGTGCTCCGAACGAGTTAGTTTTTCTAACGAGAAGGTTACAGAATGACCAAATGCGTCGAAGTCAAAAATATTCCGTGCGTTAGAGGAACAACTGGAAGCATCGGCACCTGCCAGCAGTAGTTCAGAACATGCTAAACCCCCAAATGAAGCACAAATTCACTTCTCCTGCCCAGAGAAACTGGTGCTGCTGAGGATCCATTCAAGCGTGTTCTGTGAATACTAATGGTGTCATCTATCCTGCAAACAAACTGTTTACACAAAACAAGAACTGCGAAGTTCCAACGCTTGTTTTTGTTGAGCACAGGAAGGAAATAGAGGAAATAGTTTAACTTCAAAATATTTTTAATTTTTCAGACATTCCCTAAATGGCTGAAATTCCCTATTTTTTTTTCCCCTGGTATCTATTTCTGAACAAGTGATCCGAAGTTTAAATGCTGTCAAGTCTCAGAGGATGTTTTCTTCTAAATGAATGCTAATTCAATTAGTAGCATCAGTAATTACACTGACTTTAAATTCTGTATATGTTATGTGAGATTAATAGTGTCACGTGTTATACTTTATCTTTCTGTATTGATAAATTGATGTATTTTTCTTAATTCCGTAAAGTTATCACGGTAACGATCTATCATGTACCGATCATTTCCACGATCACCCCTCCTGCAGCTCCTCTGCCCCTGATACCGCACCTCCCGGCGCCAGGTCCTCCTGCGTCGCATGAACAGCGGTGGGCACGTCCCGTTGCGCAGCGTCAGTAGGGCAGGAGTTTGCACGTCAGTGCAGGATTTGGTAGGGTGGCTCTCTGTACTTTTAAAATAGGCTCAGGTGAATTAAATATGGTCCCAGATAATTCCCACTAAACCAGCATCCGTCACACACTGCCTAAATTAATCCCTGGATCATCGCTTCTGTGACTACCTGAGGAGCTGAGAACTGTCACAGACCACGCCACTCGTCCCTGCCGACACAGCTCCGCGGCAGCAGCACCTGGGAAGGAACAACTCTGTCCAAAAATCCCACGTGCTGCAGGTGCAACTGTCTCCTCGGGGAAAGAACAAGGGCAGCACGAACCGTAACGTTCAGACTGGAACCAACTTACGGCATGACCTCACATGTGACAATACATATGGCCATGACAACATTAAAAAACTTACTTAAAATAGAGTAAAACAGTCTTAAAATCTATTCTTTGGCCTTTGTCCTGTGCTCAGCAACTGTCTACATGCCAACTACAGGGAGAGGGGGCTTTTGTGACACCAGCTCATCTCAAACTGGCTGTGTGTCATCGTGTGGAAATAATTCCCAGTCACTGTTTGCCTGGACCACATTTAGGGTGGCAGCAGGCAGGAAGCGCTGTGCCTGACTGCCAGGGCCACTGCGGCACGGGGGCTCCTGATTGATCTGGGGGGCCAAGGGCTGACAGCGTGTCAGCTTCAGGCTTGTGCTCCAGACTTGTTGACATGCAGTCTATTTTTAGTTGATCTATTTTTAATCTAACTTCTGTATTGCACTTACTGCTGCAAAATCCCTGAAGTTCATTCCCCTTTGCAGTACTGCGCCTCGCATCCCAGCCGCTTCACTGAAACTACTCCCCCAGCACTAAGTACATATAACATACAGGTGTGTGGACAAGTCACCAAGATGAGAGATTTGATCTCTTTATACCATGCTCTGGACTCTAAAACTGCAGTAATGACATAAGCAAACCATCACAACTGAGACACCTAACAACATTATCCCAGCAAACGCCACGCCGCCCACGCTGGCACCCAGGGCTCGGTAGCTGGAGCGGTTGCAATGCGAGGCGTGACGGCACGGCACGTCTGCGCTCCTGTCCGTCCCGAGACAGCGCTGTGTGACACCGCCGTGGGCGAGCGGCTCTGCAGGGCTCCAGTGACACCCAGTTCCTCTTCTCGAAGCGCTTGAAGCATCAGTGCAAGATACGATTTACGTACCTGCGGGCTTCAAGGCAGCCCAGCCTCATTCCATGGAGGGTGAAAAAACCCTGGGGAGGCGGCAGCTGAGCCTTATATTGCACTGAGATCACAGAATAAAGTGTGAGGTCACCTCTGAGCTGAATGGCAGCTTGATATAGAGTACCCAGGAACCAGGAGCCCTGGCACTGCACTGGCTACCTATGTCATTCATTTATTGAGATCTTAAATCTCAGCTGCTTTGGAGAGGCTAGAGGGAACTTTCTCCTATTAAAATAAAAAAGCTTGGACAATTCTCTCCAGGCTGGTAAATAATACTGGTAGAAGGAGTGATTTCTGGAGTCCTTCACTAACTTTCCTGAAAAATACAGGAGAGCCTAGGCTTTAAATCACAACCATGTCTATTCACTCTGGGAAATCATTTCTTTGCTTCCTGTCCTGGCTGAGAGGAAGAGCTCTGGCCGGTTCATCCGGGTATATCCGCCAGGCTCATCACAACAGCGTCTGACCACAGTAACAGCCAACCACAGGATGAGAGTCTGCTGGCACCCCCGCCCAATACAGCTCCCAGGCACATGAAAGCAAATGATCCCATCAAATAAACAGCCTCGTCTTTAAATACTGCACCTGGAAATGCATTTTAAATTTCTGCATGAGATAATATTAACGATTTCCCAGTATTGCACTTATCCCTTCTTTAAAAGGCTTAAGATATTATATCCCCTTCTCCGTGTATAAACCAATTCAAGTTACATAACGGATGTGGATTTGCTTTGACCCGATTCCAGATGGCAATACAGTATTAAGCCATGGCTGTACAACTGCAATTTGGTGGAAAACAGGTCAGGATTCTATTATGCGTCAAAACTCTCACACTGTTCTGAATATTTCAAATTAAACAGGCAAGTAGAAAATAACCCTTGTGTTGGAACGATCCTATTGCATTACCTTGCTCATGAATTTATATTGGGTGCATATTTTATCAGCTCTTTTGATACTTTTCAACATCTCTCTCTGCAGTTTGTTGTGACATATCGTGGGACCTGTCCCCCAGGCTGGGCTTGCACGGATCCACGAGGAAGGCGGCAGCAGCCTGGTAGCTCCTGCTCTCCCCACAAAGTGGAAGGGCTTCAGCTCAGATCACACGATGAAGAGTTTCAGGTGAAGGAGGAGCAGGAAGGTGAAGAGGGGATGCAGAGCAAGATCTTACACGCCATGGGCTTGAAGCCTTGCTGGTACCGACCTCGTCTCCAGGCGGGATGTTGAAGTCTGACTGTCAGGCGGATGTACGGTTCTCAAAGTTCATTAAAAAAAAAAAAAAAAAAGAGACAAGATCTCTGGAGCAGAACAGGCTTCCTCCCAGCAGCGCGAGGGACAGAGCTGCCTTTTCACTCTCTGTCAACATCTCCTTTGAACCTAAAAGCGCGCAGAAAGTCAGCCTGCTAATCTCCCCTGCCAGCTCAGGGCCAGTCCTCACAAACCCATTAAATCCATTAATTTCCAGTCTCATCCTTCTCTTGGCACATGCTGTCAATGCTGCCTGTGAACTGTACTAGTGGGCTGCTCGCGCACAGGTTTAGTTTGCCTGATGCTATTGCACTGCTCGGCTGTTTCCTGGCCTGTATTAATCCTTTCTATATTATTTTTCTAGCCTAATTAGTGCTGTTAACTAAGTTATTGCTAACAGTTGTTTCCAAGTTCACTGAAGGAGAGGCCAGAACTACACAGGGCCTCTGACTCTCCACTGCCAATTTTCACATTGATCAAGGCGCCTCTGATAAGCCATGTTAGCCATCTGACGTCAATCAGCAGATTGGCGCTTCTCTAATTTCTTTCTCTTTTGGGGAAGATACCGTAATGACACAGATCACGGAATGGTTTGGGTTGGAAGGGATCTTAAATACAGACCTTAAATTACGGGACTGTCTGTCACCAAACAATATGTCCCCAAGCTACATGAAGGCAGCAGAGAGGGGTGTTCTCACATGCACATCCATTAGTTCCGCTGCTTTAGGAGCCACCCAGAGGCTACGGATGCTGTTAACGGGTAGGTGTAGGATCAGCTCCCTGCGGCGGTTCTTCGTACTCCACCGCATTGTGCTGTGGGGCATAACAGAGGTGGCACAAGCCAGCTTTCGCACGCCAGGCTCCTCGGGCAAAATCCACGGTCTCGGTGCGCACCGATAAAATCAGTAAGGTCACGCTCACAGACCAAACTGCAAAGGAAAGAGAAATCCAGCCGGACCGCTTACAGAATGAAAGTCGGTTTTGTGCCTGATTCACGCTCCCCCCCACAAAGAGTATCTCACATACAACTACGAGTACTAAGAGCAGGAGTCACACACAATACAAGCAACTGCTGTTTCTGAACCACCCCTTGCTGTACCATTCCATCTGCCTGTTGTTTCACAGTGCTGCGTGTATTCATTTCATAAACAGTAGCTGCTCCAGGGGGAACACCAAACCAACCAAAAAACACCAAAGGAAAAGAAAAACAACCCTAAAAAACCACAAACCAAAGCAAACCCAGACCATTTCCGATCTCACTAAATCTCTTTCCCAACCTGTCTTCTAATGATCCTTCATGGCCTGGTTTTGAAAGATCCCTCTACACGATTTGATACACCCTGCAGCTGTGAGTGCTCCCCTACAGCATTTGCAGTATTGGTTTTTTAAGGAGGAAAAAGAGAACTTTTTTCCCAGTACGCCAAAGGCTGATCATCTAATGGAAACGAGGTACCGGAAAGAGGTGAAACCTGCAACGCTGTCACTGCCGGTTCCAGTCGGCAGCGTAATACACAAAGTACCACCTTATCTCATGTTGCCTAACGAGGGAGGAAGATGCCGAACACCATATACCCTCTTTTATGCAACATCGCCGCAGCGAATTTTCATGTCTTCTCGCAAAACTCCCAGGGCACTGGGGGCAGGGGAGGGGAGTTACTGCTGTCTCACATTTTAGGGGAACGCAGAGACTGAGCTGCTCTGCTACAGAAACCACCTGGAAGTACCTTTCTGTCCAGAACAGGAGGGGAGACAAGGCTGGGAATCAGAGGGGTTCAGGGTACGTACTGCTTTGGGCTGAGGTCCGTGGGAAGGAGGGAAGACAAAGCTCAGCAGGGGACAGAGGCCGACGCAGGGACAAGAAGCAGCCAGAGGAGCAGCCCGGTTTGGCCTGGCAGGAGAGGACTCTGCAGGAGAAGGGCTGGATGAAAGAGCAACGAGTAAGAACTGGCTGCCACTTTGTGTGTTCTGGTTAACGGAGAAACGGCGTTGCACCAAAGATGCATCGATATACCCGATGCCATCGCTGATTTTTAAAGTGCTTGTAGAGTAAGTGTGGCTCAAGTCTGCCTAAACAATTGTCAGTTATTAACTTCTGTTTTATGGCACTAGCAGTACTGCTACAATCAATTATTAGTCATTTATTTATTCCTGACACTTACTATGCTGTCATACAATTCAGTATTCTGTATAATACAGAGAAAATACCACAATTCTCCCATAGCTGCTAAAACCTCTGGTTCTGAAAATCGTTACACAGGATGATTGCTGTGGGGGCCGAAACCTTGGAGAACTGTAGCACTGCAGCAGCATTGATGATCATTTCCAAACAACTCTAAAAAATCCTACTCAAATTCATCCACATTCATCACATTGATGATTTGTGTCTCCCGATCAGTGAAAACTCACTGCGTCGCCAGGGAGCGGATGTGCTCTGCCACAGACGCGTTTCCTAGCACACCTCTGGAGCACCTTTGCGTGCATCGCTACAGCAGTGAACTGATCCCTCCCCCCTCCCAGCGAGTTAAGGGCTGTTGCCACAAGCATTTTTCTCTGCTGTCACGTCCCAAGATTAAACACCCTACAGCCCCCTAAAGCAAATGCTGAGGACGTAAATTACCCTCTCTGATTCAGTATTACTTGAATGTGTATTTGGGAATCAAGGACCACAACAAAGTTGCGGAGCATCTAATGAAACTGGAGCAGGACCGTACACAGTAGGTTCGGCAAAATTGTTAGGAGGAGACCCATGAATCCTTAACTGAGCCAGGCTTCACTGCACTGATCCATCAAAGCCTTGCCTTCAGAGGGCTCAGCACGCTGCAATTCTATCTCAGCTGTAGCATTTAATCATGGGAAGTTCGATGATAAAGACTTTTCTATCCCTATCCAACAGGTCACATATGACAAATGAGAGATTTTCCACCACCTTTTCCCACCTCCTCAGCCACTGACATTTCCAGGTGCAGGTCCTCCTGCCTTTGTTTTAAAAAGAAGTGGGTGCTGTCTGACAGAAGAGCTGCCATACCTCCTGATTTTACTGGCACGTACCTTTCTTTGTCAGAGCAGTGCCTGTGGGAGAGGGGCTTCTCAGAGTTCGCCTTTGTTTTCAAATGCGGATTCATTCAGGTTTATTCAAGTTTATTCCACTGAATTTTCATCTAAAGTACAACATTCTGCATATGCCACACTGATTCTTTTTTCCAGTTTCCAGAGAATTAAAAGATTTGACAAGGGGCCCAAAGAGACAGAAATGTCAGAGCTAGTTCCAACTGCACCTAGACAGCTTCTCCTTGCTTTACAAAGCTCCTGGTCTCCATAGTTACAGGAAAATTGAAAAATAATGATCAAGTGTTACCTTAAACGCTCCCATCCAGAATGAAAAAAGGAACTCCCAGTCTGACAGCCCACTGGAGCGTGACTCCGCTTCTTTTCACTCCTGTGGGCTGACTCCATCTTTCCCTGGATTAGGTGGTGCCAGACACTGCCCACCTTGCTCTGGGCAGAGCTGGGATCTGACACATCTCCGTCGCAGCCCAGGATGCAGATCATGCTCCCATGCATGCGCCGATCTCACTGGGTTTTAATAGACACCATTCTCTTCCTTGGGCTGCCTCAAACCACTCAGCTGGCAGCTCCGATTTCACACCTACCCTCACACCGCGAGCTCACGATAGGCACGCAGGAACCCTGCCCAGGCGCTGCTGCCGTCTCTGCACTCCCTGCTGTCCTCGCTCAAATCAACAACCCGCCAGGTGAGTCGTCCCTGCGGCCAGCACCGACACCGTCACAGGCACCCCCAGACCCGGGACACCTTGCACACTGGTTCTGTGCCTGCATGGAGTAAAAAGCCCCAAAGATTCACACCTCTGAGGGGCAAAAAGTGACATAAGCTAAGGGACCAGGTCCAAAGCTCCAGTAGAGCCTTCTCTCCAAACCTGGAGGCTGTGATCTGTTAATTTCTGATCAAACAGAAGGTATGGCAAACATGCCATGGAACGCTAAAGCCACCCTGGAGCCCGCTCCAATACAGATGAAATTTTGTTTTCATTTATAAAAGGACAAAGAACAAAGTCTTTGACTCAGATTAAAAAAAAAACAAACAACCAACAAACAGAAAACAAACAGCCAAACACAAACCCCCAAATCCCCAACCATCTCAGAGACACCAGTTGTGCCCCACGACTGCTCGCTCTCTTCGCTGTCCTGGAGCAGCAGGAGCTGGGATGAAGCCCAGACAGGAAGACAAAACCACGGTGGGGAGGACTGACCACACACACCCGGTTTGACACAAGGCTCCTCTGCACTACCGTGCGTTCAACCCCTCTTGGCTCTTTCCGTCAGCACCCAGGGCGTGAGGACAGACAAGAGACGTGCTTCGCCCAGGGTGGTGGGGGAATTGCTACCAGAAGTTTCCTGCCAGGAGCCAGTAGCTTCATGGGTACCACCAAGCAGAGCACCTTTGCTCTCTGGCTCTTAAAGACGCTAGCTGAATGCTTGGCAGATCACTTTTGGTTTTCCACTGGCAGCACCAGTTGCTGATGAACAGGTATATTAGATCTTGATAACCTAATAAATCCACCAGTGCAAAGTGACACACACCCGGGCTGCCCCAGGGAGAGGCCACATGGATGGGCAAAGTCCTCAGACGTGGTCTGTTCCAGCAGGATGTTTGCTGGCTGCAGGGAAATTTGACTGGAAAACAGCTTGCTGTATTATTTTTCTAAAATAGAAGTTGTTCAGTAAGTGCTGGTTTTGTTGTTTTTTTAGCTCAGTAGCCTGTTTCACAACAAAAGTATTCCGAAACACCTTCTACAACTTTTCCTCCGTAGTGTAGGACAGCAAAAAGGAGAGGACCCATGCTTGACAGAGGATGGAGGAGAAATTATAAACAAATTTTGACACCAGGCAATATGTGACTTCACCAAATCTTCCAAACCTGACACCCATAAGTATCTCCAAATAGATTTATTAAATACATTGTGGTTTGAACCAGTCCCGCAGAAATGAAAGGATCCATTTCAGTTTAGAGTAGCTAAAAATATTATTCAGGCTTGCACTGACAGGCACGTCAAAATCCCAACCTGCAAAAGACACCAGCATGACAGCACCGTTGCTGAGAGAAGTCTGTTCTGCAAATGCGTGACAGTCCCTGCCAGCCTCTGCAAAGACATCTGACAGCTGACATCACTTAATTTCACTGTGCGAAAGTCACAAAGCTGGATCTATCCTTAATGTCGGGGCAAGCAACGTATTACACTCCTGTGAACGCGTATTTGGCAGCTATCTCGTTATTCTGCCCAGTTCCACACAGGCGTTAGCGTTGCCCAGGGAGCCAGGTGAGAACCCCAAACGGTTTCTGTCACCATCCCACCACGCTTTTGCTGTCAGCTTCACCCATCCCACTGCCGGTCCTTTCCGCACGGCCTTTGAACACCCAGGAAGCTCATTTGTACCCAAGAAGCAAGCAGACAGGTGACAGCCATGGGAGATGGCTTCACCACTGCGGAGGAGAGCAGCAATAGGATTAATTTTTTACTGGATTGGTTTTAGAACTAGTCAAACCACCTAGTTGCTTATTTATTTATTGATGGTGACCAAACTATCATGATAACCACTTTGGCTTTCTCCATCACTTCTCCAGAGAAGGTCTCTCCTCCGCAGCAGGAACAGGACCACCACCCGCACCAGCTCTCGGCTTTCACACACCCCAGCAGAATCTGACGGTGACCTTTAGGTTTTGCTGAAGGGACCATTCAATCAACTATTGTCTTGCCCAGCAACTTTTCTTCAGCCTCCAATGGAATAGGATAAACAATCATAGAGTATTATTAGGGATATGTTTTTATCCCCTGAATTTTCTCTAGAAAAGCATTCCCACTACACCAGCAGTGATTTTTATGGCAAGTGATCAGGTTAATTTGCCTATTTAAAAAAACCACAACAATAAAAAAAAACAAAACATGAAAAACAGCGTTTAAATTGATACCTCCTCATGTGCTTTTCTTTCATGGCTTTTCCCAGCAACGTTCTCTCTCCTGCCTCCTCCTCTGCACATCCTTCTGTCAGGAACCCAGCCGCCGATAACACTTGATCTGCGCAGCCTGCAAGCACCCGCGTTTGCCCTGGGCCGGTTAGCCGGGCTCGACACCACTACGCAGAGCGTAACGAAGCCGACAGCGTTCTCGCTGTTTATTAACGGACCTTCTATTCGTCTTTCCTTCGCGGTTCCAGATTTCCCCAAAACCTTTCCCCACGTGTGAGACGCGGTGGTTGGTGTGCACAGGCTGTGCAACTGAACAGATGGATCTGACCGCAATGGCATATTCCTCCGCAAAAATGACAGGATAATAACTGGAGATCTTGCTAAACTTGGCCACCGTTAACGTAACTGCTTGTTTACTAATATTTCACAGCAAGTCACTTACTGACAGGGCTTTACTTGCCAGTTACTGAATGTATTGGCAGCTGCTTTTTCTTTGACTCAAAGAAATAAAGCAGAAAAAAACAACAGCACTTTTGAGAGATAGTTTGGCATTTTTTCTTTTTCTTTTTTTTTTTTTTTAATATTTCAACTATCATTGATCAGTATTTGGAATCAAATATATACAGAGAAGCAATTCTGAGCAAAATCACAAAACCAAACCATCTCTTAGAAGTAAAAAAACTTTTTTTCCCTGTAGGAAGAAAAGCATCAGCCATTTTAGCAGGCATTTGTTCTCAACAACAGACCGGCCTTCGATTTAAAGAGAGTAGTGACGCCGAGTCCAGAAGTAGAGGGCCTGGGCTCTGGTAAGCACCAGAGCTGAAGATGCTCCTCCCGACTTGGGCTTTCTCTGGTTTTCAGAGGAATGGTGTTCAAGGAACTCCAGAAGGAGTTTTAAAACATTTTGGAATATTTTCCCTGGTCTTTTACTGGAATGGCAGAAGCGAACACAAAACCTTTTGGAATTTTTAGTGGTTCTCGGTCTAGGCTGAACCGCGCTATTGTTTCTCCCACAGAAGGATATTCCAGCCTCCTCCTTCCCCTAGACCCACCACTCAAGCCATCCATCATCATTATTCAGACACAGAACAGTCACTGACCTGAATGCAGGAGAGCTGTGGCTACAAAATGGGAAGTTTTCTTCGAATTTAACGAGGTACTGAAGCATCAGAAGAATACTGAGACAGTATATTGCCACAAAAGAACGAAGGTGAGAATGTAACCTGCTCTTTGGCCCTCTGCAGCAGGTAACTCCTGCCCTCAGAGTTTCAATTCCAGCTTTAAAAAGTTCAGTTCATCTTCAGAGGAAGCAATAAAGGCTTTAATAGACTTACACACTGAGTAATCCTGCTTAGTCCAGTGTCATGTGATAAAAATATCAAGCGTGCTTTCTGTTAGGATTATGTTTTTTACATCCAAGTACCAGTCTGTGGTACTCGTGTAACGATAAAAACACGTTGCTCTAAACCAGTGCGCATCTTAAAAGGTACAGGCAGGACGCAAAGTCCCTTCTGTCAGCCCCCTGACAGTGCAGGAAGATGGAGATGGGTTGCCCTAAGCCTTTCCACACTTCTCCATCCCTGGAAATGATAAAATTCCGGAACACCGGGCTGCATTTCAGGGACCTCACAGTGAACGTGGGTGAGTCCGGGCCAAGCTGGCACTAGAGGGCAGAGCCGGAAGGATCGGCCTCCCCTTCGGTGGTGTCCAGCTCCTGCAAAGACATTCATGTCTTAAAACTTGCTCTCCAGAAACAATTTTTTTTCCTGTCCCTCAATCCCCTGGTCCTTCTTTGCCCGCAGAGGCTAACCCGGCTCTCTAGTACTCGTGTCATTGCTACTCGACGAGTCTGACACTGCCTCCAGGGCATTTTGGCGCACGCGCAGGGGAACGAATGCCTTTGGCCACCTAGGTCCAAGGAGGCGAGACATCACCCAGCAAGCAGAGACTTTTCCAAAGATGCTGCTTACTTGTAAGTCATTAGAGAGGTAATGAGTCTGTAGCAACCTCAACAACAGCTCTCTTGCCACTACTGCATCCTTCCTCTTTGCTTTACAGGGATAATTACAATTTTTTTGGAAATCCCTCCTTCCAGCACAGCCTGCTTTGATAAGAACCAGCCCTAAACTCACTGGAGCATGGCAGGAGGCACACATCATCTTCCCTCTCCTCCTCCAGCAATACCTGGCGCAGAAATTCATGCTGTTCAGAATTACATGATACTTGCTTGTATTACCAACAGCCTGACCACGTACATCTGCGCTTGCGGTGCCTTGGACCTTGCCTGGTGTTATTCCCGCTGCACAGGTGATGGGATGCGTTCCTTTTGCTTAATGAAAGGCTGGTCTCTTTCATCTGACAAGAACAAACACCTCCTGCTGCCCTCTCTACAGTCATAAGGGAGGAAAAACTTGTGGGAGACCTTGCCTACACCTATCCAGAATACAACAAGGACCCTTGGAGGCCAATGGAGCCTGGGGCTGCCAGGCTGATACAAAACAGACCTCCTTGACAAAGGATTTTCATACACACAGCTCCTTAGCTACTGAACGACAGCAAAGTTTTGTTTGGCAGAGGCTATAAATCTTTCTAGGACACACATCCATTCAGGAACTGCCGTCTCGGGACTGAGTGTTGAGCCTGGCCAGGCTTTGATGGATCAGAAACCCAGAACTACCATGCTTACAGCATTGTTTTGCACAAGTCATACCAGCACTTTCTCCACAACTCTTTCACTTTAAAATAAATGAAAATATATGTGATGTGTATGATCAACTACTAAGAATTTTGGTCTAATTTATACCATTATATAGCTCAAACAAAATCCATGAAGTTATTCCTTGTTCAAAGCTTTGCATTCAGAAGCAGAAGTCAGCACCTGCTTGTATTTATTCATCCTGCTGAGCATTTAGCGTCTCCATTAAGCGCAACAGAAGGTGCTGCCAAAACCGTTGAAGAGAGAGAAACCATTTGATTTGGCACCAGGCTGAATCCCTCTGCATGGTTCCTAGGAAAGACCTACAGCAGAGACAGGCTTGCATCCTACTGGCCTCAGAAGGCATGAGCTTGAATTACGGGCAAAAGAAACACGCACTTTCACATCTTCTGAATAAAAAAAAAAGGCGCTTTTCAGTGAGGAAAGAAAAGGGACAGTTTCCTGGACATGTGTGCATCAGGCGTTTTCCCTTCGCTCCTGCTGTCAAGTCTAGCAGTATCGCTGCTGCAAGGCTGGCTCAGTGCTGTGCTTGGCACAGAGACCAGAGCAAAGGAGACTGCTGAGGATTTATCTTTCAAATTAAAAACTATGTTAATGAATAATCTTGTTTTGTCTCATGAAAGCCCACACTGTCATCATGGAAATCCAGAAATACAAATTCTCCGCAACCTTCGCTCACGCTCCTGTGGTTGGGGAAGGTCTGACTGCAACAGAAAGGTCTCCTGGCTCCAGTGTGCCCACAGCTCGAGCACAGGGTAGGTCAGTGCAGCAGTTCTAACTCTCGGTTGCCTGGCCTCGAGATATTTTTGTCTTTATCCTCTTTACCCCTTAAAGGATGCTGCAGTTTACCCCAAACTGCTCTCAGATTTGGTTTTTTATTCCGTTAGATTCCTTGTGCTCAGGAAGGACAGGATCTCTGGAGAGCAGCAGAGGCTCCCAGGTGGCATGACATTTCATCGGGCGAGATAACAGGGCAACAGGTTCTCTCTGCTCGTGCTTCACAAATACCTTCTGAAACACTGTGCATTGCGTGTGGGGGGGGGCGGGACAGAGCCAGCACTGTGACTACAGGCTCTGCGCTCCAGCTTTAGAAAGCTAATGAGTACCCAATTAAAACCAGTCACCTTATGCACCCCCCAGAGACAGCAGAGTCTCCTCCGGAGGGCAATACGCACTCAGGCAGGCTGGGCCTTTGCACACTGGCTACGCAGATCAAACCAGAAAATTGTAACAATTATCTTCCAGGATTAGGAATGCAGCTGATTAATGCCAAAGCCTCATTTTATGCAAATCCTGTGCATAACTAGGTTCTTACTCAAGCTATAGGAAAAACATGAGAGTGCAGGTCAATATAGCTACTATTTATTTAAATGAATTCAAACCAGCATGTGCCCTCACCCTTAAGAGGACTAGGCATATATTCTAAATATTTAACATCCAAGTCCCAAGACAAAATAAAACCAAGGGTATTAATTACCATCTTCCTTACTAAGCCTCACCTCTGTTTGAAGATCAGATATGGAACAGTAGAAGAAACCTCAAACACATTTTAAATCAAACTTCCATCTCCAGCCTTAGCCTTTCAAACATCTTGAAGTGGACTGACTGTAGATGAGTAGTCAAGAAACTGAGTCCCATCCTAGCATACATCTGGGGAAACTCCATCAGCTTCAGGAGTTAAACCCTGGATCTGCGCTGACTTAAAGAACCCAAATGTAGCACTTGATTGCATTCCCTTATTCTGCTGGACTCTGCCCTGAAAGAGGATCTGCTTGGATGCAAGGAAATTTTTATTTTACCAAAAAAAAATTAGTAGTGCTGAAAATAATAATAAAAAGGTCAAAGTAACAGAGAGTTGCAGGTATTCTCTAAGCTCTATATTCTGTTTTCTCAGCAGTGTTAACTTTCATCAGAATCGTTCCCCTGAATTTAAGTGTCACTTTAGACTAAGACATCTTGAATGGAAATAAGATTGGCTGTAAATGTTTAAGATGTGAAGCACTAAATTAAAAGAAAGAACCCACTTTTTAAAGCCTGTAAGTCAAATGAGTGCTTGAAAAGTAAGCACGAATTAATAATCTGCTTCAAGACATCTGTTCCCTTAAAAACATGCTTCCTTAAGACTATTATTCCTTAAAACGGGATCACATAAATACTGTCTGACTTTACCGACAAACTGAAGTCTATACCCAGATGTACTTAAGTTACCCACCCAGCCAGAGCCATTGCAGAATACTGCACGGATCAGGAACGACTGAGCTTCTGGGAAACAACTGTCACATAGAGGCGATGGAGAAGATCCTGGTCAGCATTTTGTCTTTAGTGCTCTAGTCTGGTGCAATGCCGTGGGAATGTTGTCCGAGTTGGGGGACATCCCTCCTGAAACCATCTGCTCTCTCGTACCACCACAGAGCGCAAGTGGGAACGAGCGAGCTGCCCCTGACCGTCGGTTGTGCATGTCACACTGCTCACAGAGTTTGGAGATGGTCCAGACCCCCACTGACCTAGAGCCAGGATTTTGGGCTGTCAGACACCAGCGTTCCCACTCGTGGCGTCATTTTGTACACAGCCATGGTCCCTGCACGCTGGGGTTAGATCTTACTGTTTGGAATATAAAGGAACTATTCCCATGCCGTTGTAAAGTCTGAAGCTGAAGTTCATACCATTTTTAAATGCACCCACCAGGAAAAACAGGATTCACCTTTATTCGCAAGTGCTCAGCAAAGCCACTTGTACTAATTTAGTCAATTCATAATCTCAAACTCTCTTAGACCATTTTCACCATTCCTTACCCCCGTGTCATCGCTGTACAGGCAGGCAGGTAAGCCAAAGCAGCAAAGGCAGGCATTCGGTCAGCGTCACTCCACCCGCAGAAGAGCCTGACCGTACTCCTCACGCTGGACCAGTATCAGCAGTACTGGTAGGACTGGACCTTGTGGTACTGTGAGGGCGACAGCAGTCATTGAGTCCAGTCATACGTAAAGGCAAGTCTCTGCTGCAAAGGGTTTACATATTAAAATCCCAGGTGTTCCTTAAGCAAAGGACTAAAAAAGTCACTGCAATAGCTACAGCTGCCCTCCCTTCCACGAGCCCTTGTATGTACGGATACACACTTGTACGTGAATACATACATGAGAGTATCTGTGAACAGACAGCAAGAGAAGGGGAGGTAATGCAGCTGTAAGCAGTACCTGGACAGCAAATTCTCCTGTTTGGTCCACAGCTACACCAGATACTAAATTCACGTACTAAAGAAAACATTTCAACTCCCATGTTTCCTTATAATGAGGAGGGGAAGAAAACCAAACAAACAACTCCCCCCCAAAAAAAAACCCCAAACCCCATGCTCAACTAGGCCAATGAAGGCACTGCCCACTTCATTTACTTCTGTCTCAATCAACACAGGACTTTAAAAGATAATCTCTGACAGAAATTCAATTTATTTCTCCTCCAGCAAGTCTGAGCAGATCTGTAATCAGTGTAATCACTTTGCCACGCTGTCTCATATGTGTGGACTGAGGCTCTAGGACATTGTTTTTCCCTGTTGCAAACAGGAATTGCATTAAAATCTTATCAAACCAAATCCAAAACAGCACTGGTCCAAGAATAAAGCTGACCCAGCATGCTGCTGGGGGAAATCCTGGCTGTCCTTTCTACGGCTTTCACTTTTTTAAAATGAAATGTTTTATACTTCTACAACTTAATCTTATTTAAGATGAGAAGGGGAAACTAATGAAACAAGCTCTCTGACCAAAACATTTTAGGATAAAAAATATGTTTCTTACTAGGGGAATTTATGACCCTATAAGCAGTAAAATTTGCGTAGATGCCTCGACTCAAGGATGAAGTAGGTACCTCAGCCCAGAGATCGGACCTTCCATTTGAGCCCTGCTCTGCCTCAGGCTGGGCTCTGCCATGCAGCGGAGCCTGGGGCAGAAGGAAGGGTACTGCCTCGGCTGCTGGTGTGCCCACATGTGCCTTGCTCTCCCCTCCACAGCCCCCACACCCTGCCCCACAGCCATGGGGCACGCTCAGGGAAGGGGTGCCTGGAGAGCCACAGCAAGCCTCAGTGCCCCGTGGCACCAGCTCTCGGCAATCACGCTGGCAGACGTGTGCAGAGAGAGGCACACCACTAACGACCGGTCACCCTTCTGCATGGGGAGAGCAACAAAACCAGCCTTGAACTCATTAGCATCCACACGGCATCCACGCCTCACCTCACAGTAGGAGACTTTGCAGCAGCTGATACAAGAACTGCAGTGACAGAACCTGAGGGTTTGTTGGGTTGTTTGTTGCTTGTTTGGGGGGTTTCTGAACTACCTCAGAAAAGCTGAGGCTTCTCTGGACAGCAGTGACCTCACCTCGAGCACTGGGCAGCTTTGCCATCCTCTCAGGGCTCTACAGGTGACTTTACAGAACACCACCTTGAAAACGCAGAATTAAAATGTTATTCCTGAACGATGATTTACTGCCTGATCCGATCAAGCACCTCAGCACTGCTGAAACGCAGCATGACTGGCCAAAACACAAAACTGTTTGACATATTTACATTCAAAAAAATACTGTTGAACTTATTTACTTCTAGTTCTCACTCATTCTAATGCCTAAAGTGGACGCCTCCTCCATCCCGCTGCCCACACACACATCGCTCCTCGGGCTACTGCTTCGCTTCTCGTTTGATGCATCAGTGGTGAACCGGACCGGGCAATAAACACCTCCTCGGCCCGCTGGGAGGAACAGAAGAAACAGAAAAGCTTCCTAGCAGGTGTTTTCACCTTTCCACAGTGCGTTTCTGTCAGAACATTGGTGCCTCTGCCAAGAGTGAAGAATGTGAAATTGTATCCCTAACCCTAGGAGTATTTTGCGCTGCTCTTAAAAGCAGGGGCTGTAGGTATTCCAGTAAACAATCATATAAAAACAACCGGGGACTCTTCTTGCTCTTGAATTAAAAAAACATAATTCCTTAAAAGCGATACTCCAACCACATTTTTGCTGCTATTAACTGTTCTCTGCAGATCCTTGAACAGATTCCTTTATGCGTCCTTTCATAAACCAGAACAGTAATTCAGCCTGCTAACCCAGGACGTGAACCGCTAGCCTTTACTAGGTGAAAATAATTGCTTACTCCCCTCTCCTGATTTTTCCTCCTAGACTCTATATGCATTAGATGAGAAAGGGTGAAAACGCCTTCAGCATTCGTAACATATTCGTGGTTTTAAAAATACTTGACAAGACATACTGGAATAGTACAGATCGTTAGTGCAGAAAACAAATTGTTTCTTCTGGCTAATTTATAGCTGCCTGCAGTTAGGAGGGCAGACAGCTTGAAAAGGAAGGTTTAGAGGAAATATCCATTTTCAATTGCTATCGAAGGCATAGGAAACAAAAAACTACATAAGTTAGGAATCTTAAAAAGCTTTTTTTTTTCTTTCTTTCAAGAGAAAGAATTTGAACTGAGTAATACCTTTGTGTGGTTTTGTGTTCTGCTACTGTTATTTCAGAAACTCAGTTGTGAAGTAAGAGATAATCATTTGCATCAGTCTCTGCAATGGCTCTTCATTTTCATGAAGGTCATTCACTCTTTCACAGAGGAGGTAAATATCACCCCTTTTGCAAACGCATAATCCTAACACGGTCAAAGTTTCCAGCAGCACTTAGCCCCTCACGCAATTTATTTATAGCTCCCTCCTTCACTGTGCAAAAGAAACCTTGGCCCTGGCCACTTGATTGATTGTTTAGGAACAGGCATACACAAAAGCTTGTCATTGCTGATAAGAGTTCCCAGCAATCAATTATTCTGTTCAGAATTAGGGAAAACAACAGGGAAAAAATATCAGCTGAAAACATTCAAATCAACAGGCACTTGCATCCAAGAGTTTAAGATCAGCTGGCTGGGGGAGATGCCCTGGTATTTACTTTTTGAATTTTTAACTCCCAGTTGCACAGGGCTAAAATAAATTAATATGTATCAATATTTAAAAGAGTAAATGGAACAAGAGAGATGACTCATGCCTAAGTTAGAGACTGATATAAAAATTGAGCTAAGTAATAAAAGCAATTTAAAAAAAAAAAGGAAATATATATTTAGGGGGAGTTATAGGTGGGTAATTAATACCAAACAGAATGGGATTAAAGAAATTAGATTTACTGGACATCTGCTTTTTATGAATTGTAACAGTTCAGTCCATACAGGCAAGAGCGATGATGTTGATGACGATGTGTTTAGTCTTCCATAAAGCATTTAGTCAGGTGCTTCGTGATACTTTCATCAAGAGGCTTGAATGATACCGATCGCTCGATACGGCAAGAGCGTTTGTATTGGGGTCCTGTCAGACTTCAACGCTGGCCCTGTACTGTATCTATCACCTGAAATAAATGTGTTAGGTTGGTAATGATTAAGGTTTGCAGAAGACATGGAAATTTAAGGACTGTGAAATAAACAGCATATTTCTGAGCTGGACAGCCAGGTAAGATCGTACCAAGGAAAAACACACATCTCAAATCTCAGGAGAAGAAAAATGCAAATTGTATTTACAAAAGTAGAACTCCACTCTCTAAAGAATTAAAAAAAATAGTTGGAAGACAGATAAATACCTACTGAAGAGATGCTTCAACTACACTATTCCAGCCAAAAAGATTAAATGTCCTCATGTTGTAAACATAAACACAGTCTGATACAAATCACGTTCTCTCTGTGCTTTCCACTGATGTAACTGTCCCTGACATGCTGCAACTGGTTCCGGTGCCTACAGTTCTCATATTGTGCTGAAAACTTTATAACCTCCACAGGAGACCTCCAGGAACGAAGAAAATATTTTAAAAAGAAAGACTTCAGGGGTCTGATCCATGTAGGATGCCAAAGAGGACTACGACTTCACATTTATGAGAGAGAAACCTGTGTGGTAAGAGGCCTTTCAACTGAGCAGTCAGATAAAACATAATTTCATGCTGGAAAGTGAAGCTAGACAAACATCAACCACAAATATTTCTTTTTAAGCACTGAGAGTAATCAGCATTGGAATAAGTCGAAGTTTGCAACAGATTCTGCACCAAAACACCCTTCACACTGAATGGATTTTCAAAAAGCTGCAGCCTTGTTCATGCACAGTTTAATTAATTTGGGGGAGAAACTACAAAATGAACGGCTTTACGCATGTCTGAGTTGTAGACTGCTGGCCTGTTCTAGCCATACACCTAAACGTCCTGGCTCTGTACAATGCTGCTTTGTATCTACGTACCAGACGCTCACAGAGGTGTAAAGACCAAGATGACTTCAGAAAGTGCTTAGATTTCTTGATGCAGTGTCCCTTCACTTTACTACCCAATACAGAAGGCTACAGTTTGTTCCACAACTGTCCCATTCCCACTGTTGTTCAGCATCACACGTTAGCACTGCTGTGTAAAGCATATTACCTCCAGCTTTGATTTTCTCTGCCGCTTTTATCATTTCTGCAGCACCAATTCACACCGAGACAAACCGCTGTCTGTAATTTTGAGTGTCACCACATTAGACCACCACTATGTCACACCACACCAGTTCTGGGCTCGTGATACTAATACCCACCAGCAGGACCACACCATCCTCCAGGCAGGGGAGGATCAGCAGTTTTCAGATGTGCCAGGCCACTGGTGTGGCTGGAGTGGCAGCATGCTCCCAGGCTCCCAGAAGCATTCCCAAGAGGCTGCTCTTTGCCTCTGGGAATCGGCGGTTGCAGAGTTAGCCTGATGCCCTGCCCGCCGCATGGCAGCCAGCGTGTTCAGCGTCAGGCAGCCCCCCCGCCCTCGCACAGATGCTTTCCAGCATGCACACACACCATCGGCGGTTCCCAGAGCCACGCGTGGACCACGTATGCCATACCTTCATGTTTATGCCAAGGATGAAAGTCTCACAGGAAAAGTGGTTGGTATTTAACCAAAACACACTGCTTTAAGATGCCAAGAAGTTTATATCAAATAAGGCAAAGTTATCCCTTATAGCTCCCCTGACCAGACCTTTAGTTATACCAGAGATGCGTTTGGCCCAGTACTTAGAAATGAGACAGGGCCTGCAACAGACTGGCGTTATACGCTAATTACAGTTCTCATTGCTGTTAGGAATGTACTTGTCTTTACATCCCTTCCATTCCCTGAAAAGAAATGAAGCTCACCCAATTAAATTAAAAACCGAAGATAAAATGGAAATCTTGAATAGATATAAAATCCACTGGTAGTGGGAACATGACCTGGTACAAAGCGCAGTAAAGTAACGGGTTTATACCGAGTGACTCCCCTGGGGAGGATGCCTGCCTGTCTCCAATTCATCTTAGCCTCCCATGTAGCACGCACAAAAGTACTAACTTCTGCTTTATCAGATAAACGATGTCTTTAAACTTTCTGTTCCATCTTTTGCCCTTGTCCTACATTGCTACTATTATTAAGTTCTAGATTCGGAAACAATACAGAGTTTCAAACAAAGGATAAATTGCTGTTTATGCACACTTACATCTGGAAAAGAAACAGAAACTTAACTTGAGGTTTCAAGCATCTTCGACATCTGCTTATAGAATGGTTCCTAATTTCATGGAGACCTTAACCAGGTACTTAACAGTAAGCGCAGGAATGGCCCCAGTGGCTGTGGGCATCAGACACACTTTCTGACCTGCACTTGGACCGGACCCAGTGCCAGCTGGCAGGAAAACGGGAGGCAGGTCCGTCCTGGGGAGCATTCTTCACCTGCCTGTTCTGCAAGGGTAGTACTGACTCTGCTCCTCTGTGTCTCAGGTTCTTCCTTCCAGAGTCTGAATGCTCTCCACTTCTAGTAAATTAAGAAAGAGACGGTGAAATGGTTATCTTGTGAAGACAACTGGTGCACTCTAAATACTAAATTTAATCTGAATGTATTGTATGCGCAGAATAATACCACTGAATTTTAAGTACTTGATGTTTATTACTAATCTTCTTTTCTAATTATGAACATAACAGCAGGAGACAGTATCTCTGACTTTGGTTTAGACCCCTCTCCAGATCAAACATTTCATACAGAATGCTTGCTGTCAGTACTCAAAATACTTCACCACACCATCAAGTTTCTCTGTGCAGCAGTAGCTGGTAACACAGGTATTGTGATCTCATGCATTCTTCATGCGTGGAAGACACATTTAAGGACCAAACTCCATTTCTGAATACAACCTATCTAAATTAAAGTTCTGCAGACTGAAAACATCTCTCTCATATCATCACCTTTGCAAACAGACATAAAAACCATCTGTCTTACCAGTTTTCCCTGTCCAGGCCCACAGACTGCCCCACAGATTACTCAAGAACAGAAATCAGCCGACATACGCACCCTTTGCCTTCCCACCTGTGCCAAATGTCCAAGACATTTGGACAGCTTGACTACTCTGACTCAAGTTCTTCAAGGCTCAGAGTATTCCAGCACTGGAAGTTAGAATGTTTTGGCACATCCAGTGCTACACCACCAAAAAGAAACTTGTGCAAACAAAATATAATTTGAATCTCAGTGAGACAAAAACCACACTAAGCTCAGTGAGCCAGGAAAAACTACTGAGCCAGATCTGCCTTTGGCTTGAGACTGCTCTACAGAAACCCTGCCCTGTTGCACTGTTCAGATTTCACTTCCACACAAAGAACTGTCCCCATCTGAATTAACTTCTAAAATTAAGAGGAAAGCAGAAGAGATTAAGTCATGAGACACACCTATAATAATCTATTCTGACCTCCTGCACACACCACACGGTTTTCCTAATTTAATTCCAATTAAACAACCTTCAAGTCAAGATTAGGTTTTTTGTCTCTTGCAGTGGAGATCATATCATCTGCTTAATTACAAGGCCCTTTTAATGGCAGTTATTCCTAAAAAATGCATAGGTTCTACAACTGCAAATAAATGTATCTGAATACAGCGCGTGAGCATCTGTGGCGCATTCAGCTGGGCGGATCACAGCCCGCACACATCCACTCTTTCACTTGGAAACAGCCTCTCAACTGCCACGGCAGACCAGTTACAGGCAGGTCAAAAGCTGAAATCGTGTGTCTCTCAAAGTATCCGACACCACAAGGCATGGAGCTTCCCTGCAGCTAGATAGGGCTTCAGTCGCACCTTCCACATGGGATCACCCTGAACAGAACAAACCAGGAACGTGCAGGCAGACAGACATACTCAATAAACATGTCCTCCTACCCAGAAAAGAGAAAGAGCTCAGTGGCTGATTTCTTGCTAAGAACCGTTGCCATCATGTGAAAACATGGAAATCTCTCCCTTTCTTTCCCTCCTCATTGCAAGCTCACGACAAGCCTGATGTCTGCAATCACTAACTACTGTCAGTTTAAACAAATTGTATTTGCTAGAGTTTCAGTAAACATGTAACCAGGTGCTTAAAAATCTATTTTAATGATGTCTTCAAGAATAATAATACTCTGCATTACAAAAGAAAGAGGTAAAAGGTACGTCTTTTACATATAAGAAAAAACTTACAGCGAAGGCAAAGAATATCTTCAAACCAAAATAAAGCTATGTTGTTCCCTACAGGGATGCTTCATGTGTTTCAGATTACTCAATTCACTTTCAGCATTCATAGAAAAAGATGAAAATGGACAGTCAAAACAGTTACTCTACCATGCCGTACCATGACATGCCTGTCAACAATTTAGCAATAAAATTACAAATATACAGAAAACTGATCTGCTACTGTACTGAAGCTACACACACAGCCAAAAATACGGAACAAAATATGTAGAAATTAAGTGTTTTCCATTCATAACTGCAGAATTACTCCCACATTCCACTCTGTCCTGAAACAAGCACTCAGCACGGTGAGCAGAAAGGAAGACAACTGTTATTACACTTCACAGAGTGGGCAGAAGACAAACGTACATGTTACTCACAAATTTGGACTAACACCAGCTCTACAAATTGTTTGCTGTAGAATCATAGTTCATACATGGAAACATGTAAAATTAATATTAATAATTAAGTACAAAGAGGGAAAACTGCTGCTTGTTGGCCGGAACGAGCCCTCGATCAGGAGTCTAACCCCAAGGACGTTACCAGTAACGGAAAGCACTATGCTTCACAGAATGTGCACAGAAGGCCCAAAATGATCACTAAAAACATTTTTCCAAACAGCAGGACAGAACACCAGGAAAACAGAATACTACTGCATTCATTGCAGTGTTAGGCTTCCGGGCACAGATGTGCTTGACTTAAAAGTGACATGCATTGCAAATACAAAATGCTACAAATGCTTACTGCATGCATATAGTCCCCAGACTACTTCACGTTATCATTTCTAAATCAAATCCGTACATATGCAGGGGTGGAACATGGCTTCTATATACAGAAGTCTGACAGGAAAGGGCACATTAAATCATGACTGAATCACTAGCATGAAATTGCTTTTCTAAATAATTTAAACCCTCAAAACAGTATTTCTTGCTAAAAATCCTTCATTTCAATGAAATAGTTTGTAAACGTTGAAGATGTACATTTATACAATCTACAGTCTCAGCAGGAAATAAATTTCAGGCTTATCATCACTATCGGGTTCCAGCTGCAGAACAGGATTGTGTGTACACAACTGGTCACTACAGCCGTAGTGCAAAGCGGCGCAGGCGCCCTCCGGTATTCCTCGGCCCTCCATGTCCTCCCCAGGGAAGCCGTTCAGGTACCTGGCTATGTACGAGCCCGTTGAATGCCTGTTGACAACATGAGGGGATGCTGAAGGCTTGTTCCGAAGGACGACCCCCGCTATGCTACTTGCGTTAGAAGATTTTTGCTTGCTGGCGGCCTCCTGCCTCTCCTTGGCACGGCTGGCTATGTTCCGCACTCTGCTCTGGCTTCTGGACGAGAGCTTTCTGACCAGCGCCTTCGGGCAGTCTTCATCAATCTGCCTGGAGTACAGCGTTTGATGGCTGTCCTCTTGGTCCAGCGACACCAGCTTCCTCAGCTGCTCCGTCAGAGCATCTGTAGAATGTGGTGTCATATTCTTCATAGCAGCAAGTTTCTTGTCTCTCATGCCTGATGAGATAAAGCTTCTACTTATGTATTGATACTTACTTTCAAAATTGCAGGAAATATCCTCTGATGTCAAGTCACCAAGACTCTTGGATTTGCAAGGGCTGGCCTGCTTGATGGCTGAAGGAGAAGGGAAAGGCAAAGCGTTTTTGAGCACCGGTGAGTGTACGTTGAGCTGGGATCTCTCAGAGGTATACATTATGTTCTTCTGCTTATCAGAATGATGATGATGATGATGATGATATAAAAAGCCAACATTTTCACACACTGGAAAAGGGAGCTGAGTCCCTGCAGCCCTGAAGTTATCCGAGCAAGACAGGGCAGCAGCACGGAGCTCCGTCACGCCATTCCCAGAGGTCCTCTCACCACCGTGCCCAGTGTCCTGCCTTTGCCTCAGTTTCAAAGGGGAAGCCAACTGGCTCATGTCTTCCCTTTTGTACTCGCATGCAGTTACCAAGAGATCTTGAGAATCTCCATCTACTTCGACAAGACTGCTGCTTTCTGAATTTTCACCAGTGGGAGGGTCAACAAGTGTCTCCTCAAAGATGAGGTTATTGGAAGAAAAAGAACTGCCAGACTCAGGGGTTTCCCAGCTCATTCCACACTTTCTTTTGGGATTTGCATTTAGTGAAGGGAGGGCTGAAGGACAAGGACAGCTAGGCAAGCTGCTTTCTATACTATTTAACCTTTTCTTGCAGACAAAATCACTGTGGGTCTTACATTCAGAAGTTGGTGTAAGAGTTGCCTCATGGATAATTGTGTACACAGAGTACTGTGTCGTCTCAGGGCTGGAGAACACGGTAGAGTCTGGCGTTGAGAATAACGGGGATTTGATGGATTTTGTGTTAGTGACGTTGTGCTTACAGGGACTGTTAAGATCTGCAGTAAGCACGTGTGGGTGTGTAGCCATCACACTGAAGGTTTGGCTGCTGGTGCCATGGAGGCTTGAGACTGCAGTAAGGTTAGTTTGGTCATCTGTGACCTCAAACTGTCCGATCAGAGCTGAGACAGCACTATCCAACTCGCTCTCATTCACTAAAGAAACTTCATCTATAAGGCGAGAAATATCACTGTCTTGCATGGTTAGAGTGGAGTGCAAATCAGGAACATCCGAGCAAATGATAGGAGATATATCTGTCAAAGAAAGAGGTGCTGCAGTGCTTTTCTTGATGATGTCATATTTATGATTTTCCATCTCTACTTTTTGAGAAAGGGAAGTCCCCACAAGAGTTCTTTTCTCCTCCTTAGACCTTTTTGTGTCATCTTCTTTTTTGTTGTCTGCACAGTTTTTCTCACATGTTTTTTCTGCAGTAAGTCCAAAATCAGAGTTATGCATTACAGGGACAGTTTCATCAGAAAGATTGTTCTCCTGACAGCCTACGAGGTGATTTGTTTCAGCTACACCACTTGCCAAAACTAAGTTTTCAGGCTGCTCCTGTAGAGGTGGCACTAAAGAGTCAACTGTAGTCTCCTCCTGGTCATTCTCCTTAAATTGAGATGTCAGATTTGAAGTATTTGCTGTTTTCACAGAACATGGAAAACCAGATTCTTTCAAGTTTGTTTCCTTCTCATTTGTATTGTCATCACTGTTGGCTAAATTAAATAAAAAACATATTAGTTGCGTACAATACTGTGTTCTGTTTATTAACAACTATTTTGTCCTTAGACAGACGAATGGAGAACGCAAAATTAGGTACAGTTGTGACAGAACTTAATTATGGGGTTGTACAGGTTTAGTACAAATTATCTGAGTGATATGAATAAATGGAAAAATACAACTGCAGGCACTTCATTGAAACTTCCTTTGAATGTCTATTACATCAAGCACGTGATGTAATACTTGTTGCAAATAATGTTAATGAGGTACCATATCATAGCTTGCACATGGTATTACCTTCAGCTGTGTTCCTATTCAGATTTGTACTACAAAGAAGCATGGCAATAAAGACAGAACAAAACAGCTCTGTTAAAAAACATCATATTTTGAAACAAGATGCATACTTAAAAGAGTCGAGTAAAAAGTGTCAAGTAGAGGGACTGCAGACTGTGTTTTACATGTAGTTATTCTAAAATGTTACAATTTTGGGATTTCATTTTTGACCTTCTACCAGCATACTGCATTCAGGAGAGAAAAACTTTGAATTCCATGAAAAATACAAATTAGATATTCTCTCCACCAAATCTTCTTGTGTTTATATGCCAAATCCGAGCTCCATGACTCACTCCTTTGGAGCTTTTAATTAAGCAGGGACTATAGAATTAAGTTTGACATAATAGGTACTGTTTCTAACATTTGCTAGAAACCAGGTAGCCTAGGAAGAAACAAAGGAAGCTCTGATCACTCCTTAACAGTGACTGAACCCCCTGTCCTGATAGAGTAAGGGCTATTTCTAATGAACATGACATTTAAAGGCTGATCATCAAACCCTGAAAAGTTCCCCCAAACTTTCCAGTGCTCCTAGGTAAGGATGGAAGAGACAGAAATTTCTTTGACTTGTAGATATAAATGTTTTTTCTCTAAAGAACAGGGAAGAAAATGAATAGCACACCATCCCCTTGGTGTAATTTCAGTCGAGAAGTAGAGTTTAGCCATAGTATTTTAGCAAGAGAGATCTGCTGGCCAGCAAGCCCTTTCCATTCTTCGTGGCATCCTGCAGTAAAGAACACTTCTCTGGCTAGTACCTCCCTGACAGTGAAGCCACCTCTGATTCTGAAATATTTGGGCAGAACTTTTGGAGAATATCCACGGCTATTCCTGTATGTGCATGAGGCTGCGTCGTTCCTTTTCTTACCATGATTCAAGGTAAGTGCTTCCACACAAAAAAAAAAGGGCTGAAGTTGTTTTTCTCTGTGTCCACCACCAGGGCATGGATAGCTCTGCAGCACAGAGAAGGGAAAAGGTCCCTCGGGGACAGGAGAGGACTCCATCCACAATTTTGTCTTCTTCATGTCACACTTCTTTATGTCTAAAACACCAGTAGTCCCCCGTAGGAGTTACAGAGCAAGGCTTACAGAGACTCCAACGGGCAGGATCTAGTTCTCTCATACTCAGGAGGGGCAGGATTCATTCCCTGTGACAGCTTTTTAGGTCATCTCACCAGTGACTGTGTTTTCTGCAAAAGTTATTTTGCTATATGTGCATACCTGTGACCTCCAAAAAAGTGTGGAGATTTCTTCTCGTAGAACTTTGTGTCTGTATCTGTAGCATCTTTAGGAAGAAATATCTAAGAAATTATTACATCTGTGGTGAAAAATGGTTGAGCTGTATCATCTTCACAGGCTTATCTAGAGGATGTTTCAATTTAAGATACAGCATTTCAGGGTTTACTTCCTTTACTAGCAATGCCTTTGTTCCTGCCTAAAGTTTCTTCTCAGGGTGGTAGGAAGAAGAATTTAGTTTCCTTTCATTTGCTGTTTCTCCTCACTAACTTCTTTTTTACAAGGTGATGTCCAGATCATCTGTTCCTTCAAAGCCACAAATATGGGCAAATAGAACACAGGTGGCTCACCAACAGGGTCTCATTTGTGCCTGGTAGTTCTCCCATTTTATGGTGGCTCCTGTGGTTGCTGGGAGCTGCAGCTCTGTGGCTGAAAATATTCAGAGTAGAGCAGCACTTCTGTCCCCCCCCGGCCAAGAGAGGTTCTCTGTGTGCTCTCTGCATCTTACCAAGGAAGACAGATGGGGCTTCTGGCCGTCCTGCTCCGGCTGAGGAAGAACCCTGCAGGAATGACTGCAGAAACGCTGCACTGTCAGAACTGACCAGAAGCTGAGGATCTGGCTAAACCTGCAGTCTCATGGGGATAGCCTGTTTTGTGCACACCCTCTTTCCAAACAAACAAAAAACAGCCCCAAAAACCAGTATAGATGCCCTGGACTAAGGACAAGCTTGGGGTTGAGACAGGAGGTCTAATGAATTACAGCCACTGTATTCAAAGCTTCCTAGACTTACTTAAATTCCAGTAATTCAGCTATTCGGCAGGTCAAACACACTAACTTTCTGTAGTCATGGGAATAACTGGATTTCAAAACCAGGACTACTGTTGCTGAAGACACTTACATAAAAGATTTCAAGAATTAAATTGTATTGTGTAGCAAATATAAGACCAAGATTTTATCCAAACATACACTTTCCATATAACCTAGGTTACTTAATTTGATTGATTTAGGAGGAAAAATATCGGGACTGACGGATACAAAGTTTGACCTACTTCTACCTCTTTTACATCTGTTTGAAAGTCTGCATTAGTCTTTACACACGCTATTCCCAAAACCATATGCTGCATGCTGTTCCTCCTTGAAAATGGACAGAGAAAGCCCACCAGGCCAGCAGCTCTGTTTTCAAAAGTAAACAGACAGCTGCAAAGCAGAAATTGATGAAACATAATTGAAGGGTGGTTCTTAAATTACAAAGAGAGATTTGGCAAGTGTCCTTTTAAGTGCACTCCCAGAAATTATTGTAATTCATTTGCCTAGTTTGGAGAGCAGACAGCTTTCCAGGGTGTCACTTAGCAAGGAGTTAAAGGAGCCATTAAAACACCACCATCTTAAGCATATGTAATTTTGCCCAGTAACTCTTATTTGAGTTGCCTAAAACTACGTGCATAGGGACTGCAAGACTAAGCTTCTTGATGGACTATTTCAACTCACTACATCAAAGGTAATTTTGGAAGCATCTTACCAGACGCGTTTTCTTTTCCTTTGGCATCCTGGGCAGTTTCATCTTCTGGGCACGGCAGTCCTACAAGGAGATATTTGTCCACAGGCATAGAAGCAGGACGTGCTTGCAAACTCCGGCTCGCGCGCCGTACAACTCCTTCTTTGTCTTTCAAGTCTATTGGCTCAGATGCACTGTCTTTTATTTCAGTAGTTTCCAGAAAACCCATCTTACTTTTCTTTCTACCTTTTGCTGGTGCACTGGCCGTGCGCCGGAGAATTCGATCACCAATAGATCGCTTCCGTACATAGTGCCCGCTGGTTTCGGCAGAATTGTGCTTAGGGTTCTTGTTAAACAACCCCCTGAGTCCTATCAGCTGCTTATTCTGAAAGGACAAGAATAACCACAGTTTCCAGTGAGTTCAGGCTATTATATAACGAGTACAATTAAACGGGCTGCTTTCGGAGTATTTATGAATGATGAAGACAAAGTTAAAAATGCAGCAAAGCAAAAATTCACACCAAGCAATTCACATGTATTCTGACCAAGGAACTAACAGCTTAGGTCTCCATGAATTCATGCATGTCTGTATTTCTCCTCATTAGGATGGCAGCCTGCCACAATTACAAGAGAGGTTTGCTCAAGATCTCCTAATCAGAGATGACAAGACTGTAAGAAGTGTACTGCAGTGACAGGCTACACATTAACTTGGAGTTTTATGCATGGGCTTCATCAAAGCAATATTCAAATGTTCCAGAGTCTATATGAAGAACGATGTAAAGTTTGGTAGTTGCAGATCATGCGATTAGGGACCATTCGAGAAATCTGTGCCCAGCAAGTGCAAAGTGCATGCTAATGAAGTCTACCTTTGTGGCTCCTAGAAAGTGCAATATTGTGTAACTGGGATTGAGGATTAAAGGGCTCCACTGAAAGGCAAAAAAATGCAAATACATTTGGCTAATGTTTTCAAGACCATGGTACAAACAAATAAGGTAATAGTACATCAGCTTTAAATATAACCCCTCTACAGCAAACAATTTAAAACTATTTATTAGCTTAGTGCCAGTCTCTCAGAAACATGACCAGATATCCTCACTTGTAAGCGTATAAACGTGCATTCAGCCTTTGTTTACATTAGAAACAACAGTATAGCCACCATTAAGGCAAGCATCAGATGAATAGACTAAGCAACACAGAGACCAAATCTCAGCGGGTCTTTTATTTCCCCCCCCTTCTTTTATCACCATTTGTCTTCCTTACGAAGCTACTTTTTACTATTTTTCTTGACTACTGTTTGAGGAGCACATGAGCCAAGAGCAACAGCCAAAGGGGCTCCCCTACAGACTATCACCAAAACTGTATGTGGTCTCACACGCATACCCAGATGAGTACAGATCCAGGTATATATTGCAGATGTATTTCAAGCTGTTTACTACTGCTTTTCTTTTTACACTGAAAGGAGCAATGAAGTCTACCTTGAACACTAAAGCCTTGACTCTGTGCAGAGAACATGCCTGAGCTGGGCATGATCAGTGCCGTTCCCTCCACCGCCTTGCAGCTGTCCTCCCTGGCCGGAGGAACGCTTGTGGAGACAAGAGCAGATGAGTACGTTGTCCCTGCGCTGAGACAAGGGTGCCAAGAGTGAGACAGACACCTCAGTGGTTTAGAGCCATCATCAGATCATTCAGTGATCTAATGGGATCAGTGAGGATAAAGGTAGTGGATTTAAGCGAGGATCTGACCTGTACCCAATCTCAGGCCCTACACCTTGACTATGTTAATTTTCTGAGTTCCACTGAGCTTTCCTTGGTAATCTTGCAGAAAAGCAAAATGCCACAAGCCCAGGCTTTAAGAATCATTTAGAAACCATACAAATCCTGTGAGGTTCTATGGTACATGTAAATCCATTTTTATCAGAAGAACTAAAACAAAGTTGTAAGAAATAGAAATTCCCAGATATACCTACTTTTCCATAGATTTCATTAATGGTTATATGAACAAATATGGATGCTTCCGTCAGTCCTTCTAAATACACGTGACGATAGCCTAGTGAAACAAAAATACCACACCACAAATAATCAACAGTTTGTATTTTATGCACAGCTGGCAATGACTGTCTATAAAGATGAAATACATGCAGTAAGCTTATCTTTCTCTCTCACAGGTTTTCCAAGCCCCCCAAGCACAACTAGCCTCTAAGTTTTAAATAAGACACCAGTAGTAATTTCCAAAAGCACAGACACCCCAGCTCCTTCAAATAATGGTGAATATACCACTGTAAAACACCAGCAGAATGGTCCAAGCTCATACATGAAGTCTCAGATGTATAGGCATATATCTTGTGTTGATAACCTCATCTTCAACATGAAGTTCAGAGGTGTTCATTCTTCAGCTAGGTCTCTAAGTCAAGAAAAACAAGTGGGACTAACCAGGCACAAGGCTGCTAAAGGCCAGAGTTCTTTGTCCAACGAAGTCTCGCCCAATAGGGTCGTGGTCCCACACAAGAAATCGCACCAAAGCTACTTCAGGCATGTGGATGGTAAAAGTGAGTGTTTCCTCCCAAACAGGATTAAACCCTGTAAAACAAACAGAACAGAATTTTAGGAAACAAGGCCATAGCAAGAGCTAGCCTCAATTTTCATGATGCATAGCAAGAGGCATAAGAAATAAGCAGACCAAATACACAAACGAATCCTCACTCCTTATTGCTCATCTAGATCTAGATGCTCTCAATCTCCATTCGGTAAGTAACTAAGAGATCTGTCTCTTGATGAGCTTTTACAAAAAAAAAAAGAAAAAAAAGTCTGATTGAGTAGCTGGCAGGGATACCAAGGCAGGCTGTTGTTTTGCAAAACTATAGCAGGCTAAAGACAGACCAAACCAAACAAGAACTACTTCCTTTTTTCCCCCTGGTTTTGCAACTTCCTACAAGAACTGATGGCCACCACTGCTGCAGCAACAAGGCAACAGGCTATCCCCCTCTGTTATTCGTCTCCTTCTCTGAAGACTGAGGTGGCAGTGAAACTGCCTAGGACATGATTTGTTTCTATTTCATCTGAAGTTATACATGTATTTTACATCAATTTTAAAAAAATTGTATTTAGAACTTCTGCATAAAGGAGATTTAAGAACAATCCAGGAGAAAGATATTGTGATGAACAGTTCTTGTCCTTCACTTCTTGCTTGTCTGTCTCCCTACACCAGAAATTCTGTGTAGAAAGAATTTGGTAAGATACAGTCATTTGATTTCATCAGGTAAGAAGCTTTGCAACTTAGAAAATAACAGACAGAGGGTCATTTATAATTACTTAATATTTTACTATAAGAAGAGGAAATCAGTTAGATTATCTTACCATTGTCGTCAACCACCCTGGTTTGATCTTTACAGCAGTCAACAGGTAACCCAATAATTTCCACCTCAACAAAGGGATCTATTATCTATTTTTTAAAAACAAAGTATTTTAAAAGCAAGCCAATGACACAAGTGAAGGTCAATTTTTAAGGAAATTCATATGAATTTAAACTAACTCTCTGCATGAGAATTCAAAAACCTTTAATTCACATGAATTTTCAAGCAGCACAACCATGGAAAACATCTTCATGAAGCGTAAGTTAACGTACAGTTCATAGCCTAAAGAGCTATGGCCAGCTATGATGGATTCTCAAAAAAAGCAAGTCGCCCTCAAAACACAAAACAAATTAGTTCTTAAACATCATGTGTAGGATACAGGCTCTGCACGATAACAAAGCATGTAGTCACCAAAAGCCTGACAATATCTGAAATGTATTGGTGTATTTCAGTAAGGAGGAAGTTTATTTCCTTTGAGTCAGGATCTCTCATGGAAGCATTTGTTGGTATGGAAGTATCTTACCTCTCCTCTGTCTCCTAACATTGAGTCAGGAGGCTTAGGTAGCTGCTGTCCACTGATGATTTTCAGAATAAGCTGCTTTTTAGGACTGGCAGGAAGCGGATCAGCAGAGTAGGGGTTGAATGTGCCTAAGAGATGGCAAGGAATGAGAAGTGTAAGGGAAAAAGATACACAGAACAAACATCACCCCCAAGATGCATACACAGAGCCAAAATTCAGTCATAATCATGCAATTCACATTGTGGGGAGCAGCCGTTGATTTCAAAATTCCATTCCACTTTCTTACAACCTTTACTGAGCTGAGCAGACATTTTTTACATGATTACAAGGCAGAAAGGACCCCTCTAGCAGCAGGGTTCTGCAAGATTAGGAAATTACTCAGAGATATAGATGGACAATCAGATCCCAAGTCCTCAAAATATGGAAGGATTGTCATTGCATGAAAACCGAACCAATTCCTTTTAAAGAGAGTAAAATTCCCCTGACTTCCTTGAGAGCTGGACCAAATCCTGGATACTCTGTGCCGGGCCACTGCATACCTTGTTCTTCCCATGTGCAGCTGGCTGCTCCAGAATGCCTTTTTCTTTTACTGAATACATATTAAGATGGAGCCCTCAAATATGTCTATAACAGCAAGAGACTGCATGCTGGTGCTTACCGAGTTTGAGAGTTGCACACTTTGAGGACAAAAAAAATACGAATTCTGAAGTAAAATAAGCTTATGAATTTATGGAAATATGAAAGATTCTACATATGTTCTTATTTTTCCTTTCTTGTGTCTTGGCAACTTCACCACGAAGACATTTTCTGAAAGGCTTGACACTTACAGTAATAAATGTCTAGCAGGACATTACCTTTGCACATCTGCTGAGGTTTGAGGACATAACCACAGTTGCCATTTACCCTAAATTTTGCATCATTTAACTGCATCACACGTCCCTCAGACTGGTAGTTTAGTGCCACTGTTGAAAGAGAAGACTCAGATGTAAGATATATACTTAGCACATACCCAAGAAGTGGGAAGTCGGTTACTCATGCAACACCTACCTAACTGGCAACCAACATTCCAGTACGGTAAAGGGTTGAAGTTGCTGGAGTCAATCCGATAGGCTGATGGATAGACCCTTGTAAGCTGTTTCTGGTTGTAAAGCATGAACTGTTCAGCCTTCTGCTGCACTGCTTGGTGGGCTCTTGTTTCACTGAATGATAGCACGTTCCCTGTTGATCCTGTGTGTATCGTTAAATCAACAAACAAGTTACAATGCAAGCCCAGGAGATGAGGGCCTGAAGTCAGACCTTAGTTGCACTGGTACTAATCAAGGGGAACATTAGATTTAGTCCAAAGTTACAATAAATTGTCTTGTGACATGTAAGTCATATACCTTGTGTAATTGAAGAGCACCAGTTTCACCTTCCAGGAGGATCTTTTGTTTTACCCTCAAGTTTCCAGACTTCCAAAGAAAGCCAAACAAGAGCTTTCACTAATTGCTAGGGCCTTTTCTCCTGCAGAACCCCAGACACGATTGCTGTGGAGAATTTCCTAGGGCAGAGTGCCCAACTTCAAGGGAGGAGTTAGACCAACTCAACTGCATCATCTCTCCAGCTGGGGTGAGGGAAGCATGCGATGCAGATGAAAGGCAGCTCAGCGCTGTGCTCTGGTGAGCAGGCCTCCTTCCCAGAGGGCCACGAGCCATCAGGAGGGTTCAGCAGTGCCGCCTAACTGCACGGGGACCTGCAGATAAAGCTGAGCTGTCTCTCAGCTCAGAACAATGAGACAAATTCTACAAAACTAAGTTCCTGTAAGATTTCTTGGACTCTGTTTCTCCACACTGCTTTCACCCTCCTTAATTTCTCCCAATAAATTCTAGTAAATTTGAAATTGACGTTTGACATGTTTAGTGAAACAACCACGCACCTTCTGGACAAGCAACACATTTATTTATTACAATTCAAGTCTATCAGGTAACTAAATGTGAGGTAGAATCGTTAGTGTTAAAAGGTGACAACAAACTCCATAAAGCCGTAAAACCAGCAAAGGGTTCTCCTGAAAAAACTTTATCTTTCAAATTGCGACTAAAATATGAATGTCATAAGAAACCAGGGGAAAGGACATTTCTTAGGGAAGGAAACGGTGGTGCTTTACTCTTTCTCCATATTTAAGTGAACAGGACAGGTAACAAACTGCTTCACTTTTAAAATACGTTTGAAAAACAAGGGAAACCTTGAGAACACAGACATGTTTCCTGTTCAGACAGAAAAGGGAGAGAGGCATGTGTAAGTCTTGTGCCAGCAGCCTTACCGTCATCTACGATGTCCTGCGCTGCCACAGAGTTCGTGTACACCACTAGGTCAGACAGAGCTCGGCACAGCTTCACCGTTTTTCGTCGACGAGCCAGCCTGCTGAGTTATATTCAATATATGAAACAAATTGGGAATTTTTCAATCTTTAAAGAATATTTCAATCCTCATTTCTGTTCATCAATAAGGAAACAAACAGCTGAGCAGGGAACCACATGTGGCAAGCCTCCTCAGAGAGGACTCCCAGATGGCTGTTCCCCTTGTACCTCTATATTCACACTCCACAAAAGATTTTTCCTTTGAAGCATAATGAAATAGCTGCACCATGGCTCTTCTCAGCAAAAACAAGGCAGACAACTTTGAGCTGCATCTGAAAACGGAGCATTTCAGTGACAACAAATGCATTCTCAATGGCACTTTTTTGATTGCTTTTCCTTTACATTCTCAGATGTAATAAAGTTGGCTGGGTCGTGGTGTACCCTTATTTAGCCTAAGCAGTTTTCTTTGAGCATTACTTACAGCATGCAAAATGTAGATTGGCATTTTTCCATCAGAAGAGTGTTACTATTGCACTTCTTTTCAGTTTAAGGGTAATTGTGATTTGCAGCCTGTGAAAACCTACACAATCAAAATATTGGGCTACAGCAGTCACAGCAAAACATATCCCAACAGCAGTGTCATAATGACCTGCTCTCAAGAACAGGCTTCCCTGAGGCAGTGACATATCAATATCGGTAGCAGCAACACGCCTCTAGCTTTAGCTGAGCTGTAGAACTAGGGTGATTCATAGCTCACCTGTGGAGCTGCCCCGTTTCCTTCCCAGAAGAGTTTTGCTGGCTTTCTTCATCATCTGATGCACTATGGTATTTGGATGTTGCCTTCACAGCTTTCTGTTGGGAAAGAATCAAGCACAACTGTGGCAGTTTGCAGGGCAGTTCTACAAATCCACGTTACTGTCATTAAGGTCAGGTAGGTGGGTGAGCTGCGGCGCAGGACCAGAGCCCTACAAGGACACGGAACGACCCTGGTGGTTTGACAGCAGCAAACCTTGGGTGGTACATCAAGTGTTTCCATACATGTGGAGAAGGAAAGCCAACACGAAGCACCTGTGCCCTGATCTCACTCTAAGGATCCAACCTGTAGCCCTGGAGCAGGTTTATCTGCTAACTAGCAGACAAATACAAGCCTGAAGATAATTTATTTCCACAAACTGGCTGGTTCATTGCAGGCCACTGCGTATTCTGCAGCTTCCCTTCCCTGCTCCCTCCTGATGTGAGAGGACAGCACGGCTCCGCTGCCTCCAGCACGCTGGCGCTGGACCTGCTGATATTCCAATGGATTGTATTGTATCTAACAAACAGCAGCACACAGTAGGATCTAAATGTATAGTGCATTGCTTCCACCTACCTAAGGAGCACACCCTCCAATTTAGAGAGTTCAACAAATTCATTCATGGAGCTGAGAACGGAGTCTGGGCAAAATTTTCAAACATCTTTCTGCTGCTTTTTGAGCCACACATACAGGCATTAAAATTATTCCAATTTGTTACAGTATACAGCAAAGAAAATAGCTATGATAAAAAGATTAAAATCTCTGAAGCACCTTTTTTCATAAACACCCGTTAATTAGTAGTTTCCAATTTCAACAACATTTTATCTTTTGTAACACTAACTATAGCTTCAGGTGAGAGTTTCTTTCATTCCCTTCTCATCAAGAGGTAATTAACAATGGAACTGAGAGCTCCTTATCCTTTTGCCCATATGGCTAGATGCTAATTGAGCACAGATTTCCTCTCCCCTGCTGTGATACACCAATAATGTACATAGTTTAGTCTGCTGTGTTTAGTGCTGAAATAAGAGTTGACTACATTGGAAATCATTTGCACGGTTCAGTTTTGGAAACCGGAGGTCTGCACTGGGGATGCCTCCTGCAGTTAGCTTGCAGGAGCTGCCAGCCTTAGCGTCCCTCCACCGGCAGTTTTTAAGGAGCTTATACTTGGACACATCGGGCACAAGAGCTGGCTGAAAACATCACATGTCACCGTCCCTGGGTGGATAACTCTATACCTGCAGTAGCCATCCTTCCCAGGCCTCCCTCTAGCTGGAACGGCATAGGGGGATGCTACAGGACGCCCCTGATGCCTGAGTCTTCAATACAATTGCTATTTAAAAAAAATAAAATCTATATATACACTCTCATTTTTTTCAGCAGAGATGAAACAAATGGGCTTTCCAGCCTGCTGTATCCACTAGGATAACTAGTTGAAGTAATTAAATTATTGACATATTTTCAAGCCCTCAGTGTAATCAGGAATTTCTAGTGGCTGACTTCTGTCTGTGACATCTCATTCCACAGCGTTTGTTTTCCTATCAGGGAGCGCAGGTTACAATGTGAAGTGTCCACTATCACACACAACAGGTTCTTGCAGATCTCAACACATGCTGAGAGAATGATGTGCACTTAGGTAAAGCTGCTGAAAGAAACATGGCCACTTCCAACTGATGTGAGCTTACAATCACAGTGAGGATATGGGTCCTGGTATTGTCTGCCTGGAGACTTTTTGATGGCTCCTAGCCGGCTTCAGGGCAGATGTGCTGGTGGCTGATTAAGTTCTATGAAGTATTTCCTAATTGCTGTTTCTCCTGAACTGCTGCTCAGGTTATCGACTACAGAACATGCTCCCTGCTCAGCCACAGCTTTCACCACGGGCAGCCCTGAAGGGGAATACAGGCGTCCGGCGGGCTGCGGGCAGAGAAAGCCGCTGCTGGCACAGGGACTCGGTCGCAGACCTGCCACACGCCTCCTGCACGACAAGCCTGTCTGCTGATTTACTTGATATTTGCTAATTGACTCTGGGAGGGAGGAGGCTTTCAGCTGAATCAGATCATGCTGAGGCCACATGTTCAATAAATCCAAACCCCGAGGCACTGTGGGAGTGTGGGAATAGGGGAGGCGGACGACAGGAACGCATTTGTCAGGCTATGGGAATGGGAGGGAACATGGGTGCACTGTCCCTTCTGGTGGCCGCTGTCAGCCCCGCTGTAAGATGAGACCTCACACTCATTTGAATTATATTAGCTCTTGCTTGGTTCAGTAGAGCTGCCACAGCGAAGACCCAGCGACGCAGGCAATTTGACCTAACAGCTACACAAACATGTAAATATTATAGGCAAAACCATGACAAGGCCAGAAAAGAACACATTCTTACAAAGCAGGACCCAGAGGCAGTACTCTGTCACGGCAGTCCCTTAAAGCAAGCGTTAAGGCAGTAAGAGCACGCCCTGCACGGCACTGCGCAGGGAATGAAACGGTAAAACTGGAGCAGGAATGAAACCAACGTTGTCAGCTGTGGGAACAGGTCTGGAAAACAAGACTATGCCAAGGTATTTGTGTACATTGCTCCTTTGCTGGTGAAAGTTTGATCAGCAAATCAGCAATTCCACTTCCCTAGGAAAGACTATCTTAGGTAAGATTTTTTTTCTTTTTGACTTTGCATGATCACCTTTAAAGGGCTCTCCACACTGCTAGCAGCTACATTCTTTTGAACAGCAACAAACACACCAAGTGCAGTCACATAGTCTTTCCTCACTGCCCCCATACACACCACGCTTGTCTGGAGCAATAAAACATACCCAGGGTCTCTAGAACGCTGTCAGATCTAGAACATCAAGCCGAGACTCTCGTTCTACTTACTTTATGTTTACCGAAGTTGCTCATTAATGATCGACTATGAGACTTTTTTCCGCCTTCTTTTGTGTCCAGGTTCTGTGCAGAGAGAGTGCAATAAAAACTGTGACTACATACCTTCAAAAGTATCTTTAAGGAGCCTGCTACAGCCTCCAAAAGACATAGTTTCACCCTATGGGAAGTTTCAACTTGTAAGTTCTCCACGCTGATTCACTATGACACGAGGATAGTGATTGCACACAAGAAAAAAAGTGAGTTAAAGTCTAAACACAATATACTGATCTGTGAACACAAATTGAAATCTCATCTCGTTACAGGACTTGTAATTTCTTTGTGTACTTGATAGCTTTGCAACCCTCTAACTGTAAGGAAAAAATATTAACACTAACACTCAAGACAACAGTGTCTTGAGAATGTAGAAAAAACAATCTAGCAAAAGCAGAACCAGGCAAGCAACATCTGAATACAACAACATTTGAAAATGTGCTTGAAAATAGCCACAAGAAAAGGGGGGGGATCTCCCCTAGGAGATAAACGTGGACTGTTCATAGGCAGCCTGAAGTCCGAGTTTCATATTTATAACCGCGCCTCTAGATATCAGTTTGACAACTCCTGGCAGCATCTAGCTTTTTCTGTCAGAAAAGCACATCCTTTCATCTTCTGAAGAGCAAAATCAAGACCTAAAGGCGCAGAAGAGTATTCCCCACTGTTTCAGCAAGTCATGTGCACTCCGTGTTCAGTGCTGAGCTGGAATTCACTTCTGGCTATCATAGCGATAAGGGCACTAGATGGTTTCTCCAGGTCCAAGAAAGTCAATAACCTCTGTATCTACATTCAAAGATTTGGTCCTGGTTCAGGCTGAAAGTCTCTGCAAAGTGTAGAAGGAAACCTCAGCAGATGAAGAACTTGTCTCCCTCAGATCAGACCGAGGGCTGACAGTTTCAACAGCAAATCCAAACTAGTATTGGGTCTGATGGTACGGTACACCTTGCCTTCCTCCCTCCCCACAAAACCCCACCCGATAATTACTGGAGAGTAGTACAGAAGGTTGCATTGCGAATGCTTTTTTTTTTTTTTTAAATAATAGTGTATCTATGGGAAAATGAAAGGCACATCAGTGACGAAGTAAAGGAAAAGGAGATATGACCAGC
The DNA here is from genome assembly GCA_013399095.1 of Psophia crepitans. Classification (NCBI taxonomy): domain Eukaryota; kingdom Metazoa; phylum Chordata; class Aves; order Gruiformes; family Psophiidae; genus Psophia; species Psophia crepitans. The sequence continues at coordinate 279,857 of VWZZ01003431.1, read as the reverse complement.
AAAAAAAGTAGAAACATTCCCCAAGAGATCCCTGTCTGGTACATCAATTACAGAGTAACTCCTAGAAACCAGCTTTAAGACACCAAAGGTAGCTAATGAGTTACATAATCACCGAACCATTGCAAGGTTTAACCACTTCGTTATCTCCCAACTTGGTCAACAGTTGATAAAAATTAATTTTCCAGTTGTTTTAACTTATTACTACTAATTGTTCAGCTCTGTATTACTCTCAGGCCCTTGAAAACAACAGTCACATACAATCAGTCTTCACACAAGACTGATGCAGCAAGGGAAGAGATCTCTAAATGTCCCTTAATAACGTAAAATAAGTAAATTAGAAAATTCTACCAGTTCATATTATTAGCTGACAGGTGTCTGAATAATGCAGTTGCATTACTGAAGTATTTGCAGTATTCTGGCCATGTCAACGACAGGTCACAGGTAATCTCAGGCATCATACCCAACATAAATTTAGCATTCCTTAAACAAAACTCGCCACACCCTCAGATGCTAGCTAGGGGTCAATCATTTTTCCAGATACCAGAGAACATCCCAAATGTAATTATTCTAACTCAGGACACTATTGAAACGGCTCGTATCTGATCTTATTTCCTAACACGGGGAGTTTGCTCTCTGGAATCCCACCTTTCCGCCCTCACGACAGCCAAGGGAACAGGAAAGCTGTCCCTGCTGTCACACTGCAAAGCCACAGCCTGAAAATAACCCTGCACCGTTGGGGCGGAAGGCTCAGCCCTTTGCTTTCCTATGGCCTCTTCTGCCACAACGCAGCTTTGACCAGCATCAGCATTTGAGACAGCATCAGCACAAGCCAAGTACGTTTTCTGGAGTCAAGCCTGGTTTCAGGCAGAACTCTCATAGGCCCAGCCTCAGAGAAAGAAAGAACAACTACATAAACCCTACAGAGTGGGAAGATGTGCAGAAAGCAGAGCTACATGTACTTGACCTTTAAGACAACATCAGTTACAGAGAGGCACATGTCCCACAGAACAATTCACTCCAATTTAACATAGCTGGGGTTCGAGGTGAAAGCATGCTAACCATGGATTCAAGGTACTGTTTACTGATGCACTCAAATTCGGATACATTTAGCTGTTTTACAAAAATAGTTTGATGTCAGAAGGGAAAAGAAACACGCCATTCTCCATGAAAAAACTAGAACCTTGCTTAGGTCAGTAAAAGCCCAATCCTGTGTGTTAGTGCTGCACAAAGCAGCCAGCAGCGTTGCAGGCAGACACCACTTTCAGGTATCAGGGCCAGTCTGGATAGGAGTAAGGCAATAAAAAGGGTCCCTCCCCAACAACCTCCACACAAACCAAATTGCTTGACACACACTTGCAATATTACTGAATTAGTCCCTTCCAAGTTTTGCAAGGAATGAAGCAGATTAGAACACACCGAAACAACACACTCTTCACATGTGACCACTCAAATTCTCTCATTAGATATTTGCCTGAACTAGTTCCAAGTTTTCACTTTGGATAAAACAAACTCTCAGAAATTGTTCATAAGTTATCAGCTTTCACGTCTAAGAAACGTGCAACACATATTGCATTGTCTAATGTGCAGCAGAGCACATGAAGGGGGAAAACCCACATACCTGCTTCAGGTTAACATTCAAACCCTCGTGCGTTGCCTTCAGCAAGGCTCTCACAGTGAAGCTGTCAGGATCCTCTTTGTCCCTGATTTGAGATTCTTTTATCAGAGATTCCAGTTTTGTTCTTATGAAAGATTCCACCTGGTGCTCAGTTGCACCATTACTCTGAAAGACATTAAGAAATCCAGTTAAAGTAGATTATTATGCCCGTCACTTCAGGGACAGCCTGAAGGAGCATTACACGCGCATCAGGCGACACAGCGCTCCCATCGTTCCCTTTCTCTGTGCAAGAAAAAGCTTCTTACGTAATCCTGCCTGATTTTGCCTCCTCTATTGGTGGCTTTCACTGCCATTTCCATTTTCCTTTTTCCTTCAGTTCCCCTCACACAACTTCTACTGCCTTCCCGAAGCACATTTCACCACATGGATCACCCCAGAACCTGGCCCTGGTGCTAGCTCTTTGGTTCAGAACTGTCACAAGTCTGACCTTCTCTCTCAGAAGATGGCACGAATTCTCAGCGCGTGCACTTACACGCTTCCTCCAAAATATCAGACAATTTAAGCATAATTAGATTCCTGCTTCAAATGGTGAGAAAGAGGAAACAATTACTGTTCACAGTCAGACGGACTATACAGACACAAATCAGCCTTCCTCATAAAAAAGTGGTTAAAATAAAAACAGCTCCCACAGAACAGTGCGCACCTAGCATTCCTCTGTCCGTGGGGCGCAAGACCTTCCCTGAGACAGGAGAGGAAGAGAACTGTTCTGTCCTAACGTGTTCCCCTTCTAGCCCCAAGAGACATGCTGTGTTTTGCATTGGCTTTAAGGATTGCCAGATCGTGTCTTAGGTCCTTCTGTTAAAGGAAGCATCATCTCATCGGAAGTGCTCACGCCGTGTTAAAGTGTACGTGGGTTACACAGATGGCTCCCGTTGAACGGCATGTGACAACGAACCAGCCACTGCCTTGGGTTCGGAACTGGCTGAGCAATCTTACCTCATCTTACTACGCCCATAGTTATGCTGATTCAATATTTACTTTTTCCTGGAACTTAAACCCACAGAAGTTTGTGCCTGTACTTAAAACCAATCATACTCCAAAAGATTTATGGGATTGGGAGTCTTCAAGCTTCCCCATGAATTCATTCATACCAAATATTTCCAATTCTGTAGTAAATACTGACAGAAATAAAACATTCTGAGTCACTGAGCAAGCTGATTTGGCCTATGCTTCAAGCATTTACTGCAAGGCTGTACTTCTGTGTGAGCCTGCCTTGTGGAACATCAGGGTTGAATGACATCCAAGTGCAATCTAACCTCTAAATAATTAAGAAATTAATTAATCATGATTTTGCCCAGGAGCATAAAGGAGGTTTGTTTATCTAAGAGGAAAGAAAAAAAAAAAGTCAAATCAGCCCTTCTGTGTGGTGCAGATGGATCCCCCAAAAGACGTTGCTGACACTAGCATTTTAGCAGCATCGGGGCAGGGGAAGAACCGGCATAAACACACTTCCTCAGAACCAGTTCCAGCAGGGACTTCTGGTACCCGTAAAGCAAATCCCAAGCTATTCTATTCTAAAAACCTTCGATTGCTAATAGCAGGGATAAAGGATACAAACAAATTAAAACCTCAACATGTAAACCAAAAGCAGTTAATGAGAACTGCAGATAGGTGTTTCATGTGGCAGTGAGGCAAACACTCTGGGCTACGTTCAGAGGTGGAGGTAAACATTATGCTTGCTGAATATTAATCTGATTTGAATCTGATTTTTCTGCATCTCCTTAGGTAGTATTTGTTTTGTTCAGAAGTTTTAATTGGTGAAGCAAGACTGCCTTCTGACTACAAAAAAACACCTGCTGGATAAAGTGTATTAGCATTTGCACACCGGTTTCAGTTTTTGGCAAAAAATCCCAAGTGTTAATAAAATTAACAGCAGAAAAACGAGGAGTTAAGAAATAAAGGGAACAGAAAGCAATCTTCAGTGTCAAAAAATAAGACACAGATGCATTGAAAATAATAGTGCTTCACGCCTCAAATTCTTTTTCATTTGTATGCCTCCTTTCATAATTTTAATCAAGAAATTGTGTAAAAATTCCATCACACCACTGCTCTGAGTACTGCACATTTGTATCTGAAAAAAGCCCAGCATGCTTACAGTGCTGGCATCAATGTTTTCAGTCTAGTGTACCTAAAGTACTTCAATCTGTCGTTTATACGATTTAAATGACAAAGTGTGCATTTCCAAATAAATTCATTCCATATCTAAATGTGGAATTATATCACTTTGGTATCTTAAGGACCTGCCTTGGAAATCAAAGTTAAAAACTCTAATCTGCCCACAGCTCTACATCGGAAATGTAAAGATGTGTCGGCTCTGGGAATCGGGTACATGCACATACATAGCAGGGCTTTAATTTGCAGTCATCTTCAATTTCATCAGCGCTATCCTCATCTGAAACTTCTCCTTCCTCAGCATCTGCTCCAAGACTGTATGGCAACTTTTTACCCTAAAACAAGGAAAGAATATTCACAATGAATACACATGATCAGTGTTATTTAGTGCAAAGACCAAAACAACCCATTCCTCAACTATTCCTTACATAAACTGTGACCGGAGTTTAGAATTCATTTTCAGAGAGTCTCATGCAAACAGGTTCAAGGACCCAGATTATCACAGGCGATAATTTAAGTATTTCTGGAAGAGTTTGTTACTGAAAGATCCTGCAAGATCTTTAAAAAAAAAAAGCACATCATCTCCCATCTCTGCAACAAGCCAGCAAGTGCCCAAAAGATTTTTTTTGGGACATCGACCATGAAGGAAGCAGCAAAGCCTATTTTCATATCACATGCTCATGCAAGAGTGTAGTCAGCAATCCAAAATTAGCTGCCAATCCAGTACTGTGAGTGTCACACATCTACATTAGAAAGGAACTACTTTAATTCCATGTCTAGTTTCCAACATCTGATTAGAGTTGCGAGCAAATAGAGGTTATGGCTACTTCTGGTAAAAAAAGAAAAAATAAAGACTCCAACAGATTATCACTTTTAAAGCATCCATCTTTAATTCTCCTGTATGATCACTTATAGCAAAGGCCAATCGCAGACCCTAGAAATGTGGGCTCTGGGACCTCTGCAGGTCTCCAGTCCTGTCTCCCACTGAAGGAGGATGTCACTGGCTTTAGATGAGCTTTTGCTTTGATGAGTCTTGCAAACTTTCCAGGGTGGAGACTCCCCCAGCCCTCTGGGCAGCCTCTGCCCATGCTGCACTACTCCCAGCTGAAAGAGCTTCTCCTGCCATCCAACCTGCACCTCCCAAGCTGTAACTTACAGCCCTCACCTCTTGCTGTACCATCTGCTGCTTAACGCACCACCTATTAAACTTCTGTGTTACTACTTTTGTCTTCCTCCTTGACTGCAGAAATGTTCACAGTCTACCTGTTTCATCAGCGACAGAGGTAGGTAGGTAAGAATTGCACTTGGATTTCTGCAGAAATTAAGAGGATGGACTTATAGACAGTATTTTGAAACTAATACTGCCCTGCTAATGCGTGGGTAAATTCTCTTCATGCTGGCACCTTGATATTGGCTTAAATCCTTCAGTGTTATTGGAATTACTCTTTATAAACAGTAGCAAGATGGAAATTACGCCATCACTTGATATTGTTTGGCTAATGAATCAATATTCTGTTTCAAAGGAAAAATGTATAAAACAGAGCAAAATAATAGCAAGAAGGTGGGAAACTGGCTTACTTCGCCACAAGATGCTGGTTCCTAAACGTGATTTTATCTTTTCCAACAGAGCTGCTTAAATTGAGCAGGAGATGGGAGATAAGGCTTTGTGAAAAGATGCCATGATGCTGAGAAGAGTATTCCTCCGCCTAAAAACTCAACTCCATGCCATTCTGTAACTACTCACAAGCTTTCACTGCTAGCTGAAGAATCAAGCTAAAGTTACAAACACAAACGTGCTAGGAAGGCCAGCTCCGAAGTTCACGTGAGAACAGCGCAGTACCAACCCTCTCTCGCCCTTTCTGCGTTGACACAGTATTTCAAGCCAGGTTTGCTGGGGTTTGTCGCATGACTGACATTACGTGCTATTTCGTTTGACTCCCTAAACCACCAACACTACGTGCTCACATAGTTCAGTAACTAGCGGTTACACAAGGAAACAGATTCAGGGAAATTCAAAATCACAGTAGAAGACTCCACAGTTTTCTAATTCAGAGTCAGTCTGTACTATACATTGAAATTACCTTCAAACATCAAACCAAAATGGGGAATCGTTGCAGCCAGCTCGACACAGAGGTGGGGGAGAGGGATAGTGTCTCAAGAGCTCACAGCAAAGTAATTGTCCCCATGTGTCAAAGTAAATTAGACAATCTAATAAGCTAGAACTCTATTAATCATCCTCTCAAAGGTCTGCCTTGCATTTTTTTCTTATTATATCCATCTTGGTCTTCGGATTTCCTTTCAGAGCAAATCCATACACGCTGAGAGGCTCAAGCAATTAATCTTGCGTACGACACTGACTTCAGTGCTCCAGGGCCTCCTCCCTCGCTGCTCGCTATAGCCACCTTCTGAAGTGCTCTTCTTTCATAAGCACAGCTGATGAACCATGAAAATTGTTTCATTTCATGAACTACTGCTCGTAGCAGGGTGAGGGGGAAATGCAAGCAAATGCAAGAAAGTTTCAGATGCTTTTATATTACTCCAAAATACTTTGTCCAAGGAGAGACTGGAGGATAATGTTTAGATACTATGGGGATGTGAACCATACAGAACAACATCCACTAATAACAAATTAGACAAATTTAGAAAAGAGAAAATACCAGGTTCAGGTAACTGTGTCATAGTTCCTTCTACTTGTAATGATGTATTTTATAACATTTTTCGGTTCTCCTGACTCAGTGCTAAGGTTTAAAAATAAGCACCACCTCTGACTTGAAGACTTTCAGGTAAGATCCTTAAGAAATAGAAAGATTTTTCTTTCCATTGCTGTTGATATCACCTCCCTGTTGAGACACTCTGAGACACTCATCAAGTCCAAGGTAATCTCTGTTTTGGTGTCTCTGAAAAGCTCAGACTTAACTCACTCTCTGTACAGCTGAACTGGTTCTCCAAAGCCAAAGAAAATCTACGATAAATATCACGTGCTGACTTCTGTTGCATTTTGAACACACCGCCAGTAGCAAGTTACCTTCACTAGGATTTTCCCTTTCAAATTTTGAGGGCTAGGAAGCTGTCTGGAGTCTCCAGTGATTACAGATGACAAGTCCAGTTTGTCACCAAGTACCTCCTTCAAGTACTGAGCAATCTTCTTTTGCTGTTGAATACTGCAATGGTTTTCAATAGACAGTATCACTGGAAACCTAGAAACAAAACCCCCAGACATTGTCATAACTGAGAGAAGACCCGCACAGCTTACCACGTAAACTGGTTTAAGCAGTTTGCTTTTGCATGGTCAGTAGTCTGGAAACAAACTCACTTTGGGAAGAAGGACTTTGCACATGAACTCCCAAATCCCTGTAATGTCAGAATCCCTTAGATAGTCCCTGCAGGCAATCCTGCCCTCTCCCCGCCCCCCGGCCAACCCTACCCACTAGTGCACAGGGTGACAAAGTTTGAAACCAATGATCACCGAGCGTGAGGCACAGAAACTTGCAATAGAGCTCATCAGCAACGCAAAGCCTTTTCGTTCCAAGCAGCTGAGCAGAAGTTACACTATTCCTTTGCAAGCCACATACAAAGTCTTCATAAGCTGTAAGTGATCAGCAAGCTGCTCCTGGAGAAGAGCATTTGGAAATCAACAGATTCAAAGGAATTGCTAACTCATCTCTGTTCATCTTCCAAAGGCTGATAGCTGTATGAACGATGTGCCTTTGTCTCAATAAGTGCAGCTACAGTCAGTCAGACCAAATCTCTGTAGACGACCAGACACCGGAGAAGGAGAAATATTTGGCAATACTTTCCAGAATACTCTCCCAGGCTCCATGAATTTACAGATCAAGTTTCTTGAGCTAAAGACATTGTTTCTGCATATAGCAGCCTGTTTCTCCCACAAATTTGCCCAGTTGTTTCTGAACTCTTGGCAGCCCCAGAATCCTATGGCAAGGAACCCCAGAGGCCAAATACCCACCAAGCCAAGAACCACGTCTTTCAGTTTTGGTTTCACCAGCTCCTGTTTCAAATATTGATTGAACTCTCCACTTTTGGGCTTGTTGGTTTTTTTCACACCCCCACTGTTGGAACACTTGTTTGTTGTTTTTTTTCTTTATTTAAAGAGAAGTAAGCATTTTCCCTTTATTCTCACTAAACTACTCAAAATTCTAGACAGTCATGATTTGAGACTATTGTATATATGTGGTTAAATTCCATGATTTCCATAATAAACTTCATTATATAGTACCACAGCAAACAAAATAGAACCTGAATGTTACCCCTCATCCCAGTATTTCCTTATCCTACATATGAGAAGGCTTTTCAATTTTCCTAGTGAAATAAAGAATGAAATAGATAATGTTATGGCACTGATCTGTAAGGAGAATTTCCCTGTGGAAATGAGTGGGAAGTTTTGTTTATGCAAAGGACCAAAATAATCTCTAGATATTCAACAGCCTCAGACTCTTCAGAATAGTACTGAGTTCCCAATGCATGAAAGGTCTTTCTAACTGAAGCTGAACTTTCTAACCCCATTGATGGAAAGAGTTGATGCAGTTGAACAATAAATACAATACAGGTAATAAAAAACCAGGGAAACAGAAGCAACTTTATAATGTCTCAGGGTGTTTAGAGGAATACACATACTTCCTGGTGTTGATTGTTGGCTTTGACTAGGATTAACTACACAAAACCGAGAGGCGTAACTTCAAAGCTGACTCTACACTTACTCATTTTTGATGAAGGCATATTTATTGATAGTTTCTGCCACATCACGGAAGAGTATTTTAGAAGTAAGAGTATAGCCGTGGTGCACTACTGGCTCTCCATCTGGACCATCCCAGCAATCCACTATTAAGACAAAAAAAGCTATACATTAAGAGATGCCCATGATCTGACATGTTTCTGCTGATCTTGCTAGCCAGCAAACTCATGTACCCTACTCAACCATGCAGCTGTCACCAAGTTTCATTCCGTCTATGATGACCTACCAATTGAGTCCAAACTAACAAGTCAGTCTTTTCTTATATGAAATGGGAAGTCTGAAACCTAAGACTGTTATTCTCCCATAAATTAAACTGTTTTTTCCCCCCTCTGACATAAAATTACAAAGGTGTAATAGGTCCAATAATGTTTACAGCTATCTCTTGGGAAAGCAGCTTCTGCAGACAAATTACTTAAAACTAAGTTACTTTTTTCAACTCAATTAATCTTACAGTTCTGTAACTGCCTGTAGTAAGAGTTCCATCAAAGCCATCACGTGTCAAAAGGACTAGGACAGTAATACTTGTCCTAGTGAGTTACTGTAATCTGCATTTACACCAAATCTGTCACTACTGTTGCCTCTACAGGAAATCAAAAACTTCACAAAGAGAAAGCTACAGAGCTATTACCTAGGCTGTACAATATCTACTATAGTCTTTGAGGTCAAACAAAATAACACTGCTGTGCATTTTAGTGAACATTTCTACAGCAGGGAAAGCACAATGATAGAACACCCAATTTTCTCATGTTCACTTTCACTGATTAAGTTTTAAATTCAGATTAACAAATTGTTCTTCCAGAGAACAATTGTAATTGCAGTCATAAAAAATTAATACTGAGTTTAAGTTTGTCAAAAGACTTTATCCCACCCAGAATCTTGAAGAGAAAATTACTAATGCTTTGTTATTATTTAAATGATGCAGAACTCAAACAAGAATCCAACTCAATCTCCAGGCTATCAGACAAACAGCATCTTGTTTTCTTCCACCAGCATCCAGCCAATGCAAAGACATCCTACCCCTCTGTTGGGGCAGACCAGCCCCAGGTTTCTCAGCTTTAAGATGGTGACAGAAATAGATACAGAGCCCTGCTGACAGAAGGCACTGTTTGCTCACCTGTCCCCCCTCCTACGGGCACTTTTCATCTTCCCTTTGCATCCGCAGGAGAAACTGCATATGCAAACGCCCACTTTCCCATTCAGCTTATGAAGGAGAGAGTTCTTTACTGGCTCAGCTCCTTCTGACCCATGTGGATTAGGAAGCCCATCTGTGGTGTGGTAACCTCTGGCACGGGGCAACCAGAGAGCGGAACAAGCCGGGCTGCTCTGCTGGAACTGCAGATGCCTGTCCACTGCCTTACTGGGGCTGGTGCAACAAAAAAGCGCTTCATGCAAACATGGGACAACGGAAAACTTGCTCTGACTGAGAAAAGTGTAACAACACAGCAGCAGGCAGGAGAACACAGTGGCGTCTGTGATGCTTGTCTGAGAAGGTCACTCCCAACAGAAAATTTCCTGTTTAGACTGCTAGAAAACAGGAGCTTACCGCTGAAGTTAATCAGACAGCAAAGCATTAGTGCTTTAAAATTGCCACTGACTTTGCACTTAAAGAAATATCCGTCATACTTCTGACAGCCAGGAAGTTACACTAAAAATGTACCTTCAATACATCGACAGCCACCTTGCAGCACTCGTGCGTACATCTCCACTCGGGACTGGGAGAGCAGCTGGTCTCCTGTCAGGTACGTATTGTGAGACGAAGCAATGAAGTAGTTACAAAGCGGTTGATCCATATCCTGATGCACTTCGCAATGCAGTGGATTAAATACGTCACAAGCAGGACTGCGCATGAAGTTGGTGAAACCTTTGAACAGAGACAAACAGTTTTGCCACGAATGCAGTGTAACTTAACTGCGTGAATGATCTGCACTCTAATATTTGTTTCTTCTGTTTATGCTTGCCAGTGCCAACTCACGTCTCCAAAACCACTGAGTCACATAGCAGGGATTACCTTCCCGCACTCCATGTTTTCAGCACATTAACTGCTGTCCGGGGCTTGCCTGCTTCTCTGCAGACTGAGGAGGCTGCACAAACTCAGTCCGCTGCTGGCACACACACACCTCTTTCTTTTTGAAGCCTAGAGAAGTTCTGACACCTTTGAGAAGAACAGAATTCTCGAAATGCTACCCTCCTCCCCAGACAATCTTCGAACAGCATTGAACAGACAAAGCCGCTCTACTAATAAGTGGAACAGAAGGTGTTATTGGTTTTGTTAGAATTGGTGGAAGAAGATATCCTCCCTCATAATTATTCAGTGAGATAAAAATGATCTCTTCATCTAGATGCTACTGCAAACAGACAGCATGCAGCTAAAACACAAGTCAACACTATTAGAAAAACTGCTTTTTCCTCCTCCTTCTTAAACTGGCTTCCCCTACCCCCTCTTGATTCTTGTTAAAACATCAGTGTAACAGAGAAACGGGGTCAAACACTTCAGCAGCACCACTCCATGTTTCCTGGGATGCTGAACTGTGCCCTGGAAAGTGACCGATCTCCTTAGAGGAATATAGCTGGGCAGGTGGAAGGGAGGGAATCTCAGCCTCACGTTCAGCAAGACGAACAAGGATTTGGGTTGGAAGGGACCTCTCAGCCCACCCAGTGCCACCCCCTGCCATGGGCAGGGACACCCC
>VWZZ01003431.1:253764-268316 GCA_013399095.1 Psophia crepitans | reverse complement strand
GAGCTGGAGGCAGCACTGCAGGGGGGTCTCAGCAGAGCGGGGCAGAGGGGCAGAATCCCCTCCCTGGCCTTGCTGGTCCCGCTGCTGGGGCTGCAGCCCAGGACACGGGGGGCTTTCTGGGCTGCCAGTGCACACTGCCGGCTCATGGTGAGCTTTTCATCACCCAGCACCCCAAGCCCTTCTCCTCAGGGCTGCTCTCCAGCCATTCCCCGCCCAGTCTGGGGTTGTGCTTGGGATTCCCCTGACCGAAGTGCAGGACCTTGCACTTGGCCTTGTTGAACGCCACGCAGTTTGCACGGTCCCACCTCTCCAGCCTGCCCAGGTCCCTCTGGACACCATCCCGTCCCTCCTGCATGTCGACTCAGCACACAGCTTGGTGCTGTCAGCAAACATTTCCCCCCTTCTGCCCAATGGACCTTTGTGATGGTAACAGGTAAGAGCTACCCTGTTCTCCATCTTGAGTGTGACATCTTGTAAATAAAAGGAGGCAGAGAAAATCCCTCAAATACTGGGCAGCAGAAGAGATGCAGGATATGATGCCTGCAAGAGTATAGGTTTGGTATTCTGCAGATCTGCCAGGACTTTGTGCTGCTGCTGATGCCTCATGGGCCCAAGTTGAGATACAATCTTCAGAAGGTCGTGACAGCATCAAGAACAGAACACAAGCACACACTCCTACCAAAGTTAAAGATCAATCTGACAATTTATACAGACAACAGAACAGAAACAGGAGCCAAGCTGACATCCCGACTTGGAAGTAAATGCTTTTTTCCCCCCGAGTTTACTGCTGATGCTTCAGCTGTCCCAATGCCACTCTCTCACTGGAAACAAGCATTACCCCCACTGAAGACACCATGTAGACAAGGCAGTAGCCACCCAAGGGGCTGCACTGCAGCAGAGCAGGGCCCATACTAGCCAGTTCCACTCTGGTTTACTGTTTTTTCTCTCTATGCTGCAAGTTTATGTGAGAAGATGGTACTTGGTTTACATCCCTGTAAATCAGATCAAGACTGAACAAACTTTTAGAAATACCTCCTTTGAGAATGAGAAATGTAAAATATTTCCATAGGATAGTGCAAACAGTACAACCCTGAAAGCAACTCAGACATAAAATCAGCAGCAGTAAGATTAAAAGGAACAGAAACACTCTCAGAAATATTTTAAATGTCACAGATTATTGATTTTGCTTTTCTTATTTCAGTTTAAGTGCAGTGCCCTGGGTCACACCACAAGCTTGTTTAAGATCTGGGAGGCCACACCCAGGATATAAGTACCATGCAGAGGAAGATTTCTCCCTCCCTCCAACCCCCAAATCACCACATAAATTATGCTGCTTCACGAAAGCTATCTTCTGGACAAATTAACTTGCCACAGCATTTAATCTATTTTGTTCCAATGCAGATTTTTTTGGCACTAAGCTGAATTCTGAATAAATATACCATTTACAATTGCTTTAGCAACCCAGGTGAATAAGGTATTAAAACCCAAAGAAAGCACAACGATCCCTGCTTTACTTCACATAAACATAAATTAATGAGATCGTACAGAAGCGATTCCAGATCTACAGAGACAAAGCAGAATGAAAACTTTGCTTTTATTACTTCAGTTAGAACAGTCTGCATTATTAAATGCATAGCTTAGAATGTTTTATGTCTGTGCTTTACAAATACGGAGTTAGCAATAAATTCATGCAAGCTTCAGGCATTCACGTTCTGTATGATTGCTGTGATGGATCGCTGTACAACACCACCTGCTCCATCACCCCACCTACTCCCTCCCACGTCTCACAAAGATGCCTAAACTACCACCTGATCTTCTATGTAACTTTCCATCGCAGTCAAATATTATAAGCTACACCAAAATGCTCTTCAAGCTTTCCTATTCCACTACAGTATATCAAGGCAAAACTAACACCGAAATCAAAAACTTTACCTTCAATCCCAAGAACATTCTGCTTCTTGTTTTCTTCCGATACTTCAAACTTCTGTATGATGTCAAGACAATATTCTGGCGTCACATTATTCATCTGCACAAAAACAGTGGTGTTGGTACACTTATTTTAAAACCATGTCACCAGCAAGTCAAAATCTACTTGCTTTTGGGGCCCGTTGAAAAGCCTTACGATCAAACATTGAGTTCAGCCAGATGTGAATAGGACAGTGGGTATTGCTAGTGTAAACGGGCTTTAAGATTTTGATTCTGGTTTTGTCAGTGCTGCACAAACCTCATGGCTCTTACCTTTGAGAAGGAAAACAGGAGTGAGTGGTAGCGGTCACTTAAAAGCTGCCTCATTTTAGTTTAAAGATGAAAATTAGTCATTAAGCACACTTAATAGTTGTGCTGAGCAATAGTGCTGAAATGAGAACTATGAAGTTATATTCTTTAATATAATCTACTTAGACATGCAAAGAGATTTGGCAGGGTTTGATTTCATTTTCATGCATTTTCCACTTCTGTGATTTCATTACTTTCAAGAGAGTTCACCATCATACACAGGCTATGAGATAAATAATTAGATTCTGAAATGAAAAACAGTGGTTCTTCTGAAACAAGTAAGAATTTTGTCATCAGCTTCAACTAGCCCACAACCGAAGTCCTGACTGACTGGGGGGGCCAGAGTATCACCAGGCACTTATGTTTCTCTAAAATTAAAGAAGTAACTTCCGTCACGCTTCTCATCTTTCCTCACCCCTGCTCCTCCTTAAGTTGTAGGGAACCAATGTGAAAACTAAGATTGAGTGTATTTAATTTCCTCCACTAATAATATCACAGGATGGCAACGATGACACTAACACCTTCGGCAGCTTATTTGTACCATTATTCTCTTTACTGTTCATACTCTGCATCCTTTGCCAAGTCAGCTCCAACACCCCGGCACGTGGAGCAGTCTGGAAGTGAAAGAACAAGCAGTCCCCTCCCAAATAGCGTGCCACCTCCGTTAACACGACTGCTTCAGGCAAAGGCTGGAGCGAGGTTAGTCATCCTGCAGATTACACAATATTTATTGCTTAAATCCAAAAATGGTCCTTTTGTGAACTGTTCTTTTACTAACGGCATTCTCTTTCAGATGGCAGAACCAATTCCATTTACTCTGCTCTCTCTGTAGCCTTCGATGAATTTGTGCTTTCTGTTATGTCCCAAAGAATCACAGAAACCTAGACCGGTGCGGGTGGGCAGGGCCCTCTGGAGATCACCCAGCCCAACCACCCCCACCAAAGCGGGATCACCCAGAGCAGGGTGCACAGGGTGGCGTCCAGGCAGGGTTGGGATCTCTCCAGAGAAGGAGACCCCACACCCTCTCTGGGCAGCCTGGCCCAGGACTCCGTCACTCTTAGCATAAAAAAGTTTCTCCTCACATTGAGATGGAACTTCCTGTGTTCCAGTTTGCACCCGTTGCCCTTTGTCCTGTCCCTGGGCATCATCGAGAAGAGTCTGGTCCCTTCCTCTGGCCACTTGCCCTTCAGATATTTGTAAGTATTGATCGGTACAAGTAGCTCAGCATTCCCAGCACCAGCATTCAGCCATATGGAAATCTTCTAAAAGTAGGTTGACTCTCTCAATTTGGTCTTCTCTAAGGGCCGAGTCCTGCAAAGTGCCAAGTTCCTCCTCAGAAATGCAGGTTCCACGACTCACCATATCTTGTAACACCTAAAAGGCTACAACCTACATATGAAAAATTACCAGACGAGTGGAAGAACCGTTGCTGTACTTCTGATGGTGACATGTCTAGAAGGCAAGTGAGCTGTTCGACTCATATGGCAACTCAAGCTGAAAACGTTGGAGATATTTTTCAGCCCTTCTCTCCTTCCTCCTTCCCTCTTTTTTCTCTTGCACAGGGAAAACGTGGCTCAGCCCATTCCCTTCTCCAAACATTTTATTTATATCTCCTAGCTAAGCCAACAATATGAGATGCCTGCAGGAACTACATAGGATAATAGGAATGAGAATAATTCAGTAGAGAAAATAACTGATTATCTTAGCTCAAGTAGATGTTGCTGTTTGATTGCAAACACTGTTCATAGCAGGCCCTTCTTTAGCACAAGCTGGCTAGAATTACCTTTTTCATTATCCCACATGGCTCCTTGATGGCTGAGTGGCACAGTCCTTGTGTGCTCTAGGAGCAAAAGCATCTAATCTGGTCCAAAGCTACACCTGCTAAGAAGTCCACAGATTTGTGCTTTTTAAACTGTAGCTTGAGAGATGACAACTTGGGCTATACATTAAAACGTAATGAAAACAAATTTAAAAGTATTCCACTAGAAATAATACCAAATAGTAATGATCATTGAGGACTGAATGTTTACATACATGGATCACTGAAGATTATCAATAGCAGAGCTTACAAAATCTTCTGGCTATACGTCTGCTTTTTATATTCCTGGTTAAAAGCCTTAATTTTGATGCAGATATGTTCTTTAAAAGAGTAACAGCCTTTGAATCACCAATAAGACCTTGTTTTTTATGTACATTAATTATGAATTTACTTTCCTAAAATAAGATCCTACAAAACTACAAAAAAGCGGCACTATGCCTAATTTCAAGTGTAGAAGTATGAGAAAGAAGAGGGAAATCACTGTTGATTTCACCAGTCTCATTGGAAGCAGGTCAGACAAACCTATTACCAAGACCCTAATGCCACCTGAAGCTGCAGAGCACTGCCACGCCAGGTAACAGGAGAGCCCTCTTCTGCCAAAGGCCCCAAGCTAAGAACGGGAATCGTTTTCATGTCCCATTCTCACGGGAAAGGAAATAAGAGAAAGGAATGTAAAAAAGAGAAGAGAAGTTGGGGGTGGGGGGGGGGCAGGGAAAGGAAGTTAGAAAAGTGCAATGTTACTAACAGGGTGCCAGCTCTAACGGGTGAGGCTTTAGTTGTTCATAGTTAGTAATTCTATAAAAAATAAAAATAATCAGAGCAAAGACATTCTTCCAGTTTCAGCAAAGATGTTGATGTACAATGTCATGACGTGACATGACCACATGATTATCCTTTGGTGTGAGCACATAAAAGGAGGAAGACATCAGCTTGCTTTCCAGCTGAGTCTGTGTAGCTGTAAGGGCTTTTTGTGGAAAGTAGCAAGGACTGATCAGACATGATAATCTGGTGCTGCCTTCCTTGTCTGACTTACAGTCTCTCCTCTTTCTGAAGTCCATGTACAAAGACTGATGTTCTTATAATTTCCTAATCCTTTGGGATACTGGTTCCCAACACCCTGCAGTACACATCGGTTTAGATCACAGCCTGACATACCGACAGGCCCTGGCGTATACCGTCTCTCTATACCCCTTTAAAAATTTTTCCAAGAGAGCAGATGTAGGTGTTTCAAAACACTCATTTTCTAAGGGTGTACTTAATCCCCACTTCTTACTACTTTGTGTTGTATTTTCACCATTCATCACACCACTAGTCATCCTGTGATACTGTATAATTAGTGTAGGCAAGTAATAAGAGTAAACTTTCTCTCTCAAGCAGACTTAACTCAAAATGCACTAGCCCACATTGAATAATTAAGGAAAAGTTTTACATAATTATATGTGCATGCTCTGAGGGTGTAATTGTTACAAAATTACTTTCTCTTCAGTTCAATTAAAATGAGCGGAAGCATTAATTTTTGTCACCAGTTTTGTTTGGGCTGTGTATGGCTGCAGCTGTTTTACAAGAAGCTGGTTTGGTACCAATACAATGGCATAGTATTAACATTTCCATCTGGTTCCTGCCACTCGGGAGGAGGACAGGGCACATCATACAATACGCAGCACTTCCCTGGAGCACGCAGAGAGCGCTGCTGGAGGCCAGACCTCAGCGGGCTGTCATTTTTCTCAGGACAGATGAAAACTGTACTGCAAAGTAACCGATCCATGGTAAGGCAGCAGGTGGCAAGCAGGCACGCGGGAAACCTCGCTCTCGGAAACCCAAAACTAAACCTTTCAGGTTTGTAACACCAAAGCTGCCCTGTAACTGTGAAAACCACCAGCACAAGTGTTGAAGAGGTCTCTTATAACTGAAATAATTCGAGCAGTGATGTAACATGGATACAGCAGAAAGGAGGAGGGAAGGACAGACAGCAACCAGACAACAGCTGCAGGCTGGCTGGCCCCAAACACAGGGCAGCACCACTGCGGGGCCCCCAAGACAGGGGTAGGATGAGGCCATTTGCCCATGGTTCATTCACATTCAGGTTCAAAACGGTCAGCAACTGCAGAGGTGCTCCTTAACAGGGAGGACTGTAGAGCCTGTTTCACCCATACCACACTACTCAAAGACAAGTTCTAATCAGTCAGAAGAGCCTGGAGACTCTGCTGCAGAAGGAATCTATCACTTAGCAGGAGATCCATTCTGGGGGAGGACCAACTCAGGCATTGATACTGGTTTTCTAGGAGAGGGCACTCCCATAAGGACAACCCTCAGGCATGCAGGGATGACTGGACATCCAGGGATGGTCCTCGCTGCAGGACCAGCAATTATTCCAGGAAACCAGACTAATTTCTGCTCTTCTGACATTTGAAGCCATATAATTGCAATTTCAATAGCAATGAGCTGAGTTTAACTGCACCTAAATGGAAATAATCCGATTCACAAGCTTTAGGGCTGAATGCTACAGGGAACTCTCCTAAAAAAAGAAGCCAGCTTAGTAAGTTAACAAAAAACCCAACCCCCTTTTGTTCTATCCTCAGGCTGCAGAATATTTAAGAGTCTTGCCAAAAGAGCAGCAGATGGAGTTAGACAGACTGTCCACAGATTTCCAAGCAGCCAAACAAGAGTAAAAAATGAAATGCTGTTTGGTTGAAGGCACTTGAGAGTTGCATTACAATTTGAACTATTATCAGCTTTTGAAGGCAATCTCACCTTACCCAAGGACGTTATCATGTCTCTGTTCTGAAACCACTGAAAGGTAAATCTGCTCTAACACTTAATACTGGGAAGACCAGAGGGATGAGGCAAAGAAAGTGCAAGGTGCTTCTAAACTACACCACTGAGAGGTTCATCTACAGGAGATCCTGCTTTTACACTTTTTGTTGTTTGTTCTTGGAATAATGTTGAGCTCTTATAGCTGATA
Organism: Psophia crepitans; assembly: GCA_013399095.1. NCBI lineage: Eukaryota > Metazoa > Chordata > Aves > Gruiformes > Psophiidae > Psophia > Psophia crepitans. Next base: position 261,261 of record VWZZ01003431.1, on the reverse strand, counting down.
GCCCTGTCCACACTCAGCATTCAGCGGTGTGCAGACAGAGAGGAGGATGCAGTATGCCAGACTTGAATGTCACTGCAGGCAGGATCCCAGAACTGCACAGGAGATTATCCACTGACTGCAAGCGAAACACAGTGTCTACACCCAGGCAGCTCAAGCAGGTTGGCTCGTCAAATATTTATTTTCACGAGGTTGTTTAGGAACAATACTCTGCAAGGAGACAGGGGGTGAGCAAACAACCCAGGACCAACTGCAGAAGCAAACAAGAGTCCTGGAGATCACAGGGTTCCTTCTGTGCTCCTCACTGCCCAATGTACAAGTCCTCTCCATGGGCTGCACAGACAGATTTTGTAGTAAGTCAGTCTCTTTCAAGATGGCATGAAAATCTCCACCGGGGCAACATATCAGACATTAGATAACTATTAGAATAGTTAGACATTTTTTTGTTCAGCAAGTTTGTTCATAAGCACATCAGAGGAAAATCCCCAATCTTGACCCAACTTTGCTTCTCAAGTTACTTATGCTTCTTTCATTTTTTCTTTTTTTTTTTAATTCCTTATCAGTGTGTCTGTTCCTGTGGTGCACTGAATCCCACCTCTCTCAATTGTTACTCTCTGAGGAGCTTCAGATAGAAGTGCAACCTTCAGATGCATAATTTTCTTTGCCTAAGTCCCACACATCTGTGAAGAATGCCTGGAAAACAGACTTTCCTGAAGAAAGCTGGGAAAGAAGGCAGAAGAGGGTAAAAAAGAATCCTGGACACCTCACCCTCAGCCAGGTTGGTGCAATATCCATCTTTGTATTCTATCACAAAAGCATAATCTTCCCCTAAAATTTAAAAAAAATATTAAGGCCACATTTAAGAGGTGGTGCTTTGTCAATATTTAAACTGCTGTCTTAATCATAAAAGCAGCAGTCCCTGTAATTCCTAATACTACTGATACTTGGGAACTCCTGGAATACCTAACAATATTGTAGGATTCACCTCTGCTTGCAGGAAAGAACATGCAAACAAAGATTCATCTTAACCTGTTACTGCATTAAGCAATGCACAGGCAAATCATTTGCAGATAATCAGAAATAGTTTGCTGCTCTTATTTTGTCATGCGTGTCTAGCTTTAGAACATATCACGTATCATCCTAATTTAGAGTATAGCTGCTAAGACCTTTACTCATGAAAGGCATCTCCTGGAAACATAAACGTCCCCCCACAACACCGACAAACAATCCAGACAAGCTATGCAAGAGAAAGCAACCCTGTGTCCAAGGGGCAGGATGTAACTGAGGGAGCCTGAACACCATTGCAAACTAACAACCGTTAACCACATTGCCCTGCACTTGCCTTTCCTCTACCACAACCTGAAAAAAGTTCAAACTCTTTCTAGAAATACTTAAAAATCAACAAAGCCTTTAGATTTCTTTTTTGGTACAACATCTGTTCTTTCCCTCATGCCTCAAGCTAAACTTTTCCACAAAATTCTTTCCCTATACTGGAAGGTAGTTATACGTACATACATACAGATGCATAGCATTCCCATACCTTTTGTTCCACCTTTAGAAACTGAGCAAGTTCTTCAACAGTGAGGTGATCCTTCTTGTCACTGTAGCTTAAGAGCAGTAAGTAGAGATCTCTGCGTAAGGACATCATCTTGTAAAACACTGAAAACTCTTCAAAATTTAGGGTTCCTTGGTTCTCATCTGTGTCTGCTTCCTAAGAGGTAAAGACACTCGGGTAAGCATGCTAAATACAGCTGAATCCAAAGTAGAACAGGGTTTATGTACATGAACTGGAATTTAATTCTAGTCTACATGATTCTGTTCAGACTCAAATCCTAGTAGGCTAAAACAGCTGCAAAATTGTAATACCATCTATTGGATTTTTTAGTGAAAACAGCTACCACACTAAAGCTCCTGAAGAAAATCTCAAGTCCACTTTTGGTTTTGATTTGTGTCCCCATGTAACGAGGCTCATCCTGGGTTTTATTCTGGTCTCTCTTACTCTCCTGTATGCTCTGCAGTTATCCTGGATTAAAACACAGCAAGGAAAACAATAACTTCACCCCATGGCTTCCTCTAATAACAGAGCCTGACATTTAGAAACACTCAGGACAATATCACAGTCTTAAATTCACATTAATTCAAAGGTAACACACTTAATTCCTAATAGCACACTGGAGGGGTACAAGTCTGCAGCAGCAATAAGACTCCACACCAAAAAACATGCCCAATAGCCCCAGTCTTGATGGCAGTTTGTGTTTATCCTCAGAGGTAACAGGAGAAGAAAACAGTACTTAATGCATGTTAATACAAGCTTTTTACTGTGAACATCTGCCTAAGAGGATTGCTGTGGATTTTCAAAACAAAGACTATATTCTGGAGAACGGCTGTCAAACATTACGTAGGTCTCCACGAACAACAAACTTGAGGGAAGTTACAACTCTTGTTAAGTTTGAGGACGTAAGCAGATAATGGAAACAAGCGAAATGGATGTTTACAAGTGTGCTGTTGTTCCCATCAATAATGTCGTTCATTCATAGCTGTATATAATACTTTTTCTTTGCAGTTATAAACCCCCTCACCATTCCTAAGTCACATTCTGTTCAAAGTGGTGCTCAGGTCAGGACACCTTCTGTGCAGAGTCCTTTCAGCACTGACTCGGCTGTGAACCTGTTGGCTTCTCTCTGCACTGGTACCCCAAATACAAGTTCTTCTCCAGACGGAGGGTACCTTCACCCCGCTATCGCTTCTTCCTCCTCAAGAAAGCTCTTCCAGTTGGTGCCAGACCTCACTTCTACAGAAGAGGAGCATTTCTAACAGCAGATGTGATGAACACAGCTCTGGCTTGCTTTGCTTTCCAAGGATCCAGTTTTTCTTTCCCCCTCACACAAACCACTCCACTTAACGCTGAAGCATCTCTTAGAACAGGAACTGATCTTTACACCAGTGACTCCCAGTACATACATACAACTAAAGCAGCAGCCCCGTACCCTATTTTAGATGTGTGACCTGAGCTGCTTCACAAGCCTGGTCACCCCCATAGAGCCACGGGTGCTCCCCCAGGCTGGAGGCTGTTTGTGCCATGCCCAAAACTGTAACGCCAAGTCGCACAAACAGTACTACCCGAGCAGATCAAGCCAAGAACAGCGCAGAGTAGCTAGATGTAGGGGCGAGGATGTGTCCCAGAGTGACTTTGCCATTCCCGTTATCCTGCTGGAAGTTCTGGAGGTCCATAGGACTGCTGGCACAACTGCCATGGGGTAAGGCCTTTAGGATTGAGCTCTGAATGACTAACGGGAAGCAAACCTTCAGCACTCCTTTTACATTTAATCTTAATAAGTTTAACCAAGCCTGTGAGGTCTGGCTTATTAACTCAGGTATGGGCTGGTGGCAACTGCAGCAACAGAAAAACAAGTAAAGTATCTTATTTTTAACCAAAAATTGCCTCTGTTTATACAAAGGTTGATGGTTGCTAGAGTGCCCTACCTCATTCCTATGCAGTTTTAAAGTGGAAGCTGCATTTTTCCCCTCTCGGTACAGGGCTTCACAGCTCTGCCTGTCCTGTAGCAGTCAACAATATCAGCAAAACCTGAGGATCTCGGGGAGCTGCATTTCATTACACCTTGTTAGCGCTACTGTCATCTGAGTTATAAACTCAGATCACAGTAAGCAAGCTGAGAAGAAAATAATTCCCAGTTATCTGGTATCAAATGGGATTTTAAATCATTTTCTATCTACTACATATCTTAAATGACATTTATATTTGTGGGAATGAGTACAAACTGAATTTACCAGTTTCCACACTGTTCAAATCTTTGGGGAGTAACGTGATACTCCATAGATGTATCTCTAACACGGGTTTTATGCCAGACAAACAAAGCCCTTAAAACTATAAAAGATTCTTCAACTTTCTCATGTTTTATAGCAAACCAACTGTTGGCTGGTACTGTTTTTGAAGAGTTAAGAAAATTTTATTTTGCTCTCCATTAGGTCCTTGGCTCATCTTTCCTTTCCTACAGCAAACACTAGGGCTGGTGGAAAAAGGTATCTGTTTTCAGACAAGAGAAGTAAAAAAATTGATTCTGGCTAAGTAAGAGGAAGTTGTAAAAAAAAACAACCCACCTAATTACTTTCATACAGCTAGTTTGTATTAAATTATGTTCCATAAAGGAAATGAAAAGAGATTTCAATAGAAACAGAGTAACTTCTTTGTCCATCAATGCCAGCATGGAACAATTCAGTACAGAGATGAAAACAATAATGCATCTGAAAAAGTAATATTAATAAATTGTCTTCTATGTGGTTCATGTTGTTAAAACAAAGTTCTGATGCATCTACAAAAGGGTAAGACTTGGAAAAAGTCTGTGAGGTGTTGGAAAGGACAGAGTTTTAAGTCCCAGCTTGCACATCCTGTTCTGGATCTGTCCAGAAATACACCGTAACTGGCACTACCTTCCCACAACGCTGTGCATTAGGGGGGCACCAACCTGAAACATCTGCCGGACCTTCCTGCGGGGCAAGTTCACATTCAGTTTATGCATCAGCTGGTGGATCTCTTCAATATTCAACAGGCCATCTCCATTCTTGTCAGCCTCCTCAAAGGTCTGTTTGACCCAGCTACAAACGTGTCAAGGAAAGGTACAAGAGGGTGATTTCTTCACAGAGAGGGGAGACAGAGCAGCTGGGTCGACAAGGGACAAGACTCAAACTCAGAAGAACAAGACCCTGCCCCAGCTCTTCTAGGCAGGGGGATAATCCTCCTCAGCAGAGGACCTCAACATCTTCTGAGGAGAAGAACTGAGCATTGTTCAATGCAGCCTTCACAAACCACACACTGGTTTATGACAATTATTTACAGCCAAATTCAAAATACAGCCCCTTTGTGCTCTCACTTCTGCTGCTAGCTTCTCCTCCAAACCATACTCTAAGTTTTCAAATATTGCTGAGCTTGCTCGGTATCTTCTTCACTTCTCCCTTTATTCTGCTTGAACTTCTCCACTTTCTAACCCGCACCTTTTACACCCTCTTCTTTGCACATCTATCCCTTTGCAGCTTTTGCTAAGTTCCTATGCTAGCTAGAAGTGGTACAGGGTCATTTTGTCTGCAGTCTCCCAGCTGCCACATTTGATAACACAAACAAGACCTGAAGTGATATTTCACCAGTAGAGAACATACAGCAGATATGTGCAGCTCAGAAAAGTCATGGATAAATATAGCAAGCTGAGTATGTGTGCAACAGAGCATGCAATATATTCTCCAAATGGATCTGTGCCCTATCTTCTATCAGAATTAAACACTGAAAATATAAATGAAAGATACCCAAAGTGTGTATATTCTCCAGGAGGAGTATTTACAAATGACCACTGTAGCTTTCTGTCTGGCTTTTGGCAGGTTACCATTACAATCAAGAATAATTCTTTTTTTTTTTTGTTTAAGGGGAAGAGTGTTCTTTGTATTTAACATACTAGTCAGCATTGCTGTGAAAGAAAGCACATCAAGAAAATATTCAGTGGACATGATCTTTACAAAAAGTTCATTTTGGTTACAAGGCTGCAACAAACCTTTAAGGTACTTTAAAGATTTGTGCTCCTGACAATCAATGGAGGCTGAGAAGTACACAAAGATCTCTGACACATACTGACCAAGAGAAATGAGGATGGCCTGCAGTTACTTGTCAGTTTACCGACAGACTCCCCAAAACATGAGGGTTTCACCTGTGCAGAGGTTAATAAATTCAAGTTTTCAATTAGTAGTATCTTGAAAACAGTGTCTTCTAACAGACCTCGCAATCTGCAGCAGCAGAGTAAAAGCATGGTTGGGCAAACAGGAGATGACAGAAATCCTGAAATCATGCTGGGTCAGTATTTATTGAGATAACTACAAATGACTGTTTTGCCCCTTCAAAACGAATTTCACTAACAAGATGCAAGACTATCCCTGACTTGAATGGATTTTAGTCCAGTCCCTGAGGCACAGCTGCTGTTTTATTGCACAGGTAAGTGTCCACGACAAATCCACAACCCAAGTTTCCATTGCAATCAACAGCAAGGTTTTGGTTGCTTCACAGGAGGTGAAAGGACACCCTATGATGAAGTCACTAAAAAACAAGCCAGAAATACTGAGTCAGAAGCTGGAGCTCAGTCGTATAAAAGGATACTGATCATGTGTTCTCTGTCGCTTAGCGAGCGAGTCCTCATCACTTATTCCAGCCATCAAATATTTCAGTCCTGTGATCCAGGTACGAGCTTCCTCTGGGTTAGATGTAATCAGATCCAGTGACTCCATGTGGTTGCCATGGTAAATGCTAAAGCAGCAGCTTGGGTCAAAGTTCCCCTCTGCATGGCGGTGGAAGATTTCAGACTGACGGCCTTCAGTGACTTTGTAAATGGAATCGATGACAACTGTGGGGAAAGGGGGAAACAAAAATTAACAGACTCATAGAACCACAGAATGGTTTGGGTTGGAAGGGACCTCAAAGATCATCTAGTTCCAACCCACTGCCATGGGCAGGGACACCCTCCACCAGCCCAGGCTGCCCAAAGCCCCATCCAGCCTGGCCTTGGGCACTGCCAGGGAGCCAGGGGCAGCCACAGCTTCTCGGGGCACCCTGTGCCAGGGCCTCAGCACCCTCCCAGGGAAGGATTGCTGCCTCAGAGCTCATCTAAATCTCCTCTCTTTTAGTTTAAACCCATTCTCACTACGCTTGGATATCCACTCAAATTCTTTCTTCTTTTGAGCAATTCTGAATTATTCAGGCTGAAAGTCATTAAACATTTTTTAATATTACATCTTCACATCCCAAAGAGCTTTTTCCTAGCTCTGGGCATGCCACATGCACAGTACAGCTGCCTTGAAGGCAGGCCCGTGCAGGTACAGGCAGATACAGCAAAGCTCTGAGTGCTCCCTGCTCCGTCAGGGCACTGCAGGCTACTCAAAGGGGAACATGAGGAGACAGATGCTAAGTGCCCTCCGCCGATCAGGGAAATGCTGCGTAGCTCCAAAGGGACTGCACCCACCACAGCCGTGGTCCCACCAGCAGGAAGACAGGCATACCCTAGCCCATGGGCTCCCAATGCCGTGGCTCCTAGCAGATGGGCTCCCAATGCCGTGGCTCCTAGCAGCTATGCTGTTGTCCTGGTTTCAGCTGAGAGAGAGTTAATTTTCTTCACAGCAGCCAGTATGGGGCTGTGTTTTGGGTTTGTGCTGGAAGCAGCGCTGATAGTGCAGAGATGTTTTTGCTGTTGTTGAGTGATGCTCTCACAGAGCCAAGGCCTTTGCTGCTTCTTGCACCACCCAGCCGGGAGGATGGCTGGGGGTGTGCAGGGAGTTGGGAGGGGACAGACAGGGCAGCTGACCCCAAAAGACCAAAGGGACATTCCATACCATATGGCGTCATGCTCGGTTTATAAGGTGCTTGGGAGGAAGAGGAAGGGGGGGTAGCGGCGTTCGGAGTGATGGCATTTGTCTTCCCAAGTAACCATTACGCATGATGGAGCCCTGCTG
>VWZZ01003431.1:230392-253753 GCA_013399095.1 Psophia crepitans | reverse complement strand
CTTTCACCCTTCTGATTCTCTCCCTCTTTCCAATGAGAGGGACAGAGTGAGCGTCTACATGGTGCCCAGCCGCTGGCTGGGGTGAAACCACGACAGCTGTTCAACACAGCAGCTCTTGGCCACCATGCACTGGCCCAAAAACATCAACTCTCACTATCTGTAGCCTTCCCAACTGCTTGTTTTTTATCTCAAGCCTCTGTAACAGTTCTGTGAATCTCTAGTCTTTGTTTTATTCAATAAACCACTAATTTGAATTTGCAATTTAAAACAGCACAGTGGGAACGGTTTCCATGAGAAATAATGCTACACAATAACTTCAAGATGTAATATGCCTAAAAAAATTTGTCAGTTAAGATTAAGAAATCTCAATCTAAGCTTTTTGAGATTCTGTATTTGAATTTGTGAATTCAAAAAAAAAAAAAAGAGTTCAGCATCACTATCAAATCACTCTCAGTTTGCTCATAATTCATACAAACATATGGAAAATGGTGACATCTGACTGAACTACACTCCCCTCGCTTTCATAATCCTGAACTTTGAGGGGTGGTTAAACTCTACTCTCACTCTGGAAAACCTTCGTGTAAGTATCACATCACATTTACAATAAGCATCAAAAAACATTTAATTTATCCCTCTGTAATTCACATTCTAACAGCAAACCGCCCCAGAAATTGAAAGAAATATTAGAAGTTTACTTTTTGCCTTTTCGCTTTTTCTGGACGGTCTCCATCGGATGCAGGTCCTGTGCTCATCCAGGTAGAAGAGACGAACTAGCCCTTTGGTTCCACTCTTCAGCTTAACCATCTGAGTCCCAGACTGCATAACACTCATGCATCTTTCAACTGTGAAGCAGAACAGAATAAATTCAACCAAATGGCCATCTAATTCCTCTAATAAAATTACTTACTGTCTTTCCAACACCTGCCAAGTGTATAAAATTATTGACTTACACCTTTAATGACAGAAACTAGTCACTCCTGTGCAAGAGACATTGTATTTCTTCAATACTAGCTTCTCCACATAGGAAAATAAAAAAAAAAAAATCATCTGTCAAAACACCTTCACAGCAAAGGAGGCAAATAAAACTTTATCATATGTTGAAGGAAAATATTTATAGTTGTTCCATGCTTATCTTATTTAAATATTTTTATATTATTATACAGAGTACTGTAATTTTAAACTCCAGCACTCCACTAATTTTGAATGGCGAGACTATCATTCAGGCTCGGTGTTCCTTTGGGCTCAGTAATCCCTTAGCTGATATCTTGTGCTTTTGACAGGGTTAGAACTGCTAACAGAGTTATAAACACACAGTCCCTCCTCCCTACCACACACATTTACACCCTCTCCATCCTGCTACCAAATTTCAAGCACATACTGTGACAATTTCCTTTCATCCACCCATCCCACCCAGGCCTTTGTTTCTCTGTTTTGACTAAAATACACTCATCTCTTCCATTTCATCTTACATCTGCCCTCCTACAGTCTTCCAAACACTGGGATCAAGATAACATTTCCTCTTGATCTCAGTATATATCCATGCTCTTAAATTACCTTCTCCTCTTTTTATCCATTCCATCTCTCCTCACCTGATATCACTCCAAATTCCCTTCCCAGGTGATTTGTTTACACTCTGGCTAGCTCCCAAATACTATCTGGGTCTGTCTTTAGTTGTTCTTATCAACCTTCTCTTCACCACTTCTCTCTTCAGTACTCCTCTTGGTATCACCACAAAGACTACTACACCCTCCCGCTCCTCTCAGCCAGAGCTAAGATTTATTTTCTCAGCTCCCGACACCTCCAAAGTGCGTTGTGGTGGCCCTGCTCAGTTTGTCTCCACAGCAGAAGTGTGGCCAGAACACGTCTTCCAGCAGAGCGCCACACAACCCTGAGGCCACCAATGAAGAAGAACCAGCCTGCTGCTCTTTCCAAAGCAACTCTGGGACAGACACAGTCAGAGCAGCACCGTAAACACCAGTCAAACACGGGGCAAACAGCCACTGTCGCTGAACCCGCTTCCCCTGGCTCCCCCACACAAAGCCCTTTCTGTGGGCATGCCAAACTCCACCTCAAAAAAAGCTGCATCAGAAGCGGTGTTTTTGCTGAGTCGTCACCTTTCTTGAAGGAATGAGTATTCAGGTTAAGCTGAACAGAACCAACCTCTTCTGAAAGCATCACGGTTGTGCTTGAGTGCAATAAATTTGTCCTTTATTACTCCATCTATACGTGTGATGATTCAGAGGGGGCCGTATCAGATGAATAGGTGGGTATGGAAGTGCTTTAAGATGAGCCAGAAAAGTGACATAAACCAACCAGAAACAGATGTTAAATAGTATCCACACATTGACGGGGGCAGTTTCAACTTGTACCTATCTGAAGCAGCACAAAGTACTAGGAAGACAAGGATGGAAAACTCAGAACCTTAAAGAAGAAAGATTAACTGAAGCAAAAGTAAGTCTCCCAAGCTAACTACATACATATATATATATATATATATATATGTACATATACCTTCTCTTGGCAGACTGAGCCTTTCATTTTGGAATGGAGTTTAGATCATATTTGCCTTGGATTCGTAACTACCAAACAAGAATTGTCCTCCAGCACAGAAATAAGGCTCTCCATAAGAACAGGTTGTGCCAGCCTGTGTGGACTAACCTGGCATGCAAACTGCACATGTGTTTTTATTTCACTATTAGAGCGATCAACTGCAACAGCATTTTAGCAACAGGCTACTCAATGCAAAACAAATCTGCTTCTTTGCACCGAAGCCTATCAGGTTTTTATTAATAAAAGTCTTATAGAACTAATTGTCACATAAGCCTTTCTATTGTCATCAGCTCAGCTGTCATAGAAAAAACCAAACTGGTTTCACTAAGATGTTGTTGAGGACCACTAGCAAAAGGCAGAAGAAAGAGGACAACATTTCTTCAACGTAAGAAAAGCAGAAAATGGGCCACTCGGACAATTACAGCCAACAAAACCACCAGGGAGAAAAAAAAAAAAAAATCATAAAAGGTGAGGTAGTTCTTCACTGTTTCAATTGCCTGTGCGTTTCTACATCACATTTGTAATTGTTATAGACGCATTTCACATACACACTTTCAGATAGACTTCAGAATCAAAGTTATTTAGAATGTATTTTAAAATGCTTTTTCCACAAACAGAAGAGAGTGGAAGAAATCCAGTTCCTGCCAATCGTCTCCGCATTCTCCACTTCTCAAACGCCACATGCAGGGAGCCCAGTGCCCAAGTAAACGCTGTCTTTTCTGCCTGCACTCTTCCAGTTCCAAGGAAATATCATCAGAATGCAAGTCTTTAAAGAAGAGTAGTAAATACGTAAGAGAGCTCAGTGCATCATCCCTACCATGTAGGTGTTAATAACAAAGAATCCACTTCAAAAAACAGACTACAGTAATAGAAATGCTGCACCATTCATAAACCCATTGAATTTCGACTCCGCAAACCATTTACAAAATAGACCATTCTCTCCTTTAAGCTATTTATAAAACAAAAGCACACAAAGAAACAAAGTATCTTTCAAACCTATTCCTAATATGCTAATTTCGGTCTCTAGCCAGACATTCACGAGAGATGGACACCGCTCATTAGCATCTGAATAAGGTGAAGTTATTGAACAGAGGCAGTTCAGAATAAAGCTCCAGAAGAGGAATTCAAGAATGCTTTCGCTACGGAAGAGGAGAACTGGTTCCAGAAAAAAAACATTTAATCCTCTAGATAAACCACGAGTACTGAGTAAATGCAGCAGCTCCTTGATGCAGATGTACAATAAAATTTGGGAAAGATAGTTTCCATGATACAGTATTTTTCTAACACAAGGACTAGCTGTACATTTTTTGCTCAAAGTCTGAAAATTAAGTTAAACTAGAATACAATGTAGTCCATGTGTTACAAGAACAAAGAACGTTAATTAATCTGGAAACACAAATAAAATTTTATGCTCATGCATTGCATATTAAAAGCTTTATGTTCAAATGAAAAATATCCAAAAACTACAAAGTCACTCTTCTGTTTCTAGAGCTAGGCAAACTTATTCTTGACAGTCTAAAATTATCCTAACAGACATCCTGTAGTTTAACAAGTTTTAATAATGTTGAAATATCAGTATATTTTTTCCTCCCAAAATAACCAGTTAAAGTAAACCAGATCTGAACTCAAAGAGCATCTTTCAATTTTTCACTCAAATGGTGATAATCATTCCTAGTAGTACACACATCTCCTTTTCCAAAGGAGCTGCCTCTCCACGGAATGGTAAACCGGATACGAACCCATCTGCACCAGCTGGACTTTTTCCGAAGTAGCCACGCTCCCCAGCACATGGCAGACCTCTGAAACCAGGAGAAAAGCCATCCGAGCCCCCGGTAAGTCCGGACGTTACTTGAAATCTTGCACGTTAGACGGATGCTATTTATTCTACCTGACCACGCGGCTCCTTGCTGCCGAATAAATCAGGCTGCTGCCTGGGAACGCTAAGCTGGAACTCTGACCACTAACCAGACACGGCCTTACGTTCAAAAAGCACTCTAATCCGCCCCAAATAAGCCAACGCTACCTTCCGTCCAACTCGCTCTAATCTATCCCCATGTGCAATCAGGTCTTTAATAACAAGGAAATGGCTTAGCACTGTACCCTGCCAGAATCTCTCAAAAAGTTACAGCTCTGTTCACAGGTTTAACAGCCATTCCCTGTATGAATCCTCTTTTTCAATAGTTTGCAATTAATTTGGTTTAATTCTCAACAGCGATAGTCATGGCACGCACATCTGCCTGCTGTTGTTCTTTACTATAAAGCTTTTAAGGCACGTGGGAACCTTTAGCTGATACTAGAAGAATAATATTTAGGGAATTAAAAACATTATCCCTGGCGGCACTGCACTTTCAGTAAAATAGGGATGCACTTTGATATACAGGGCACATCACAGCGGTGAAACAAACATCCCCTCCCCACAAACCGTGTTCATCCAGGATTAAATAAATACGCTGGTCACTCCTGAACTGGAGCCAACAGGCAGGCACCCTACAGGAGCAGCACCGGCACCCGAAGGACACCGGCTGGGGTGCTCGGTGTGCACCAGCTGCCCCATCGCCCACACGCGACAGCCAGCACTACTCCAAGATTTACCAAGTTACTCCAGCTCCCAAACACTTGGTGCTGCTGTGCCCTCAGCCCTGACGAGCTTCCCCAGCCCTTCAGTTCAATCACCTAACCCTGAAAACAAGCAACAGCAGGCTTGAGATTTTTTCGCTGCTACGTTCTGGGGTTTAGTTATTCAAGAGAATACTATTACCATTAAACTCTCTAGTGCCAAAAGCCTACAATGAAATCTTGATGAAGCACAGGTTTTGGGGGAACAGGGGTTTATTTCACTTTTTTAGCCAGTTTCAGTGGGATTTCACTTTTAAAATCATTCTTTTTTTCCACCATTGCCTTCAAAGAACCATTACTTGCAAAGAGATGACGTTAACTATTTGAACAACAACAACAAAAAAGCCAATAAAAGCTACTTTGGCAAAGTGCAGTGTGTGCAACTGCTAAATGCAAACAGCTCAAGTGTTCACAGCAAACCCTTAGTGAGTTAATACAGGAGGCCCGTCACAAAAATACAGTAGGATATGAATATATTTAACAGCTCTAGGAAAAATGTCCTACGACTGAGTATGAAGATTACACCACTCAGATTGAGACAGACTGTGCTTTTTAAAAAAAAATTAAAATTGCTGCTGTCCACAAAACCAGTTTTTCCCTTATTTTTCCCCATTACATTACTGTATGTTAAGAAATCAGTATTTCAAAGTGCAACTGAAAGAAAAAAGGTTTAGTCTCATGTCTTGCTTTTATGGACTTAATGTTACAGCCATTGGAAAAAGCAAAAAGATTAAATAAGGTATAAAGAGCATTACCAAATGATGAGAAGCATAATTATGAAAGAGGATATAAACCGTGTCTCTAAATTACATGCAGCAAGCTGCATTAAGCCAACATTAAGCTTGAGGAGATAAAAGAAACCCATAAAATGCAGAAGTCACTTTTTCAATTGCCATATCAGCTCTTCTCCCCTACATTCAGCACTTTTGGTTTTGCTAATACTTTGCAGGTATGCTGTCCCTTTCTTTCTTCAGGGAGGAACAAATGAAAAGACCCCCCCCCAGCACTAGTGGCGGACTTGGCAGTGTTCAGTTAATGACTGGACTGATGATCTTAAAGGTCTTTTCCAACCAAAACAATTCTGTGACGGCCAGCACTGCTGCGGACATCTCCTGTGATTCATTGTGTTGCAGTCTTCCAAGAACCAGAACAGGACCCTGCACCTCACCCTAAGGTAACTGCTGTTACACCAGGGAAAACATGGTTTATCTTTATTCAAATCCCCAAGCGTCACTACAGTAATTCTCTCAAATTCTCCAGTTTAAAAAACCCAGATTCCAGAAACTGAACCGAGTGTGGCTGTTACATAAAAAGTAGAATGGAAAAGCATATTTGCAGTTGGAATGGCTCTACAACGATCCCATAGGCCAACTGCCCGAACAGAAGTTACAGCATGCTATTGAGGGCATTGTCTGAGCCGGTGGCTGGTGAGCGACAGAGAAGTCCCAGCATGCTCCCATCACTGGAATCATGTATCTGGATCCAGCTTGGAGTCTGTTCTTTATTGATCTAGATGCACGTTCCCAGAAGCAAGCACTGAAAAACATTCAAAGGAAAAAGCACACACACGCCCAAACTAGAGAACAGTACACAGCTATCGTGATTCGAGTCGGGAAAATACTCCGGATGCCATCGCAAAATACATTCTCAGTTGTCCAAACTCTTCTCATCACCCTATTCTGCAGTCCTTTATTCATCATGAGTATGCTGTAAGTTTGCCTTTATGTTAATGCCATTAAAAGCCATTTACTCCCTACCCCCACCCCCCAGAGAACATTTTATCTAAATCCCATAGAAGGGCACTACCGTCCAGCACAGCACACAGCTTACCACTAATATCAGCAAATTGTTGATTGCTATTTTGTTACGTAAGAGCCAAAAAGCCCGGGAGAGCAGAGACCGCAGAGGCAGGGCTGGGGGAGCTGACCATTTGTGATAGCCACATCTCATATTTTATGCCAGATTTTAATTTGCTTTGCAGCAACTCTTCCAACCCCTCACAGAATTTTACATTAAGCTTCTTACAGTGGATTTAACCATAATCTCCGTGAAGTCCATGGAGATGAGATGGACAATCTCTCACACTTCTGCAAATCTCAAGAAATCCTCAAGAAAGTCAGGCACACCAGCAGAGACACCGAAGGCTGGTGCTGCCAATCTTGAAAACAGCACACGTATTTCATTTCGGCCCTCAAGGACTTCAGGGAATCAAAACAAGTAGCGTAACCAGCAAGACACAAACAGTGACTACACAAAACAATTGTGAATGGCCTACAATCAATGAAAATCATTAAATCTGAAAAACAACTCATGCTCCATCAATTTAACTCATTTTCCTATTACAAGTGAAGTTTTTGGTATATGTCTTCTCCACAGCTGATCCCTGACAATAATTAGTTATTCTTGCCATGGCAGCACCCAGAGCTTTCCCAGCCCGAGGCCCCCTCCTCTCTTGCACTTAGAAATCAGAAAGGAACCAGAAGCATCAAAACAAAGACCTGGTGCTACATTATAACTCCAAAAGAGTTTTAATGATCCTTAATCAAAAGGTTTGTTTCTACAAGTGATATGAGATTATCTTTTACAGAGTACTGTGCAATGCAGAAAACTACTTGCTAGGACAGTGCCTTACAGGGACTACAACCTCCTTTTTGAGATCTACACTTCAGTACAGCAACTGAAATCTGAGAGAGCAGCCCCCAGGTACAGTGAATAATGCATGTTTTCCACCTCTGCTCAAGGATACCTTCCTTCTGCTAGCTCAGCAGACTTCTAGTTGCTCTCTTCAAGAAATTAGCCCAGGTTTCATTCCAGCGGCACTTTGGAAAGCAGCTGATGAACAGATCACACAGCAGGCACAGCTTCTCTGCAATCCTGCTGGACACTTCCCCTGCTGAAGCATCCTGAGGGCCTGAGCAGTCATGGCTTCAGGACCCCAGCTCTAGGACACATCCATAAAGAAATACCTTCGACAGGCAACTGCCTGCTAACACAGAGCCAAGAGACCAACAGTGCGACAGCTTACAGGGGAACGTTATTGCTGCTGGTTCCTGAAATACAACAAATAGCTCTAGACTGCATCAAAGCTGCTCACTTTGAGAGCTCCAGTGCCACTGCAACCCAGCATGACTGAGAACTAAGTTTTCCATTAAGACTACGGAATTAGCTCTTTATCCACACCGAAAAGCAGTCATTTAACCACAGACTTGGCCAACTGCCAAAACACATCATCACATCAGAGTGAATAAGAAACATAGATTTATTAAGCAAACACAGCTAACAAGTTTGCACACCCTGATCCTCATTACTGCACGAGGATCCCTCAGCAGGGAGGGCACAGCAGCCAATGACGACACTATAGAGCGAGTGGCAGCAGCAGCCGCCAGGAAGAAACAGAGAAGGATAGTCTCCTATCAACAGGGAGGACGAGCGGACAGGTCTGTATGTGCTGCCATGACAGACTCAGTAGCAGGTTCCAGGTTTTCAGAAAAGCATTTGGCTTCTTGGGCAGATCCTTACACTGCCACAACCACCCATAAGGACCAGGAGACACCATTCTGTGGCCGTATCTCCAAAGGAAACCCTAGGGTGTCCTGTTTGCTAGGTGAGCTTTCGCTCAGGTACCAGAAAGGATGGCAACAACTCACTCAGCTCAGCCAAATCAGCTGTGTGTGCTCCTCAGCAGCACTGAGACAGGAGCACCTCCTCCGAGGCCTCACAGCCAGCGGTAAAGAGCAGCCTGAAAGGCATCCCAGGAGCTATGCCTCTGGATGCAGAGCTCACAGTGGAAAACAGTAAGCCACAAGCTCTTTCTCTTCCAGAATCCTATGTCTGCCCTCTAAAAATCAACAAGCACATAAAGGAGGATCATACGCCTGAGAACCAAGCACGTCTTGTTCTAAGCCTGCCTCTGTAGTGCAGCATTAAATATCATCCCTGTTCCTTGATCCTTTACGTACTACCCAGGACTTTAATGAAATAATTCCCACCACAACATATTGAGCTGGGTCAGATCTCCCCAGCTCCCCCCAAAAAAATGTGCCATTGCTTTACAACTTACCACGCCCTAACTTCTCCAGCAAAACCAAACCAGAAAAGCCCCACCAGAATACCCCTCATAAGGTCTGCTCCTGTCCCCACAGGGGAGGCGTGTGGAGGATAAACTGTCCCAGCTTCAGCCCAAACAGTGAATTCTGATGTCTGCAAATTTATCAGCAAATAGCAATATGTCACAGCAGCCTTGGCACCTGGGCGCATCACAGTCTGGGGGGAATAAATCCCAGGACACAAGAGCAGCTGTAGCTGCAGGATGGAGTGGGTGGAAGAGGGATCCAGTCCCCAGGACCTGGAGTACACTCGTCATGCTGGGCTGTGACAGTGACTGTGCTGGAGGAGCACTGCTTCTCCGTCAGGCTGCCAAATAAATCCACATCTGGGGCTTGATTAGAGAGTAGGAGGGGAAAAAGCAGAGTAGAACTGAAGGAGGAGTTAATTAACCTTTAAAAGTAATGAATGAAGACTACAGTGCAACTGACAATATGAACTAATTTATTCACACTCCTCAAAATCGTTTTGCTAAAGAAACATGTTTATCTATTCTATTCTCACATTACCTCAGTGCAAGACTGAGTCATCTGTGGACAAACAATGAATCGACAGTCTCAAACACCAAATTAATTTTATAACTCAAAATAATGATGTTTTGTGCATCCAAGTTTCTTGCTGATCAATGTTTCTATTGGTAACACGTGAAATGGCTCTAAATCAGTTATCTGTTATACTGCTGAGGATACCGATAGCCTGACACAGAGCAGGCACAAACGTCCTCACCTACAGTTGGGTTTCCTGTCACTTGTATAAAAAAAGCCAGCTTATGGTTCCCCATAACTTTAATTTCAGCCATCCAAGAAGCACACACACCAGCACCAAAAGCTGCCTGCACAGTAACAGGCTGTCCTCTAACATATCAGCTTCTTAAGGGACTCCTGCAAAATGTATGGTAAAGAGGAAAAATAAGCACATACATTTCCTCTTGCAGGTAAGCTCAGTGATGGAAAAAGCTGTGGACTCTTCTTTCAGCAAGCTCCCTTCACCAGCCCCTGGTTTCACCAAGCTACTGCATGCCACGACACTGACACCATGAACGTTACCCCAGTGTAGCGTTTGGCCATTTCAGTCTTCATCAAAGCAGTGAAAAAATGACTTTAACAGTTTAAAGTTTATGCCACATAGTTTCAGAAAGGCAGAGTTCTTCAGCAAACCCCAAGAACCTTTTCTAGTTTCACACGATGATAGTGTTCTGTAGATGTATTGAAACAAAAGTATATTTAATTGATAAGCACAAACAAACAAAAAAGAATACAAAGTTGTTCACCAGCATATAACCCAGTTACTAACTGGTGCACTGCACTCTTGGCTCTGCAGCAGATTGGATACTTCTTATAGGAACCATCAGCATCCAGCTCCAGCACCCCCCAAAACCTCACTGGTGCCACAGAGGGGACCTGGCACCCCATGGTGCCACACGGCAGCAACACTCCATTCATGCTGGCAGGTGAGGAGTTTCACTTCACACCAGGTAACAGCCTCAGAACACACCAAAACCCAGAGGCTTTAAACCTTGCAAAGCTGCCATGTGCATAGACTAATTTATTGCAAGTGTGTATGCTGCTCTGATAGGTTTAAACCATTGTTGGGATTAAACCTGGAAGACAAGTTCTTCACACAAGGAAGCTGATGCCTTCAATATCCACGCAGAACGGTGTGCCATTCTGACCTAGTTCCTTTATATATCACTTACTAGTCTAGAGTCTATACTTCACACCTGTTTTACAGGTGCTTGGAGAGATGCACAGGTACAAGAGTCCCAAAGAAGCACTAATAATGACCTTAAAGGCTGCTGGGATAGTCCCTGTGAATGAAACGCGATGCAGTTCACTGCTGTTTCTCTGCTTACCTGTACCAACTGCATCCCCAGCGTTCTGCTCAAGCAGTAACAAGATAACCGGGAAGCACCACCACCCGTCAGCCAAAGACCCAGACCCATAACCAAGGCAAGCCTGTACTGCTCCTCCCACGCCACGCCATTAATTCCCACAGCCGATACCTCTTTGAGTGCGTTTCCCATGCAGCGGTTAGCAGTCGCATATGAACTTACGGCCAAACCGCTGGCAGGCGCGGAGCTGCTGCTTCCCACGAGCGCTCATTGCGGAGCCGAGCCTGACAGGCAGCCAGCGGCGGCACGCATGGCACCCGCCGGGTCAGCTGTCCCTCTGTCCAGCTGCTGTCAGACAAGCGCTCTTACGTGCATAAGCTGTGCGACGGGTGCGATCCTGCTGTTATCAGCACCAGGGCTGGCAAGGTAATCACCAGCCTGAATAAGGGGCAGATCAGGCACTCTGCCTTCGTCCACCATCCAAGCATGTGAATATTTCATGCCCACAAAACATGACATCCAAAGTCTGCGCTTGCAGAGTGCCGCGTCACCCCTCCTGTGTGTGGGGGCACCCTGGGAGCTCAGCCGTGACCCCACACTGTTGCAAAGCCACCAAAGCAGCCAAACCTGGACACAGGGGACACTGTGTTGTTCTCACTGCTTCTGCATCCTCTAACCGCCTCCACCAGAGAAATGGTAGTGCCACTACATGGAAAAGACTAACAGAAATGTGGCAGTGGCTGCTATATCTGACTAAGGAAACCAGACTACAGAATGACCTCAAACAGAATTTCACCATCAGCTGAGTACTTTGGTATGAAATGTGTTTATCTACACATACACACGAGCTTCAAAAATTAAACCTGATGCTTTTCTTCTAGGGCTGTTCCAAAAACCCCGTTCAGATAAGCTAGCTCTTCTAAATTATTAAATGGGGACATATCCATTACCTTCTGCATCTCAGAAAGCAGATGGAGTAACACCTGGTCTCCTTTACCTAACCATCTGCATCAAAGCTTAATGTGGAGTTCTGTGTAACCAAAACCTCCAAAATAAAAATACTGCATTTGGAACTGTAGAATACCAACTCCAACATAGGAGGCCCTTCCCTGAGAGGATATACTAATGGCTGACTTTCTTATTTCTTACACAATAGCTGTGTCTATTTCCAGTAACTTTCTCTAGTTAAAAAACCCAATATTTATCAAATAAAATCATCCATGCTAAATACAGAGGGGAAAAAAAAAATCAGTATCCACCAACCCCCAACACTGCCCTTATTTGTTTTTAACATGCTTCATAGTGGGCAAAATGATATTTCAAAGTACAGTCCATGACTTTCGATGCCTTTATTTTAGATCAGTTGTTTTTGAACTATAGATAATCTTGTTAAAAAAATGTTTTCTGAACTATCCAATTTTGACAAGCTAGCTCTTTGCTAGATTTATTTTGTAAGGTTTTTCCTTTAAAAGCACATAACCCAACATCATCAAGGGTGAGCAAAATACAAAAATAAGCTTTATCTACCATGATTTCTCTTCCTCTCTACAGCATTTACTCTATATCCACTTAGGGGCTTAAAGTAATTACCACTTCCCATCCAACACTGACCGAACTTGAGCAAAGTCAGACAATATAAACTACGTTACCGAAGAAAGTTAATCAAGATGTCTTCCTTTTTTGTACTGTCCTCCTACAGGTCTTGGAAACACACATCCTGCTCATCCAATGCTGTTTGATCAGAATTTTACACATCATTTGCATATGT
Organism: Psophia crepitans; assembly: GCA_013399095.1. Lineage (NCBI taxonomy): Eukaryota > Metazoa > Chordata > Aves > Gruiformes > Psophiidae > Psophia > Psophia crepitans. The sequence goes on along the minus strand of VWZZ01003431.1, from coordinate 240,884 downwards.
GTTATAATATTTATAAGTGCTACTGGAAAAAAAAACAGACAAAACCAAACAGAAACTCTTTTCCACAGAAAGCTATGCCACAGCAAAATGACCAACAGATGAAAAGGTCAAGGATTTTTTTTAAAGGCAAATACATCTGTAATAATTTAAGATGACACACAAGTGCAGTTTGTCCATATCATAGAGCAGTATCTCACATACAATGCACATGTTTTCATGGGGAAATGTACTTTCGAGTCATTACAAAAATAGCAAGTTTTCCTCTTAAATATCCAGGAATATATATACACACATTTTTCATACTGATAATGTCCACAGGAATATTGAATGCGACTGTCCAATCCTAAGGATCAAGTTACCTGATTTTTCTATAAGCGCTTCCAGAAGTGTTACGAGCTCTGCCTACAGTAATTCCAAACTCAAACATCCTTACCTTTTTCTGGACTTAAATTTTTATATACTTCAAGGTCTGCCATTAAATTTGTAACTCGTGCATTATTGGCAAGTAGAATGGAAATTCTCACTGCAGGAAAGCCTCAATTGAGTCTTCATGTCTCCAGAGCTAAAGCATTTGGAAAGCAATCCTTAGAAGTACAGAACATTGCCAGCACTGCTCTTTACGAGGAATAATGAAATCTTCATGATCCATAACAAAAAGACAGGAAAGCACAAATCCAAAGACAATACTAGGCAACTTTCTTCAAAACCGAAAAGCACAGCCTGAGAGGGAAGCTGGAAGCATCTGCTCTGTGCTGCTGCTGTGGGAACGCAGGAGCAGCGACTACTTTTGGTATGAGACGTGCATGCACAGCACAGCGATTCAGACGCTCCAGGCACTAGGCGTGCGTAACGCCTGGGAAGCAGAGCTCTGTAGGCAAGCACAAGGAAATCTTGCTGGCACCTAGGGAGGCCGGTCAGGAACGGATTACCATACTTCAGTTAAAGAATGGAAGTGTGATGCAGGCTGAATGCAGAAGAGAAAAAACAGCCTCACTCCAAAGTAACTCCCAGCATCTGCAGCCACGGGATTCTGCAAGGCAGGAGGAGAGAACCACTGTGGACAGAACTCCTTTTCCCCCAGGTTTTGTGCCCCCTCCTCCTGTCTCTGTCAGCAACTTAAAGGGGAACAGCCATTCTCCAGAATCAGGCCAGTCAGAGCACAGAGCCTGCAAACGGTTTAGTCTGTGCATCACTGAGCATTTGATTTCATAAGAACGAGTAGCCTCCTGTGAGATGCCGAGCACTAACTCTCCCAGTAGCTATAAAAAATTACCATGCTACTGGCTGAACACAGCGCTTGTGTAAGCCAACTCAGTGCTACGGGAATCAGTAGGTTTGTAGTCAGTGTGGAACAATAAGCAGAAACGTTCAGACTTACATAAACTGCACTTACTTATGACGGAGCCCAAGGGGACACAGTGCTGGAAAGCAAAGCAAGAATAAAGTAGGCTCCGTATATAATGCTTTGCATCTTTGATTTACTGCATTTTCTATTGTTTCACTATTCAGCTGGCTTTTACACAGTGACCTTTACTTCAGTGCACCAAAGGAATCCCCAGCTGTATTCTCAAAGATGGTGACAGCAATAAGAGAGGACAGAATCTGTCTAGTGCATGCTAGGAAAAAGTTACACAATAGACAGTGTGACTGGGAGGAGGAAATAGTAAAAAAAGAAAGAAAAATATAGCTCTACATGCCTGTAGAGCTTGAGCGAGATGGAAGGCAAGATACAACTGGCATTGATATGTTTTACTGAGAAATCATTATTTCTTAGCTGTTGCTAACACAAATAGTAAGACTTCCCACAGTTACCACATGTCATGATAGATCGCAGCATGCTGCGAGATACAGGTTGACTACATCTAGAAATCTCTAAAATGAAACAGTCCCACAAACCCACCGTAGGATTGTTCTTGGCTGCACTCAGAGTTTGTGCTGCTACTCAGTTCCAGCTGAGGTCTCACTCTGCAGAGAGAAGTGTCATTCTCAGTCATAAGGAGGGAAATGGAACAGCTACATCATTACCTCACCACTGGTTCACACCTCAGTTCACAAGATGAATGGATGAAGTCACCACTCTGAAGCCTCTAGATAGTCATTAATACATTTACATTCAAATGAATTGATGTGTTGTAGTTGCAATTCAACCACAACAAAAAATAAGCTGTCACCACTTCATAGTTCTTGATATATCAGATTGCCCTTGACAATGTGTGAAGTGCAAATTACTCCACACCCCTCTCATTGTGGGAGGTGCCATACAGAAGCACCTTTAACACCAAAGCTGCTCCATAAGAAAGCTTGCCCGATAATAAATACATTCCTTATGATTTTGTCTTCAAAATAAAATTTATTTTAAAACCAGAAGTGCTTAAATGCTACATGGCTTTATAAATGAGAGCATGCCAAGTCTTCTCTTGCTGGATTTTGCAATCCCTATGAAAGAGTGGTGGCTGGAGAACCAGCTGCGGTGCAGCCCTGCCTGCGCCCCGAGACACAGCAGATTGCCTTCCCTTCCCACAGCCTGCCAGCACCTGAACCTGCCCGTGGCACCAGCTGCCACATCCCCATTCACAATTAAAGAAAAGTTATTACCAAAAGCATCAGCTTTTGTCAAACTGCAAAAATTAGAAGCCCAATTCTTGAACACTAAACCTCATACCTCACAAGGCTTGGATTACCGGACAGAGACAAGACAGCGCAAGTTCTACTGCAAAATATTCATTTTCCCACAAATGAGAATATGATTCAACTAATAGTTTTGAAATTACAGCATCAGAAGAATATTAATTTTCTGGCTCACTGGTTTTTCCTTCTTCACTGTCAAAGTAGCTGGAAACTGGTAAAAAGACTAATTCTGCTAAAGAGGAAGAAAAGCTGATTAGAGAACTTCTCCCTCTCGCAGAAAGTAGATAATGAAATAAGATGATAACATCTTCATATTCATCATCCAAATTTAATCTTAGACCTAAACTGTAATACAGCCTCCTTGTGAAAAGGCAGCTAGCAACGAATAAAACTTCATGCTAGCTGCATGAAACACTTGCCCTTTTTACCAGATTAAAGCTTCTATCGACTCTACTCATTTGTTATGAATGAAGACATGGTTCTTCGGAAAGCTGACAAATACACTAAGGAGGAAGGGGGGAAAAAACCCACTTGCCCACTTGGTATTGGAACTCAGCAGCCTGATACACCAGCTCGAGACAGATCCTACACATGAAACATTGCCTTTCACCAAAGGATCACCCAGGGATAGACGCAAGGGTCTTAAAGGCAGCTACGCATTCAACGAAGCAGCGAGACGCAGTTTCTTCAGGCATTTTAGGCACTTTTTACATCTTTTATAAACAACTTCTTTAATACTTTAACAAAGAAATCCTTTAATGCTGTACTTGTATGTACATTTTCAGTTATGTCTGGTTGTCTCAAGGAATGGATTCTGGATATTTCTCTACATTCATCAGAGTAGAAACCGAAACATAAATTACTGCACTATTAACTTGTCCTGCTTTGCCAAGCATCATTACAAAACTTAAATTGAAGCTCGCTGTTCAGATGTAAGCTGGAGTTCTGCAGTCTACATCTGGCATCTGTAGCACTGTAGCCTCAAGTGCACGGCTTGCACAAGGCTTCAGCAGAGCTAATTATAAAGCATTGCCCATCAGTAAACATCAAGCCTAACGTATATGTGCAATTTGGCAAAGATCTATTATTGTTCCCCCAAATAACCAAAATAGACCAGTTTACTGTATAAAAAGTAAAGCATAATGCATTTTATGTTCCTATTCATTGGGCACAAAAGTTCAAGATCACTGAAGCAAAAAAATCCTACAAGAACTTGCACAAAAGCTCAGCTTCTCGGACAGAAATGGATGGAAAAACTCTACCGTAACACCTGCCGTAAGCAGTCTCTTGTGAAGCTGTCCAAAACTGGTGGTGTAACAGCAGTAGGTGTTCATCTAACAACAGTGGTGCACAATTGCATCCATTACATTTGGGAGATCTTTAAGATCATCTCAAAATAAGCAATTGACTTGGATTAAGTGTCTCTCTTACCCCCCAGCTTGGAACATACACAAGTAGGCGATTCGGAAGAAGGCTTTGAAGGATAAGATGGATATTTCTGAAAGAAGAAACTAAGAGCACCTGCAGGAATCCAGGTCAGCAACTTCCCCTGCAAATTCGCAGGTCACTACACATCGTCAGACGGCAAAATAATTACTGAAAAAGTATTGTTTGTTTAGTGCCAGCACCAGACAAATGTTGGAGTGGCCTATCTCAAAGTGCCATTTGAAGTAAGTCAGAGTATGGATATCCATGGCAGCACTGCACCAAAGCGGTGCTGCAGTGGTTCAGGACCTCAATATTGAGGTTTTGAATGAAGTTCCTGTTCTTGATGCTTTTTCTTTCCCAGGGGCAGAAGAAACTGCTATCACCACAGCGTTCTCTACCCATTTCCTCAGTGAGACTCTAGAACGCAGACACTCAAAGCTACCAAAATGCCTAACACCACGTAGGTACCTGTCTACCTCCCAGGCTTGGCCCTCGGTTCAGCGCATCCAGTCAATGGATTCTGAAAGGTGAAGTAATCAAGCAATCAGACCTACTCCAGTCAGCAGACTGAACATGGCATGGTGTGCAAGGACTGTTTCCCTTCAAGCAGAAGATTTACACCAGTCAACATCAATTTTTGAGTGAATAACCACAGATTGTCAAAAGAACGAGTGGATTTAAAAAAAAAAACAAAACACTTTAGAAAAAGCTTGGTAAAGGTAATAAATGCAGGGATCCAGGTGCTGGGAAAGTACTTACACTGCTGACCAGCGGGAGTGTGGCCCGCAGGAAGAGCTGTTGTTATTTCTCCCCTCTTCATACTTTTAGCACCAAATGTCTGCTAGCAAAGTAGATGATGTTTGGTCTGACAATAGAGCCATTCCTACATTGTTATTGCCAGCAAATAAACAAAATATGATCCACTTTTACAGCTTGAAAACCCTGAGAAAATAATAAAAAAAATTATTCTTCCAAGCCTAGAGGCATGATGCACTCTGTATTTTGGCACTGTTTGCAACAGGAAGGAAAAGAAAGTAGGTTCATCAAGTCCTCAAGGCTACTCCAAACATTATAATTGCTTATCTGCTCTATTCTACAGAAACTGCTAAAATAGCTTAAACCCAGATCTGTCTTCAGTTTGTTATTTTCTGTGTGTGCACACAGTGCTGTATCTTGCTGTTACTGAAAAAACCTGACATTTTTTGCTTCTAGGCAGATAAGACTCCCTAGAGTACAGGACACAGCAGCAACCTCCACTTCTGTAACCAAAAATTTCAGACATAAACAGATAAGAATTTTAATATCCTACAAATGCAGCTATTAGCAGCTTTTCCTAACAAAATTATAATTTTATGAGAAATCCTTAGGCAATTTTGATGCCTACGGCAATTCAGCATTACACGTATGAATGTTCAGTCATTACTCAAAAGACAAAGCGTTGAAGCCCTGTGGAAAGGCACACAGTTGTGCATCAATACGTTTTCTTGCCTAACAACATGCAAGTGTCTGAAAGCATCGTTATACTGTGGTAGAGAGCAGCCGGATCTGTGTACAGCAACATTTTCCAGAGTGAAATAGAAACACCACTGTTTGTATTTGCTGTTTACTGTACACAGGAATTGAGCTGGGACCACTTAAATAGCTCTCCAGCCTTAGATTCACATTGGTCAATATGTTGCTTGCTGCTAATTACAACTTCAGAGAAAGAGCACAGATAAGATGCTTTAACAGTTTTTCCAAAACTTATCAATCTCCACCTCAAGTTACATTTGGGTTTTTTTCCTGTGTCTGTCTACATACTCACGGACAGTTTTTGACTTGCTCATGCCAACTTTCTGCATCAGTTCAAATAAGCCTTTTCTTCCCCAAGCTTTCCCATCGCAATGCATTTATAGTCAGTCACATCCCCTCTCAGTCTTCAACTTTCCAAGCTAAACAAACCAGACACATCTCCACTTCTGTAGCCCTTTTCTCTGCCTGTTCTGACCTCCCTTACTCAAATACTGCTGACCAGAAGGGCACTGGGCTGGGCCTCACAGCACTAACACCTTCATCTTCCTCCACGACACTCAACGTTGTATCTGCCTCCAACTAATGCATCACACAAGCAAGGTGCTGTCCTCCTGTTGCTGTCTCTCGTATGCTTTGTCCTCCACCACCTCCTAACTCACAGCTGATGGTCTCCCACACAGGAGCAGAAGTGTTGACTGCTAGTCCTCCAGCATCCTTTGACGTTCATGCAGAGGCACAATGCGCTCCAACAGCTTATACCTGCAGCCTGCAGTGCTGCAGTCTGTTTGGGCCTTTCTGCTCTAAATTGGGGGGGGGGGTACCCCCTTTGGTTGGTTTTTTTTGGTTGTTTTGGGGGGGTTATTTGGGTGGGGTTTTTTTGTTTGTTTCTGCTTGGATTTTGTTGTTGGTTTGGTGGTTTTTTTTTTTAACACAAGATGTTTAAACTACTTCAAACAAACACAGAGCTTCAGCATTCTCATTTATGCAGTCCACAGGAGTTTCTTACACTTAAACACCTCAGCTGGAGGTGAACAAATGGAATATCATCTATTCAGGTTCTTAAAGCAACGCAGGTCCCAGAAGGGCATGAAGGAAACACCAGAGATGAATGCTGTTGAGCAGAAAGGTTCATATCGTGTGTCTCTGCAGATGCTTCCGGTCCTGAAGTCTCTCTCAGAGAAAGATGTTCCAGTGCTTTTTAGGAATGGGATGGATGCAGTGGGATATTTTTATGTGGCTGGCTTGCACCTGAGGTGCAACAGTTCTTCCAGACTACGGGTTCGTTACAGATCATAACTGTGCCACTGTAATGTGACCTTCCAGACAGGCCTGATACAACTGAATCAGTTCATTGCTCTGAACAAAAGAGTGCAGTTTAGATAATACGAGCAAGACTGAATTAACATGACATCAGACCAATGGCAGCCAAGTCCCTACTGACACAGGTCTGGAAAGAGATGGAGAGGCCAGAAGATAAATTAAAACCTAAGAGAAAGAATTAATTACAATAAAGGAAATGTGATTTAAACAAAACGTTAATATTTGAGAGAACTTAAGAAGATAATTGGCATAAGTACTGACTAGTAAGTACTAACAGCTACTTTCAGAACTGCTGAGACAATATGAGCTATTTGCTAAACATGTCGCAGCTTCTTTCTGTTTAACAATTATGGAATATTAGCATTCATAAGCATAGAAAAATAAGCTAATCAACAGCTCTGTGTGCTTGCTCCCTGAAGAGCTAAGAGAGTCATGCTTTCAATATCAGAATATGAAACTATAATAGTAATGACTTAAAAAAAATCATGAAGACACTGGGTAAATGTGATAGACAGTAGAGCTGGACACATACAACCCAAGCACTGAAATGTCAGCAAATCACAAGGGGTTGGGTCACAGTACTTTCCCTCCTAACAGATACTGTCTTTCCCACATAGAGATCACATTAGATTTTCTTTCCTCATTTCCCAGTGGCGTCAAAAAAGCTTTAAATAAGTACAATTTCCTTATGTCTGCTGGAGAAAATACGGTCTCAGACACAAGTATATCCCAATTTAGTTGTTTGGCATTTGCTTAGTCACGCAAAGTCCAAAGTTCACTGCTCAGTCCCACTCGGTCTCTCTGAGAGAGAGAAAGAGAACCGGTCAATCTTAACTGCAAGGCTGCCATCAGGAACAGGGGTGAGCACCCAGCCCGCTCACCCCCACCCGCCCAATGCCCTTCGTCAGGACCTATCAGGATCAGAAAGTTCACTGACAAAAAGCAAATCCTTAAAAAAGTCCATTAACTCTTTCATCTATATCAGCACAATCTAAAGGACACCAAGTTCTCTCAAGCACCAGGAGCAACATGCCAGTTCCTGATGAGGTGCACATGTCTCCTTACATCATGCTGCTGGGAACTGTCACCTCTGTCACTGTCCAGTGGGACTTCAGCTCCCTCCATATACTCAGAGTGAAAGGAACTGTCTTTGCAGTTGTCTTGCTTAGATTGAAGAGACAAATGGGAAGCCTTGAAGGATTCTGTTAAGGAAAAATAATTCATCTAGCCTGGTCATGAATGAAAGACAAATAAATTAAGCCATAGAGGCTTTCTGGTCCAGGATTCCTGCTAATTATGTCTTCCACTTCAGATGATTATCACTTCGCAGACTCATCACTCTAATAGCTGTTCATGAATTACCAGACTTAGTGCTAACGCATCATTATCCAGCCTTTGCGCCATTAGCAGGATAAAGACGTCGTGCTGCTCTACTCTAAAATACCACCAAGTCACAAAGTATGGACCAGACTTTTCTTTCGCTTGATCAGGAACAGAAAAACACTACAACGATGCAACCAAAATGTAGCTGCTCCAGTTATACAACCATGCTAGAGAGCAGACTGTTGCCTGGAGACAAGTGCTGTAAACAGCCATTTACCAAAACACTGCAAGAGTGCTCAGATTCAGCAAAGGGGGACCTGGGTGAAGACATTTCAGATAACTCTCTTCTTCCACAATGTCAGAGAGAACTCGGAAGGAACATGATCCCACCAAAATCAGCAGGGCCACACTGAGTGGCCTGATAAATCCCAGGAACGCAGCTCAGCTTCATTTGAGAAGCAGAGCAGTTGTGCCTGGAGATGACAGGTTCACCAGCGACAGATTCGTGAACCATCTTCCCTGTAATGCATGTCCCAAATGTAATGCACAGATGAATTAATATGACAATGCCGCTGTCAGACTGACTTACAGCAAAGTTATTAATGTTCTTCTGGTGTCCCAAATAGAAGTAGCAGTGCTATGGGCAAGAGAAATGTAGCATAAGGGGAAATGGTATTATCTCTGAATAAGCCTTCATTAAGAAAATGTACAAATTGACAAATGATTAATTCTCCCACAACACCATTAGTTCCATGGATGGTGACATAACCTCAGTGACAAAAATCTTGTAAACTTGGTTTACAGTGGGTTGCATTGTGGTTCTGTGAGCTGCAAAATTCCCAGCTTCCTGACACAGTGAAAGCTGACATGTAGGTTGTCTAGGGAAAAAAGTTACTCATCTTTTTCAAAAGCAAAGGTATTTCTATCTTTAATTTAGAGGCATTCCATCCTGCCGTTATTAGTAGTGCCATGAATCGGCCCTAAAGCGACTGTTTTAATCACTGATCTCAAAGGGAATAAGGAATGCAAAACTCGGGCCTCTCAAACAGCGTTAGGAAGTCACTGCCCAGTAGGAGAGGTCCAGCTGTCCCATTACAGTAGCCCTGCCGGAGTCTGTTCCAGGAGTCTGGGCTCAGCACTGCTCCTCACCCAGTGCCCAAGGGTAGAGCTGCCCAGCAAAGGGAGACAAACCTGTGTGAGGAACACACGCGCTCTCTAATTAAATTGATATATCAAGCTTAAGCATACAAAAAGAGGTCCTGGAAAGGAAGTATTCAATACCAAAATATCTTCAGAGCATTTCCCTGACTTTGTTATTAGAAGGATACTTCAACAACCTGGGGCGGAACGGCTNTGTCCAGAGAAGGGCAACGAAACTGGTGAAGGGGCTGGAGCACAGGTCTGATGAGGAGCGGCTGAGGGAACTGGGACTGTTTAGTCTGGAGAAGAGGACGCTCAGGGGAGACCTTATTGCTCTCTACAACTACCTGAAAGGAGGTTGTAGTAAGGAGGGTGTCGGTCTCTTCTCCCAAGTAACAAGCAATAGGACAAGAGGAAATGGCCTCAAGTTGCATCAGGGAAGGTTTAGTTTGAATTAGAAAAAACTTCTCCACCGAAAGAGTAGTGATGTGTTGAAACAGACTGCCCAGAGAGGTGGTTGAATCGTCGTCCCTGGAGACATTCAAAAAACGTGTAGATGTGGCACTCCAGGACATGATCTAGTAGGCATGGTGGTGTTAGGTTGACGGTTGGACTTGATGATCTTGGAGGTCCTTTCCAACCTTAGGGATTCTATGATTCTAACTGAATGACCATAGCATGTCATCTGTAATGGTAAAAGACTAAGACGTGAAGAGTTGATAGGAGACTAATTAGGGATCACTGTTTGGCATCTATTTTGCACAAACATCTGATCGCTAACTGGGAAGTAAAGCTCTTCCTGACACTTCCAATTCCTGCTCACTAGCAGGACAAGTGACACGTACCTGCAGATTTTGCTGACGCAGTTCCAGAAATGCCTCAGGAGGAAATTACCAGACTAAGTGTAAGGCAGTGCCCGACCGCGTGAACACAATTAATCCACTTCACTCCAGCGTGCAACCACCATCTAACCTAGAAGCAACTCTGCACACTGCCTACGCTCCGAGTGCTGCTCCTCCCTTCCCCAGACTCTAACGCTTCAGTCAGAGCTTGAGCTAGGTCCCCTGCCGGGAGCAGGGGAAGGCCCTTTCCCACACCAGCCCGGGAGGAGGGAGGGGCTCTCCGCGCACCCCCTGCCCAC